>CM077347.1:72667740-73005740 GCA_039655645.1 Ammopiptanthus mongolicus
TGTCTACTTTTCCTCTTTCAAAATCATTTTCAAGTAAGAACTTGCTTAGACGATCATACCAAGCTCTAGGAGCTTGTTTCAAACCATATAGAGCCTTTTTTAATTTGAAGACATGATTAGGAAATTCGAAATTTGAAAAACCAGGGGGTTGGTCCACATAGACTTCTTCTTGAATATAACCATTAAGAAAAGCACTTTTTACATCCATTTGAAAAAGTTTGAAATCCATAATGCATGCAAATGCAAGAAGCATGCGGATGGCTTCTAATCTAGCCACTGGAGCATAGGTTTCATCGAAATCTATGCCCTCTTGTTGATTATATCCTTTAGCGACAAGCCTAGCTTTACTCCTGACAGATATACCGTGTTCATCAAGCTTGTTACGAAAGACCCATTTAGTCCCAATGACTAACTGATCCTTAGGTTTGGGAACAAGTTCCCAAACATTGTTTCTTTCAAATTGGTTCAACTCTTCTTGCATGGCAAGAGTCCAATGTTCATCAATGATAGCATCATCAATATCTTTAGGTTCAATTTGAGATACGAAAGCCATGTAATGACATGCATGTTTAAGAGAGTTTCGAGTTGTTACCCCTTTTGAAATATCACCTATTATGTTGTCAAGAGGATGGTGTCTTGATGTTCTCCATTCTCTTGGAAGATTTGAGTGAGGTGAATCATCGATACTAAGAGGTGGTTGATCTTCATCCTTTTTCTCTTGACTTATTTGTTCCTCAAGGTGGTTATTTCCCAAAAGTTCTGCAAGATCATCAAAACTTTCTTCTACCATAGATTTTGGGTTAGTCTCATCAAAAGAAACATGCACAGATTCTTCTATGGTCATAGTTCTTTTATTATAAGTTCTAATAGATTTACTAGAAACTGAGTATCCCAGAAAGATACCTTCATCAGCTTTAGCATCGAATTTGCCAAGGTTATCTTTACCATTATTTAAAACAAAGCATTTACATCCGAATATGTGAAGGTGAGAGATGTTGGGCTTCCTTCCCTTGTAAATTTCATAGGGCGTTAGTTTTAGAATAGGTCTTATAAGGACTCTATTCATGACATAGCATGCGGTACTTACCGCGTCTGCCCAGAAATACTTGGGAAGGTTGGTCTCGTTGAGCATCGTCCTCGCTAGCTCTTCAAGAGATCGATTTTTCCTTTCCACCACTCCATTTTGTTGTGGAGTTCTTGGTGTGGAAAAATTATGCTCAATTCCATTTTCAGTACAAAAGGCCTCAAATGCCTCATTTTGGAACTCACCACCATGATCACTTCGGATAGATACAATGTTTAAACCTTTTTCATTTTGAATAACCTTAGCAAGTTTCCGAAAGGAAGCAAAAGCGTCATTTTTATGAGAAATAAACAATGTCCATGTATAGCGAGAGTAGTCATCCACAATAACAAGCGCATAGTAATTACCACCAAAGCTCATAGTTCTAGATGGACCAAACAAGTCCATATGTAAAAGCTGTAAAGGCCGATTTGTTGAAACAACATTTTTAGATTTGAAAGAGGCCTTTACTTGTTTTCCTTTTTGACAAGCGTCACATAACTTATCCTTTTCAAAACGAATCTTTGGTAGACCAATTACTAAGTCCTTGGGAACCAACATATTTAGATGATCCATGTGAATGTGAGCTATTCTCCTATGCCATAACCATGTTTCATCCTCTTTGCTAATAAGACAACATGCATCATTTGAAGGTAATTCATCCAAGTTAACCATGTAGATATTTCCAATTCTTTGTCCAATTAATTTAGTTTGTTTTTTATGAGAATCCATGACCATATATTTAGACGAATTGAACACTACCTCAAAACCTTTATCACAAAGTTGGCTTATACTTAGTAAATTATGTTTTAGGCCATCGACATACAAAACATTTTCTATGATGGGATTAGGACTTCTACCAATAGTACCAATACCAAGAATTCTACCTTTATTGTTGTCACCATAGAAAACATAGCCACCCTTTTTGGATGATATAGAGGAGAACTTGTTTTTGTCTCCCGTCATGTGCTTAGAACAACCACTGTCAAGATACCAATTAGAGTTCTTGGCCTTCAAGCACACCTACAACACAGAATTAAGTTTTAACCTTTGGTACCCAAATCATTTTGGGTCCTTGAGAGTTAGCTTTGGGTAATACGCCCTTTGGAACCCATATCATTATGTGATTCACTTCTTTATTTTTCCTAACATTGCAAATAGAAGCAGTGTGTCCTTTCCTACCACGGTGAAAACATTTGACAAAGGGGCTAGTTGATGTGTTGTTTGGATAAAAGAACTTTTTGAAAGATTTGTCATGAATTTTCGGGCGAAAGCCCAAACCAGCTTTGTCATAAGTACCTTTTTGATTTCCTAAAAGAACATTTAGATTATCTCTTCCCATAGTAAATTTTGCAAGCGTGTTGTATAAATCCTCGATTTCATTTTTCAAAACGCTGCATTCATCACACTTAAAAACTTCATTCTTCTTGTTTTCACAAGAAGTGCATGGGGAGGTTTCGATTGGAACGACTTGTTTTTCTTTAAGAGCTTCCATTTCGTTGTTCAAAATACTTATTTTTGTTTAAAAAAAAAAGAAATGTTTTTCTTAGATGAAGAAATGCTTTTGCGCAGTCTAACATTTTCATCATTTAAATCCTCACAGGCAATAAGTAAATCATCATAAGTTAAATCAGTTTCAAGCTCAAAATTGTTTACCTCATCTTCCTCATGGTTGGCAATGAGACATAAATTTGCTTCTTCATTATCCGATTCGTCGGAGGAGTCCATGTCGTTCTCATCCCACGCAATATAAGCTCTTCTTGCTTTTCTATCCTTCTGTGGCCTTTTATCTGATTTTTCATGTTTCTTTTGGCCTTGAGGACAGTCGGGTTTAATATGACCCTTTTTGCCACAGTTGTAGCATGTTGGATTGAAGGAAGTTCCTTCCCCCTCATTTTTCTTTTGAGGATTGAAGAATTGTTTTGCCTTGCCTTTCTGTCTCATGAATTTTTTGAACCTTCGAACCATTAGGCTCATATTTTCCTCGTTTTCATCGAGGCTATCACATTCATCAAGGTCGTCTTCTTCTTTTGTTTTATTGATACTTGCTTTGAGAGCAATACTTTTCTTTTTCTTATCGGTTTCCTCATTCTCAATGAGTCGATTTAGTTCGAGCTCATGTTCCTGCAATTTTCCAAACAGAGTTGCCAAAGACATAGAAGATAGATCTCTAGATTCAGATATAGTTGTAACTTTAGGTTGCCAACTTCTATTTAAACATCTAAGAACCTTATTAATTAAATCTTCATTATTGAAGGACTTCCCAAGAGCTCTAAGATGATTAATTATATGGGTAAATCATTTTTGCATATCATGTATGCTTTCACCCTGTTTCATCCTAAATAGCTTATACTCATGGGTTAATGTGTTCATTCGAGCCCTTTTGACCTCGGTAGTACCTTCATGGGTCAATTGAAGGGTATCCCACATATCCTTGGCGGTCTTACAATTTGAGACCCTATAGAACTCATCGTAGCTTAGAGATGCAGTGATGATGTTCCTAGCTTTCAAATTATATTGGACCTTTTTCTTTTCCTCGTCGGTCCAAAGATTTCTTGGTTTATTCACCACTGCATCATTAACTGAATGAGTGGGAACAAATGGACCATTTTCCACAGCGTCCCAAACATCGAGGTCTAATGCCTCAGGAAAGATTTGCATCCTTTCCTTCCAATAACCATACCCTTCACCGTTGAACAATGGGGGTCTGTTTGTGGAATTGCCCTCATTTTTAAAACCGTTTGAAGTCATGTTACCTCTTGAAGCGATTTAGCCCTTTAGACAAGAGTTAAGCTCTGATGCCACTTGTTGACAAGTGACTTCAAACACAAGAGGGGGGGTGAATTGCGGGTGATATGTGTTTTTGAAAAAACTTGTTGCAATTACGGCGCTTGAAGATAAATGACTGAAATTAGAAGCGCTATAAAGTAAATTGCTTGAATAATAAATTCTAGAAAGTAAATAGCAATAAAATAAATCGCGTAAATTAAATTGCAATAAAGTAAATGCGATAAATTAAATTGCAATAAAATAAATGCGATAAATTAAATTGTTGTAAGGTAGAAGACAACAATGAAAGGATAGAGAGAGAGCCACAGATTTATCCTGGTTCGGCCACTAAATACCCTGTGGCCTACGTCCAGTCCCCAAGGTCAAACACCAAGGGTTTTCACTCAATAACTAGCTTTTAAATCAGGTGCAGCTAGAAACCTTTACAAACCAAGAGCACTCTCCACACAAAATAATGGGATATCACCTCCCTTTGTGCAAGAGCCTCAAGTTCAAGAGATATTGTTTCTCTTTAAAGAAAAAGGGATTCACACCCAAGAACAAGAAGAAGTAGAAGAAGAATGTAGCACTCAAGTAGTGCAGATAAAGATTACAAATTGAAGCTCAAAGTACAATTCAAACTATATGATATGTAAAGCTCTCTATTCAAAAAATAATCAAAAGTGAATGTGTAAGAGTAAGTAATAAAATAAACAGAGTTTCAGAGCGCAATAGGATTCGTGTGTCTTAGAGTTGCCTTGGCATTCCTATTTATAGAAAAAATTTTAAGTCCATAGGAATTAGGTTAAGCCCATTTAAAAAAACAAGACAGTCGCTTCATAATCGATTATGGTATGGCCATAATCGATTATCCCTTGAGAGAAAAAAGGCGCTGATTTACTTTCGCAGCATAATCGATTAGGATAATCGATTATGACTTCTCTGATTTGAGTGTAATCGATTATGACATATGCATAATCGATTATGTACATTATCTTTTGAAAACTTAACGGCTATAATGAAATTTCTATTATTTTTAGTAAAAGCCTTTTAAGTTATCGTAATGTGTGTGTGTGATTGATTTTAAATATGAGAGCTTTAGAACCATTTACAAAGAGATCCTAATAAACACCAATTACAAGAAATAAAATTCCCATAACCCAGTCTTGAAGCACTTGATCTCCTTGATCTTCTTTTCCGCTTTTTGTATACTTGACTTTCCGGTTCCTTTTGTCAATCATCAAAAACTAGATTCATCCTGTCAAGACATATATTCACATAAAGGTCCTCCTGGCATATGCCAAACAATACTAACCTAGCTCTAAAATTAAAGAGATAGTCTTCAAAACGTCTGGTTGCTCAATAGGGTCGTCCTCAGGCTCTGAAAACAATACTTCTAATGAGATATAAAATCCCAATGAACAAAAATACAGTTTAAAAGGTTTTCACAAAAGCATTGTTCTCAACCAGTGCGGTAACTGGAAAAACTGTCCATAGTACCCGCTATTTTCAATATAGTGTATAATAAAATAATATTAATAATATAAATTATTATTGGCAATAAACAATCATCATCAACATATCATAATTCAAGTATGTCAAAGTCTCACATATCAAATAATCCCAAATATCCTCATATGTCATATGACTTTCAAACTGCACATAACAATGGCGTCCCATTGCCTACCTTACTCATGAAGGTATTTCGATGTCACCTTCTCATCAGTGACATTACTCATTTCGATACCAACCATTGTACACTGGTGGTATTACTCATTTCGACATCCCAATGTGTGGAGATGCTACTTTCGATACCCCCTCATGGCGGTATTTCATATTTCGACACCCCAATTCATTGGTAGTGTTACTTTCGATACCCCTATCATAAGCGGTATTGCAGCAGACAACATTCAACATATTAACAGTTATTTTCGACACCCCAATTCATTGGCAGTGTTACTTTCGATACCCCTATCATAGACGGTATTGCAGCAGACAACATTCAACATATTAACAGTTATTGAATCATGCCAATATCATAAATATCATCAAATAATGCATGTATAGCATGCCAATTCAACCAAATCACGTATGTATCATATATATCATAGCATCAATCTCACTAATAAGCTTTTAATTGACAGCAAAAACACCTTAGAAGGAAAACACCTAAATTTGTGAAATCAGGATTTGACCAAACGCATGATTATTTTCCAAAAACGCATTTTGAAACATAACCCAAACCCCAAATCAATTTACACCATGGAAAGGGTGAGAAAGAGTATTTTTACTCACCTCTTGAAGACCTCCAAGAATCTCCCAGCGTACCCTATGGCGAATCCTACATGTCGCCTTCCTCAGTCTTGAATCGCCTTCTCCTTCTTCTTCTCCTTCTTCTTCATCTTCTTCTTCTTCCCCTTGTTGTTGTTGTTGTTCTTCTTCTTCCAAACTCATTGCTTGTTGCAACCACATCTCCCAAGCATGAAGATGCTCCACAGCCGTTACTAAGGTGTTTTAGGGTACAAAACGGGTTTCTAGCCGCACTAGGGTGTTATAAGATGGTATACTTATAGTGTTGCACTGGTTCCCTATTTTTAAACATATTTTTAACGCATCCTGACATAGAGCACGGGTGTGCTCTCGATTGGCCCGACCATGCCAATTAGCGTCAAAGTTTGCATAATTTCCGACATGGGCGTGCTATTAGTTAGCACGGCGCGGCTCAGACCGTGCTCTATAGGCACGGGCATGCCGAACATGAGCACAGGCGTGCCAAACATTTAGCACGGCCGTGTTCATCCGATTAAGGGCGTACTCAAATGAGTCAAGGCGGGCATATGAGCACGGGCGTGCTTATGCGCCAGGAAGTAAATTTCTCATAGAAAATCACTCTTAACCACTTTTAATTATTTTTAATCACTTTTATTTACTTCAAGGGTTTAAAACATATATTCTAAACCTCCCAAAAACTCTATAACAATCCTAATATTATAAGCTCTATTTATTTTATTTTTCTAGATGTTACATGCAAGAAAATCTAAGTCCAAAGACTTTCTAGGTCCAAAGACTTACCTTACGTCCAAACCCCAAAGTTCTCGCTCCCTCTGGATTGTTATCTTCAAACAATGTATGTGAGTCCAAAGACTCTTTCTGATAAACGTTCTCTTTTAAAAGGTCCAATGCCTTATGCTTTAAAAATATTTTAACCGCGAATGTGTATGTAAACTATTTTGAATGTATTATTCAATGTGTAAAAGCTTGTATCCTATGGACAAACATTCCTTGTAATCTTCGTACCATCGAACACTGAAGCCAATCTGTTGATGACACAAAAGGATTTGACTATCTCTAAAAGGAAAGACAAAGGCAACTTTCGGGTACAAGAAAAGGTGTCAACACTACTTTAAGATATCAGTCTGATAGTCTACTCTGCTGATCAGAAGCCTCAACAAGTTATCAGACTCAATGGTCCAACGCATTTAATGCATGATCAGAACAGATCTTTTTCAACTGTTAGGGACTGAAGTTTCCTCAAAACCAAATGGCTATAAATAACCCCACCTTCGAAGATGCAAGGTGACCGAACTTGAGAAAAAATACAAGCATACAAGAAAACAAACTATCAAGAGAAAAATCAAAGCTTACAAGCTTACTCTGTTCTTAAACTTTCATATCACTCTCTGCAAAGAGTGTTGTTTAGAGTTCTAAGCTTAGTTTCAAACCCTCAATCTCAGTGAGTTAGTAGAACAACACTCTTTTTCAAAATCTTAATTGGTTGAGCCTGAAAAGGTTTGTTTAGAAAGAATACTTGAGCCTGAAGAGGCTTGTCTAGAAAAGAATACTTACTGTTTTCTAAAGAGGTGTAGAATACTTGCCGGAAGAGGTGTTGAATACTTGTCACAAAGGATAGAGAGGACTGGACGTAGCTCTTTGGTGAAGAGTGGACCAGGATAACATCTCCGTGTTCTTTTTCTCTTGCTGGCATTTGATTTAGTTTATTTTCTATCTAACTCCTTGGGATTGAATTGATTTCTTAACGCGCTTGTTCTTTTATCTTAATCCTTCTAAGTAAGCGTCCAACTGGTGTTTGGAAATGCTCTTTTCGTCCGCTGTCATTTTAACGTCCAACCTTTACGAAAATATATATATCTGCTTGAAAAAAGTTTTAAAAACTCAAGAAACACAATTCAACCCCCCTTCTTGTGTTTCAAACAGGTTACTTCAATTGGTATCAGAGCTCAGCCTCTGGGTTGAGCACTTAGCCGTGTAGAGGAAAAGATTTTACAACAGATAAGGTAGGACAAGGCATGCTAAGCGGGAGTCAACCTGTTGTGGAAGGCACTTCCATGACCAGACCTCCATTCTTCAATGGAATGTAACATCCTAAAAATTAAATAAAGATATAAGAGACTTTAATATTAGCAAATAAAATTAATAAAGTATCAGGGTGGCTTAGAGTGGTTGACTTCGAACCTTAAGGGTGGTGTATTGACCAAAAGAATAAAAGGAAGAAATTTTAAGTTGAAAATCTGTCATAGTGGCGTCGGCATGCCCGTGCGCACGTTCGGCACGCCCGTGCCGATAGAGCACGGTCTAAGCCACGCCGTGCTAACCAATAGCATGCCCGTGTCGGAAATTATGCAAACTTTGACGCTGAATGGCACGGCCGTGCCAATCGAGGGCACGCCCGTGCTCTATGTCAGGATGCATTAAAAATAATTTTAAAAATAGGGAAACAGTACAACACTATATATATACCATCTTATAATACCCTAGTGCAACTAGAAATCCTTTTTGCACCCTAAAATACCTTAGTAACGGCTGTGGAGCATCCTCATGCTTGGGAGATTGGGTGGCAACAAACAATGAGCTTGGAAGGAGAACTACAACAACAACAACAACAACAACAACAATAACAACAACCACAACAACAAGAAGTGGTAGAAGAAGGAGATGAAGAAGAAGGAGAAGGAGAAGGAGATTCAAGGTTGAGGAAGGCAACATCTAGGATTCGCCATAGGGTACGCTTGGAGATTCTTGGAGGTCTTCAAGAGGTGAGTAGAAATACTCTTTCTCACCCTTTCCATGGTGCAAATTGTTTTAGGGTTTGGGTTATGCTTTCAAAATACGTTTTTGGAAAATAATCTTGTGTTTGGTCAAATCCTGATTTTACAAATTTGGGGGTTTTCCTTCTAAGGTGTTTCTGCTGTCAATTAAATGTTTATTATTGAGATTGATGCTATGATATGAATGATTAGTACATGATTTATTGGTTGATTGACATGTTGTATTTGACTATATGATGATATTGGGGTTTATACCATGATTCAATAACTATAAATGTGATGATTGCTGTTTGTTACAATACCGCCTATGATAAAGGTATCGAAACTGCCAATGAATTGGGGTGTCGAGATATGAAATATCGCCCTAATGGGGTATCGAAATTAACATCGCCACATGTTGGGATGTCGAAATGAGTAATACCACCAGTGTACAATGGTTGGTATCGAAATGAGAAATGTCATCGAAGAGAAGGTGACATCGAAATACCTTCATGAGTAAGGTAGGCAATGGGACGCCATTGTTATGTGCAGTTTGAAAGTCATATGACATATGAGGATATTTGAGATTATTTGATATATGAGATTTTGTCATATTTGATTTATGATGTGTTAATGATGATTGTTTACAACCAATAATAATTTATATTATTATTATTATTATTATTATTATTATTATTATTATTATTATTATTATTATTATTATTATTATTTTACTATACATTATTTTGAAAATAGCGGGTACCATGGACAGTTTTTTCGGTTACCGCACCGGCTGAGAACAATGCTTTTGTGAAAACCTTTTAAACTGTATTTATGTTCACTAGAATTTTATATCTCACTAGTAGTATTATTTTCAGAGCCTGAGGATGACCCTGTTGGGTAGCCAAATGCTTGAAGGTTATATTCTAGTAGTAGCTAGGGTTAGTTTGCATGGCATATGCCAGGAGGACTCTTACTATCGTTCATTTATTTATTTATGCGAGTTGTAATAGACGCCCAATTTAGTGGTTTAAAACTTATTATGTATTTTCGTTTATTGGATTGGTATAAACAATTATTTTGGAATATTATTATATTATGAATTTATTCAGTATTTATTTAAGAAAATTTTTAATTACCTTGTTTTATTTAAATTATTATCTTGGGTTACTAATGTAACGAAGGGCGTTACACGGAACCCACTACTTGTACTGGAAGGAAAGATTCAAAGGCTATATCTTAAGTATAAACTCTGCTCTCTGGGCCAGAATCATGAATGGTCCAAATGTGTGTCTCAACGTTGATGGTACAGAAAAAGCTGAAGAAGAATGAACTGATGCTGAAAGAGCCAAGATGGAACAAAATCACAAAGCAAGATATGCTTTGATGTGTGCTCTAAGTCCAGATAAATTCCAGAAGATTCACGCATGTGAATTAGCCAAACAAATCTGGGATACCTTGTCAAATCTCCATGAGGGGGCTACCAAGGTAAAAGACTCAAAGATTATCATGTTACTTGGCCAGTATGAAATGTTCACCATGGCTGAAGGAGAGCCCATCCTGGACATGATGGGTTGTTTTCAGACGATCACCAACAACCTAAAATCCCTTGGGAAAGTTTATACTACCAAGGAGAATGTTACTAAGATCCTTAGAAGTTTGCCTAATGAATGGAGGTCACTCATCACTGCAATCAACCAGGCCAAAGATCTCTCTACTTTTACCTTGGATGATCTAGTAGGAACATTGCAAGTCCATGAACAAGAGCTTCATCTTGATAATCGTAGAAAGCAAAACAAAGGGATTGCCTTAAAAGCTCAAAAGTCCAACAGCTCAAAAGCTTTAAAATCTGATGAGTCTAGCGATGATGCTGATCAATCTAATAATGAAGTATCAGACGATGATGAGCTATCTTTCATCTCTAGAAAAATCCAAAATATGTGGAGAAATAAAAATGGGTTGAAAAGAAGGCCATTTCAAAAGAAAAACATCAAGGACCATGCTGAGTCCAAGGGCAAAAGTCAACTGGTCTGTTTCGAGTGCTACAAGCCAGGCCACTTCAAAGTTGATTGTCCTATGTTAAAGGACAAAAAAAAAGTTCTTCAAAAATAAGAAGAAGAACTTCATGGCAACTTGGGAAGACCTTGATTCTTCGGAGGAGGAAGAAGAAGCAAATGAGGAAGCAAACCTCTGTCTATGGTCCAATGCTCAAAATGAAGACTCTTCGGATGATTAACCACTTGTTGTTCCCGAAGAAAGGACTCAGGAAGTCACCTCTGAAAGATAATGGAATGTTCCACCCATTTTTAATGGAACGGACTATCCTTACTGGAGATCTGTATTTCAAATATACGTCCAAGCTCAAGACTTTGAGTTGTGCAACGTATTCACTAATGGAGATCATCATCCAACAATAACTCTTGAGGACAGCTCAATAGCGCCCAAGCCTGAAGCTAACTGGACGAATGAAGATATAAGATGGTACCCGCTGAACGCTCGTGCTAACTGGAGTCTCATCAATGCACTAGATCGACTAAGATTGGAGATGGTCATACAGCTTCGAACTGCTAAGGAGAAGTTGGACATCTTAGAGCAGTTATTCAGACCAAGGAGTTTTCTTGGTTCAAACCTCTGCTTGATGGCAAACACTTCATCAGACAATGAATCTGCAGAAGAAGAGGTATCTATTTCTGACTCTCTTCAAGAAGCATATGATGAACTGATAAATGATTCCTCCTTACTGCACCATCAATATATCATGCTTAGAAGAAAGTTTCCAAAAATACACAAAGAATTGGAAGATACCAGCAAGCAAAATAAGCAGCTCATTGAAGAAAACAATAAGCTAAAAGCTGAGAATATTAGTCTAACTGATAAATTCACCTCTGAGTCCAGTGAACCTCACGACGTCACCAGACTCAAAACAAGAGGTATCTGACCTAACCAAAAGCATATCAAAGCTTGTTGGAGGTTCAGAGAAGCTAAACTTGATATTGAGGTACTCAAGATCACCTCACGATAAGTCCGACTTAGGCTATGACTCTGAGAAACAAGAAGATTCTGACAAAATATCAAGACCCAATCATTATCATAAAAATTCCAAATTTCATAGAAAGCAAAATGGAACCAAACAGCATGCATCTAATGTTTATTGTAATCTATGTGGGAAAAAGGGCCACACCTTCTCAAAATGCATACACAAAAAGAAAAATGTTATGCATGGACGAAGACCACAGGCGAAACAAAAAGGACCCAGGTCTATCTAGGTACCTAAAAACATGATAATCCTTGTTGCCGACTTGCTTAGCAACATAAAGAATACCCCAGTCCTAGTACTTGGACAGTGGATGCTCACATCACATGACGAGAGAAAAGTCTATGTTCCAAGACCTATGTGAAAAGACTGGAGGATGAATCATCTTTGGAGGCAACCAGAAAGGAAAGATAGTTGGAATTGGTGAGATTGGTAAGCATCCTTTTCCTTTTATTGAAAATGTTCTGTTGGTTGAAGGATTGAAACAAAACTTGCGTAGCATAAGTCAATTATGTGATAGTAGGTCTGATGTTTCCTTTAATAAAGGTGAGTGTATAGTCAAGAACCCTGATGGGTCTGTCTTATTCACAGCCGAGAGGCAAAACAATCTGTATAAGATTAACTTGGGGGAAGTCTCAAATCAAAGTGTATCATACCTAATGTTAGTTGAAGATGAGCGATGGATAGCACAAAAGACTTGGTCATGCAAGTCTGAGATTAATCTCAAGACTAAACAAGCATAACCTCATAAGAGGTCTACCAAAGATTGTGTATAGATCAGACGCTCTCTATGATGCATGCCAAAAAGGAAAACAAGTTAAGAACTCTTTTGAGTCCAAGAACATTGTTAGTACTTCAAGGCCACAAGAGCTATTGCATCTTGATTTGTTTGGTCCAACAAGGACTGCCTCTGTTAGTGGTAAGAAATATAGGTTTGTCATAGTAGATGACTACACACGATGGACATGGGTTAAGTTCTTTGCTCACTGTAACACCCTGATTTTTACTGTTCATTAATAATGGTACATATATATATATATATATATATATATATATATATATATATATATATATTTATCCGAGACCTAGAGAATAGTTTTGGATAAACCAAAGTCATATTTACACTCTATATTATCGTAAAGAGTTACGGTTAAATTTTGGGTTGAAAATTCAGATGGAACCCGGTCTGTGTTTTCACTGACAGTAAGATTTTACTGATCAGAAAACCTACTTTTGACTCGAGAACGAAATAATTAGATTTTATTTCTCATTTCCAACGATATTGATTATTTTGAAAATTTTCAAAATAAATAAGTTATTATACTTTATTCGGGCGTAAAACCTAAATTGGGAAATCGACGGAGTCGAGAATGGACGTGCAGGGACAAAGCCGAACACCGGATGCGAGACACAAATCACCTGAGTGAGGTGAGGCAGAGGGTGAGTCACCACCATGACTCACCAGAAGTCATCATTATTTTCTAAAAATATCTAAGATATTTATGGCGTTAGAGATGGGATGACGTTTATGTCCTTAACCTTTTGTTAAATGCCAATTTTGTTCCTAAGTGATTTTACTCTTTTGTCCCTAAACGAACAAATCCTTGACCTCCTTGTCCCTTGTTGCTCACGGCCAACCTTCCTCCCCATCAAGGCCATTTCACTCATTTTCTTCTTACCTTCATCATCTTCTACATTTTCTCTCTTTTTCTCAAGTAAACCATAAGCAAAAATTGGGAAGAACTTGCTTGATTTCTTACAATTTTCCATCATCCAAGAGGTATACGTTACTCTCCTTGATCAATAAACTCTATGCTCTTCATTCATTTTCTTGATTCAAGGCCATGAACATCATGTTTCAATTCTAGGGTTTTATGTTAAAAAATCTCTAGAAAATCATAGAAAAATCCAATGATCATGAAACCAATTTCTATGAACTCATCATGATGTATATATTGATCATATAGAAGCATGAACCCAAAGGAAATTTTCTCCTTATTTCTCCATTGATGGCAGGAACCCTAACCTTGTTGGTTGGATGAGTTTTGATTCAAATCCTTGACAAATGATTATTGATTATCTCTTTATCATACTTAAGGATAGTTAATCCAAGAGTTAGTAAAATTTTAACATCCTTAGCCTAATTAATTAGTGTAGGCCGAACCTACATCATAATGAATTAGTAAGTTTTTTTCAAAGATTAACTTGTTCTATGTTGCTTGGTGAAGGATTTGTTGAGTAGTTGTAGTGTGGTGATTCATGGAATACGCTGAGCTTCGGAGGAACATTTCAGACCAAAAACCGTGAACACCATTTGGTGGTTTAGCTTAATTTTCTTGAGTTGGTGATTTGTGGAGTAGAAGAAAATGTTCAAAGATCGAAGGGAAAGAACCTTACTTAACTTCAAGAGGTAAGGGGAGCTTATTTGAGGGATTTCCCGATAAGTATATGTTACCAGTGAGTGGTCTGTACAGATTTGTTTGAACTTCGTTGTGGTTGTTTAAGTTGTTATCTTATCTGTTGTTAATTATCTGCAGTTATGTGTTATAGTATTTTAATGCATATTATGAACTGCATTATCTGCTATTGATGTTGATAGTTGATTGAGAAGCCTGATAATTGTCAGTGCTCAATTAATTAATAAGATAAAAGCCTTAAAAAGCTTCATGAGGGATGCCAAATATTTAATTGAGAAATGTTGGAAAATGATATGATCCAAGTTGGAATCATCAAATTTGAAGGATCTATCCAAGAGCTTGTTCTTAGTTCTTATGTAAAAATGATGAGAAGAATTGGGGAAGAAAAAGGTGCGGTTGTCACCCGAATATGAAGAACAAAAGGAATCCACCAAGGAGTGTAAATAACTAAATAAGAAACTTAAACAAATAAGAATGAAAGTGCAACAACTAAAAACAGAATATAAATGACGCAAATGTAAAGAAGAACATAAGATAAATTAAGAAAATGGAAGAGGAAGAAGATGAAGGGGAAGGCGCCACAATCATCCAAAGAATTGGAAGATTGATAAGCCAAGGAGGATTCGCCACAAAGAGATAGAACTCTTTGATAAGAATCAAACAAGTTCTAATCCAAGAACTTGGAGAGTAGGAGCCAATGCTCAACTCACAAAAATACCCAAATAGGATAAATTCTAATTTCATTCAAAGTTATGTAAATGAGGTCATACAAGTCCTATTTATAGAAGCTAAGGAACATTCTAGGTTAAGGTGGCTGAGTATTTCGTGGCCCATATAGCCCAAAATATAATTAAAGACCAAAACCAATTACAAGCCTAAAAATGCCTAATTAAGTCAAATCCGTCCAGAACAGTGTTCCCAACTTCTAGTCCGGTTTTCACCATGATAGAGTCCGAATCAGGTTTTTAACTTCACATGAAACCTGTAGCTACTTCTCTTATCTTTCCAACGCATCAAGAATCACATCAATCGGATATCTAGAACGCAAGATATAACCAAAACCGTGAAGAAGGTTTTCATTGGACTTGAATGGACTGACCTCCTCTTGTTGCAAAGTTCACTTGCCCCTCCTTTGCCTCCATCATTCCCCCCTTCTTATAGGAAATTCGACCTCGAATTTATTATCTCCATACCTACATCAAGAGAAAGAACTAAGTTTAGGGAAGCTGAAAGTAAATCAAACATCGGATTTCCTTGAGTAGGAATCCTTTTATTTTTCTAATGTGCACACTCCCAATCCTCCGGGGTCAAACACCAATTTAAAGAACTCATCATATGTGGCAAATATGTTAGGAAATTTTTCATTATGCTCATACAACACCTTAAGATTGGTGAGGTCTAGAAATTGAAGTTCAAGGCGAGTAGGAAAGTTATACCTTTGAGAATTTGCATTGACCACCATAATTACCTCTCTATGCTTGGGAATGATGACATTTGAGAGTATTGCATCCTTTTTGGAATGCTTCAAATTATTCTCATAGATGGAATATTCAAGTTTGGACCCATTGTACTTTTTACCCAAATAAACAATTGGTGGTCCTTTTTGAAGTAAAACAGCCCCTATGATCACATTAGATGCATCGCATTCAATTCAAAATGACTTTGCAAGAATAGGTAAAGCAAGAATGAATGCACTAGTGAGCCTATCAAACAAGTCCACATGCAATTCTTGAGAACTTACATTAAACCCAAGAAGGCTAACATGATTTGTGCAAGATGAATTTTTATCAAAATGAGCATAAAAATTCCGTAACCTCATATCATGATACCCCATTTTCAAATCAAACTTAGAAAGACGGCAATAGTCATGCAATTCATTAAGCAAGTAATCAAACCTATTTAATGTAGGAAAGTAGCAAGACCCATGCAATTTACCAAGCATGTTATCAAATATAGGGTTAGAATGTTCATAATTTTGGGGAGCCATGCAAGTAAGCAAACCGTGGGGTGTTTCCTTTGGACACACTTCTTCAAGTGCATTGGTTGTCTTGTAAGCTTCCTTTGGAGGCACATATTCAATTCTCTCATTTTCTTTTGCCTCTTTTCTTTAGCATCACTCTCTTTTGCTTTCACCTCCCTCTCAAGTTTTCTCTCAACATGGACATCACTCTCTTGTTCTAATTTCTCTCCCTCTTTCTTTTCTTCATCTCTTTTCAATCTCAAATTTGTTTCTTGAATTTTGTCTTGAGACATTTTCTTCCAATATGGTTCAAAATTATCAATCTTTCTTTTCAATCTCTCCTCTTTTCTCTCAATATTTTTTTCACCCTTTTCCTTCCCATTTGGGCATTGATAATCCAAATGCCCCCATCCAAAACACACTAGGCACCTCATATCTCTACTTCTAAGTTTAAGAGTTGGAGTAGAAAGAACATTGCAATATCTTTTGTGCCTCTTTCTTTTGAGTTGTTGCTCGACCTTCATGGATTGGCGTACTAAGTCATCAAGCTCCACATAGTGTTGAAGCCCAACAATGTCTTGGATGTTTTGGTTTAGGCCATGGAGAAACCGAGCCATTTTTGCCTTTCTTGCTTCATTAATATTGGCTCTAATCAAGGCCATCTCCATTTCTTTGTAATACTCATCCACACTCGTAGTGCCTTGGGTTAACCTTTACAATTGGTTGCGAAGATCCCTTTGATAGTGGGATGAAACATGTCTCTTCCTCATCATGGCTTTCATCTCACTCCAAGTATTAATAAGTTGCTCCCCAAACCACCTTCTATCTTTTTGCACTCGGTCCCACCAATTTCGTGCAGAATAGCCAAACTCTTGGGCTACCACCTTCATCTTCTTTTGTTCACTATAGTGGTGACAAGAGAAGATTTGTTCTATTTTTATCTCCCAATCTAAATACAACTCCGGATCATTCTTTCCTTGGAAACTTGGCACTTTTATCATTTTCCTCACTAGATGTTTCACTCAAATTGGCTTTTTCCACACAATTAGCTTGTTTTGCGCTCTTGCCTTTTTCCACTCAAAGTCCTCTTTCAATATTCTTGGAAAAGAACTATACCAATTCAAGTAATGAGAAAAAGTATCAAAACTTTGTGAAAAATCCACACAAGCTATCAATCAAGAGGTTCAAGGAAGAAAACTACTACGACAAACATAGAAATTTAAAGACAAGCAAGAAAAGCTAAAAAGAGAAAGCACACTCTAAAAGGAAAATTAAGAAGACAAAGACTCTAAGATAATATTTAGGAATAGAATTTGAGCCATATGTCCAAAACATCAAGTAATATCAATTTTAAGGCTAGAAACACTTAGAATAGGGGTTTTGTGGCCTAATTTGAATTCTGCCAAATTTTTTTTTTATACTTTTTATAATTGCAGATTGGTCCCTCTGTATTTTTCTGTATCCGGATTTTTTTTTTTTTTTTACATTTTGGGATCCTTACTTTTGCAAAATAACTTTGGCCACAAAATTTTTCTGAAAATTACAGAAAAGAACGCCCCAAACAGAATTTAAGTGAATCACAAAGATCAAATAGCCTTTTGAAGCATTAACATGATGAACAAGGAGTTGTTCTTGGGAAGTGTGCCCAGAAATTAAATTCCCCTCAAATTGATGCCTAGTTCATGCTTTAAGCTGAAAAATTGATTGGTATACTTGATTCCACTTGTAAAGACCTTTCAATCAAGGTGTAGATTAACACTCTAACACCATATCGTGAAATTCATCAAGATCAAAGTGGCTCAAACTCCAAGAACAAGATGAAGAATTCAAAAAAAATTCAAAAATCTAAAACATGGAATATGAGGAAAGGAAGCAACTTGAGCTATGAAACATCTTTTGGATGCTATGAATTACAAACCCCAATGGTCTAACAACTCATTACAACACCACAAATGATCAAAATATGGGGTTGGGTATGGGTTTCAAGGTTAAAAAAAATAGCTCAAAAATTGCAAAAATTTCAACACAATCCAACTAGCACAACCCAAGCTAAAAAAGAAATTAAACTCAAGGAAGCTAGCTCTAGATACCACATGATATGATCCAAGTTGGAATCATCAAATTTGAAGGATCTATCCAAGAGCTTGTTCTTAGTTCTTACGTAAAAATGATGAGAAGAATTGGGGAAGAAAAAGGTGCGGCTGTCACCCGAATATGAAGAACAAAAGGAAACCACCAAGGAGTGTAAATAACTAAATAAGAAACTTAAACAAATAAGAATGAAAGTGCAACAACTAAAAACAGAATGTAAATGACGCAAATGTAAAGAAGAACATAAGATAAATTAAGAAAATGGAAGAGGAAGAAGATGAAGGGGAAGGCGCCACAATCATCCAAAGAATTGGAAGATTGATAAGCCAAGGAGGATTCGCCACAAAGAGATAGAACTCTTTGATAAGAATCAAACAAGTTCTAATCCAAGAACTTGGAGAGGAGGAGCCAATGCTCAACTCACAAAAATACCCAAATAGGATAAACTCTAATTTCATTCAAAGTTATGTAAATGAGGTCATACAAGTCCTATTTATAGAAGCTAAGGAACATTCTAGGTTAAGGTGGCTGAGTATTTCGTGGCCCATATAGCCCAAAATATAATTAAAGACCAAAACCAATTACAAGCCTAAAAATGCCTAATTAAGTCAAATCTGTCCAGAACAGCGTTCCCAACTTCTAGTCCGGTTTTCACCATGATAGAGTCCGAATCAGGTTTTTAACTTCAAATGAAACTTTTAGCTACTTCTCTTATATTTCCAACGCATCAAAAATCACATCAATCGGATATCTAGAACGCAAGATATAACCAAAACCGTGAAGAAGGTTTTCATTGGACTTGAATGGATTGACCTCCTCTTGTTGCAAAGTTCACTTGCCCCTCCTTTGCCTCCATCAGAAAATCTTTAGTGATGCTAGTTTTTATGAAAGAAATTCTAAAGTAAAAGTAATAAGAAGTTACCATAGGTTTAATATGATGTCACACTACTCATTTTAAAACTAAGTTAACATTCAATCTTCAAAGTATGATGAGGACCTTGTCCTAAGGTTTTGATTTAATTAAATCATAGTTTGCAAACTAAATGAAATTCCATTTCTTTTACGATAACTTAGATCACAGTTTTACACTACGTTAGTAAGGAAAACCCTTTTCAAATTAGTTAAGGTACTTTACATCAAGTAAGTAACTAAGTTCTTTTAAATCAAATGAGTTTTCAATTAGAAATGTTTTTGGTTTGCAAAGTCTTAAATCAAGAGTTTTCAACTCAAATCGTAAAGTTATAAGCATAAAAACCTAAATTATATAATTAACTTAGAGCAAAAGAAAATGAATAATTAAGTATAGCATATGGTGGAACAAGACCATGCACTATACGATTGATGATTTAGTTCATCAATTCCTTCATAAGACTTAAGTGAATCAATACTTATTTCATTACTTGGAACTCAAGGAATTGATACCCTAGAAAGGATCAAAGACTTATCTAAGAGGATTCTCAATCCTTCTTCATAACACATAGGACTTGAGATGTAATTCATAAGACACAAACACAAACATGAAACGTTTTGGGTTTTGAAAAAGTAGTTCGATGACGAACCGATGATTCCGATCGAAGAAAGTCATTCGATTGTTTCAGTCTTGAGATGACTCGATCCCGGAGGGATCACGAGATTTATCCGGTGGATAAAAGTTTTATAATACAAAGACGCGTATAGTTCCTAAGGAAGAGAACCTTAGTGAACCTTAAGGTTTATTCGGTGGATAGACATTGATTTATCGCTTTCATTGCATGAGTTTGTAAGGCCTTGAGCCTAGGAGTTGAGCTTACACCTTGATGCTGGTGCGAATCTTACGATGACGTTTTAAATAGTCTTGAAGGTATCAGGGTTGGAAAGGTTGACATGTGACCAGTTGGTAGCTCTTCTGTGTCGTGGCGACTCCGAGCAATACACTGATATCCTTGACTAGATGTCATACTTTTCATGTTTGGTGTAGAGTGTTTCCGTAAAATCTAGATATGTGCATATTACATTCGTTGTAGCATCATGCCCAAGGCTGGCATACACAGAACATGTCCTCCCATTCACTCTCTCCGATGTTTTGTTAACTCCATGGAGTAGGGGTCAGAGTATTACCCTTGTGGCATATGGCTTTGAGTCATGTACATCGCATTGCATTGCATGGCTGTTGATGATTACATTTACTTATTGTACATCACTATTCTGTTTTCGAAGATGTCTTATGCTGCTAATCAATTAACATGATATATTGAGATTTATGGTATGCATGTTGGGTATGTTGTTACCTGGTGTGTCGTCCCATTTTTACTTTTGCTATTTTGCTATGTTGATACTACATATGTTCATATGCTATTTTGTGTGTCATGCATGTAGTTATCGTGTTTAAATCCATATATTGGTGTCTCACCCTTACAGTATATCAGGTTTTACTGGTTTTTGCTGTTGTATCTTGGTACATGAGAGCAGATGGCGCAGAAGAGTTCACAGCTTCACTCGGGGATATTAGTCCTGATCCTCCAATAGGTCTGTGATAGTAGTGAGAACCATGAGAGTCCTTCCAGTAGATGTCGTGTAGAGTGACTAGCTTAGGATTTTCATTTGGGTTGTATATTTTTGAGAAAGTCGGTATATGTGGTTTTGAAGACCTTTGTATGGTTTGGGATTTCAGTATGAAAAGCAATTTCAGGAAGGCTTATATGTGGTGGTGAAATGATTTATGAATAAACCCAGTTTATGTGTGTTGGCAAGTAGAAGGTGATTTTACTATTATGATGTATGTATCATTTTTCCGAAGTATTATGCAGAAATGTTTACACCCGAGTTTTCTAACTTAAAGTAAATTATCTTTTTTTTTCGAAAGCAACCAGCAATTCCCTTTTAAATTTAATTCTGCACATGTTCATGAGGTAATGCCCTAGGGGGGTGTTACAATGACAAGGATGAGTCTATCAAGCTCTTTATTATATTCTGTAAGTGAGTCCAGAATGAAAAAGGCATATATATAAGCTGAATCAGAAGTGACATGGAGGTGAATTTGAAAACGAGCTTTTCCAAAGGTTCTGTGATGAAAGTGGTATTCACTACAATTTCTTTGTCCTTAGAACACCACAACAAAATGGTATTGTTGAGAGAAAGAACCGATCTCTTCAAGAGATGGCCAGGGCAATGCTCAGTGATAATTCTGTTTCCAACCACTTCTGGGCTGAAGCTGTAAATACTGCCTGCTACATTCAAAATAGAATATACATAAGACCTATCCTGAACAAGACTCCTTATGAACTGTGGAAATGACGCAAACCCAACATTTCTTATTTCCACCCCTTCAGATGTCAATGCTTTATTTTAAATACTAAGGATCAACTTGGTAAGTTCGATGCCAAAGTAGATAATGAAATATTGTTAGGGTACTCTGAAACGTCCAAAGCTTTTAGAGTCTATAACTGCAGAACTTTAGTTCTTAAAGAATCCATCCATGTTAAGTTTGATGACAAACAGCCTGATAAGAGATTATCAGAGCTAGATGAATCTTTGCAGATATGAATCTGAATGATCGCTACTATAGATTACAGATTAAATGACACCCCTTTAATAGCATTTTCACTCGGAAACGCTATAAAAATTGACGTGGAAACTTATTATAGCGCTTCCTTAAGGAAGCGCTATCTTAGGGGTGCAACACCCTTTCCCGAGTGTCACATTCCCGAACGATTATAAGGCAGAAAATAATATTAATGCGGAAATACGGTTTTTCCTTTTGTTTTATTTTCACAATATGTAATGGGATTAGTAATAATAAGCAATAATAAATGAACTTAGGTTCACCATGCATTTCTAGAAGTCATACTGCATTAAAATATAGAAACAAAAATAGAAATAGTACTGTATATAGACATAGGTCTAATGGATAACCGACAATAGAATATAATAAGTACTAGGAGTCACAACTCCCAAAAGGTACTACGGACACTGACACAGTCTGGCCAAGAACAAAACAGCAGGAGGAATTCCCCTCCGGACTCAAAGTAAAGCTGGACAGTATCGTCGTCGCGTCCATCTGCTCAAGCAGAAACAACAATACCAGCAGAAAAGATATACAAATATGGGTGAGATCCCGATCATCAACACAACAAAATAGCAGAAGTAAAAATGGGACGACTCACCAGGTAACAACGTACCCAACATGCTTACATTAAATCTGAATATAAATCATGTTAAACACATAGTAGCATAATATAAGGCATTCTCAAAAATAGAACAACGATGTACAACCAGTAAATGTAATCATCAACAACCATGCAATGTAGTGCAATGTATATGATGCAATGCCATATGCCACAGGGTAAAACTCCGACCCCTACTCCATGGTGCTAAAAAAACATCGGAGAGAGTGAATGGGAGGACATGTTCCATGTACTGCCAGCCATGAGCAAGATGCTACATGTTCCGTGTACTGCCAGCCATGAGCATGACGCTACAACATTCGTAACATGCACGTATCTGGCTTTACGGAAACACTTTGCACCAAACATGAACAGAGCGACATCTAGTCGAGGATATCAGTGTATTGCTCGGATTCGCCATGACACAAAAGAGCTACCGACTGGTCACATGTCAGCCCTTCCAACCTTGATACCTCCAAGATTATTTAAATCGTCACCGTAAGATTCGCACCTGCATCAAGGTGTAAGTTCAACTCTTAGGCTCAAGGCCTTACAACTCATGCAATGAAATACCAATGCTTACACAAAGCAAATGCGATAAAGCAATGTCTATCCACCGGATAAACCTTAAGGTTCACTAAGGTTCTCTTCCTTAGGAACTATACGCGCCTTGGTATTACAAAACTTTTATCCACCGAATAAATCTCGTGATCCCTCCGGGATCGAGTCATCACAAGACTGAAACAATTGAACGATTGACCTAGATCCGAATCACCGGTCCGTCATCGAACTACTGTTTCAAAACCCAAAATGTTTTGTGTTTGTGTTTATGTCTTATGAATTATGTCTCAAGTCCTAAGCATTATGAATAAGGATTGAGAATCCTCTTAGATAAGTCTTTAATCCTTTCTAAGATATTATCTCCTTGCTTATTAATTAATGAAATAAGTGTTGATTCACTTAAGTCTTATGAAGTCATTGATAATTAAGTCATCAATGGTATAGTACATGGTCTTGTCCCACCACATACCATACTTAATTACCTCTTGTCTTCAACTCTAAGTTAATTACATAAACTTAGGTTTTCATGTGTAAAACTTTACGATTTGAGTTGAAAAACACTTTTTGTAAACCAAAACCTTTTCTCACGGGGCGAATATCAGTTTCACGACGCTAGGCTGAGAGGCTGTTTTTACTCCTTAGACAGACCTTCTGGATCGTGCGGCGAGAATTGGCTCGCGTCGCGAGGCCGAGAAGCTGTATATTACTGCTCAGGCTAGCCTTCTGTCTCGCGTGGCGAGACTAGGTTAGCCAGGCGAGTGCCTTGTTTTCCCTTTTCCTTGTCTTCTTCATTATTTCTCTTTTTAAAGCACGTAGTTAATTAAATAACCTATGGCTAAAGTCAAAGACATTTTTCACTTTAGTAAAACACTTGAATGTTAAAACTTTATTTGATCTTTGGATCAAATCACTTATTATTTTTCTTTGAAACATAAGTTATTAAAACATTTTTCTTACTCCAAAACATTTGATTGTTCAAGAACAACACATGTTCTTCCACCTTTTTCTTACTAAGGCCGCAAGCCTACTCCAAGGAAAAGTGAAGATTTTGCTTCACCCACTAGACAAGTCATAGCTCAAAAAGCTCACAAAATTATGACAAACAACAATCACAGATCATTGCGTCATAATCAAGCATAAAAATTCATACTTGATCTAAGGATCAAAGTAGGTTTTTTAACATACATGAAAATAATTTTCATCCAATCAATATCATCACAAACATATACTAGAGCACACTAAAGCATAACCCATTATTACAAACTTTGTTCTCCAAGAGAACTTCACCAAATAAAGTGGTGAACCCAAACCAAAAGGTTTCACCCACACAACTTAAACAACCATTTTCACCACCACCAATTTTGGTGTGATGAGGTTCATCCCTCATATCTGTTGATGAACAATCCTCCCGATCAAAGTTGGTTGATCGGGTCGTGAATCTCCCGATTACTCGTCACTAACTACAAACAATACCATCAATCAAACATTAAACATCAAATACCACAAAACTTTCCTATCCTCACCAACTTAGGGTTCGACCCCTATATAGGAAAATTAGATAGAGATGTTCAAAACTTCTTATCATTTGGATAGATGATCCTTAGGTACTCCTAACACTAAAACAAGTCTGACTACACAAAACTTGAATAAAAAACTCAACTTTTTCTATATGAAGGTTTCGGACTTTCGGCCACTTTTAAAAGAAAAGGCTAGAAAACTTATTTGGTTTCTTGCTCATGGATTATGAAAGAGAATGATGAAACTAGTTCATAGAAATTGATTTGGTATTAAACGGATTTGTCTACACTTTTCTATGAATTTTCAAAGTTTTGGATCAAAACTTGGATCTTCATGAATCAAGAGATGAAATAGAGAGATTAAGAGAGTTAAGATGAAGATCATACCTCCTAGAATCAAAGACTAATGAGAAAAGAAACAACTTTTCACTAAAAACTTCAACTTTTTCAAGATCAAATGTGAGTTTTTGTGAAGAACAATGAAGAACTTTAAGAACTTGGATGAACAAGTGATAGAAGAGAGAAAGAGAGAGAATGGCCAAGTGGCCAAGTGAGGAGGTTAGAGAGTTATTTATTTTTCACCTATGGCAAACTTGTAAATAACCAAAGGACAATTTGGTCATTTCCTTAAAAGACCAAGGGCATTTTGGTTATTTTGCGTCCAGATATTTCCAAAAAGCAATCATGAAGAGAAGCCACGAAATTCAACTTGATGGGACAACAAGATTATCCGTTCGCGGGCCACGTTAAATCCCTTCACAGTTCCAAACGTCTCCCAATTCGAGTATACGCCTGAATATAATATATTATTTTCAGTTTTGAACTTCAGGACGGATTTTAACAAATATGTGAGAATTAAAGTCTATGGCTTACTGTCTCGTTCGTGAGTCAAAACTAGGTTTTGATAGTACTATTCGTGAAAAACGTAGACCGGGCTCCGTTTGAGTTTTTGCCCAAAACTTAACCATAGCTTCCTAAGATAGCGTAGAGCATGACTATGGTCTCAGAATATTTTATTTCACTCTCCAGACCCTCCAATAAAATACAAAGGTTTAAATACTGAATAATTATAAAACTTGAAAATCGGGGCGTTACATTACTACCCCTCTTAAAAGAATTTCGTCCTCGAAATTTAACGTACCTCTTAAAATAAACTCGGATACTGTTGTTGCATGTCTTCTTCTCTTTCCCAGGTAGCATCACCTGAAATTTCATTCCAGATAACTTCGACCAAAGCTATCTCCTTCCCTCGCAGTTACATTATTCTTCTGTCCTCGATCTTAATCGGTAGTGTTTAATAGGTCAGGTTATCCTTTAGCTGTACTGAATCAGACTCTATGACATGACTGGGATCTGGAATATATTTTCGCAATTGTGAAACATGAAAAACATTATGGAGGTTGGATAGAAAAGGCGGTAAAGCTATTTGATAAGTTATTGAACCTATCCGACGAAGAATTTGATAAGGTCCGATGAATTTCGGAGTGAGTTTTCTGGACTTAAGGACCCTGCCCACCCCAGTCATTGGAGTGACTCTCAAAAACATATGATCACCTTCCTCAAACTCAAGTGGCCTTTGTCTTTTATCCGCATAACTCTTTTGTCGGCTCTGAGTTGTCCTCTTCTTTTCATGAATCAGTTTCACCTTTTCAGTAGTTTGTTGCACTAGTTCAGGTCCTAATGAAGCACTTTCTCCATCTTAATACCAACACAAAGGTGTTCTGCAACGTCGTACATATAAAGCTTCATAGGGTGCCATCCCGCTCGAATGATAACTGTTGTTGTAGGTGAATTCTATCAACGGTAGGAAACTTTCCCAACTTCTGGCATGTTCCAACACACATGCCCTTAACAGGTCCTCTAAAGACTGAATCGTCCTTTCTGATTGTCCATCAGTCTGAGGATGATAAGCCGAATTCAGTCGTAACTTCGTTCCTAAAGCTTCATGTAAAATCTGCCAAAACCGCGGAGTAAAATGTGGGTCTCTTTCAGATATGATACTTGTAGGTACTCCATGCAGTCTCACAATCTCACTGATATAAATTTGAGTAAGCTTCTCCATGGAATACTTGAGATTGATAGGTAGAAAATGAGCTGATTTCGTAAGCCTATAAATTATTACCCAAATGGAATCGTATCCTTTTGGTGTCCTTGGCAAACACGTTACAAAATCCATCGCTATGCCGTCCCATTTCCACTCTGGGATATCCAACGGAAGTAACATTCCTGTTGGCCTTTGGTGTTCAACCTTTGCTTTTTGACACACCAAGCAAGACGCCACATAATCAACCACGTCTCTTTTCATGCCTTGCCATCGAAACAACCGCTTCAGGTCTCGGTACATCTTGGTTGATCCTGGATGCATACTCAACTTACTTCTATGAGCTTCGTCCAGAATTAACCTCCTTATCTCTAGGTTGTTTGGCACATAAACCCGTTTTCCTCGTCTTAGAATTCTATCTGCTCTTTCTTTGTATTCAGACGTCATCCCCTTCTTCATATTCCTTTGCTCTTTCTCCAGATACTGGTCGTATACTTGTTTCTCCCGAATCTGATCTATCAAATCACAAGATATTGTAACCATACCCACATAAAGTTTTCCTGGCATATTGACCATAGACAAATGCATATCTCTGAACTGTTCCAACAGTTCGTGTTCCTTAACCATCATGGCAAACACATGTAAAACCTTTCTACTCAGGGCATCCGCTACCACATTAGCCTTTCCCGGATGATACTGTAACTAGAAATCATAGTCCTTCAGAAATTCCAGCCATCATCTCTGCCTCATGTTAGGCTCTTTCTGATCGAACAGGTACTGCAAGCTCTTATGATCGCTAAAGACATTGAACGTCGAACCATACAAGTAGTGCCTCCAAATCTTCAACGGAAAGACCACCGCTGCTAACTTCAGATCATGAGTAGGGTAATTCTTCTCGTGCACTTTCAACTGTCTCGAGGCATACGCTACCACTTTCCGATTCTGCATCAGAATACAGCCTAACCCCTGGTATGAAGCGTCACAGTACACTTCAAAAGGTTCGGTTGGATCTGGCAATATCAACACTGGTGATTTAGTCAACCTCTTCTTCAGCTCCTGAAAACTCTGCTCACAAGCTTCAATCCAATCAAAAGCTTTATCCTTCCTCATCAATTGGGTAAGAGGTCCTACGATCTTGGAAAATCCCTCGATGAACCTTCGATAATACCCAGCCAAACCCACAAAACTGCGTATCTCAGTCACTATGGTTGGTCTTTCCTACTCAAGAACTGCTTCAACTTTTGACGGATCTATAGCAATTCCTTCCTTTGAAATCGCGTGACCTAAAAACTGCACTTCGTCTAGCCAAAACTCACACTTAGACAGCTTCGCGTACAACTGTTTCTCCTTCAGAACCTGAAGAACCACGCTAAGATGTTCAGCGTGTTCTTCCTGGTCTCGCGAATAGATGAGTATGTCGTCTATGAAGACAACGACAAACTTATCTAGGTAGGGACGAAAGATCCTATTCATATAATCCATGAATACAGCTGGAGCATTTGTCACCCCAAACGGCATTACAAGGTACTTGTAGTGCCCGTAGCGTGTTTGAAACGCGGTCTTTGGTACATCCTCTGCGTTCACACGAATCTGGTGATAACTCGATCGCAAATGAATTTTTGAGAAAACTGCCGCTCCCCGCAACTGATCCATCAAGTCATCTATTCTCGGAAGAGGATACTTGTTCTTAATGGTAACCTTATTCAACTAGTGATAATCCACACATAGGCGAGAGGTTCCATCTTTCTTCTTCACTAACAGCATAGGTGCTCCCCACGGCGACACACTGGGTCTAACGAACTACATCCCTAATAAGTCCACCAACTGTTCCTTCAAAGTTTACAACTCTACAGGTGCCATACGATACGGTGCCATAGACACTGGTCCTGTTCCGGGCACAAGATCAATCGAAAACTCAATGTCTCGAACTGACGGTAAACCTGGTACATCTTCAGGAAAGACTTCCGGAAACTCATTCACGACAGGTACGCGCTCTAAGACTAGCTCGTTCTTGACCTCCAAAGAAGATAGCAACATTTATCCTTGAGCTCCTTCTCTCAAAGAAGCGTTTACTTGGTTGGCAGTCAAAAATCCAGGATTCTCAGAACTAGGAAAGACTAAGGTTTTATTTGCATAATCTAACAGGATATGGTTAGAACATAACCAATCCATTCCTAAGATTACATCCTTTTGCGAAAGAGGCAAACAGATCAAATCAATCAAAAATGTTCTATCTTTAACAGAAATAGAACAATTCAAACAAACTTTAGCAGTTATAACAGGCCTTGCAGTAGGCGTAGAAATTACTAAATCAAAAGGTAAAGAAGACATAGGCAATCCCAATAGGTTCACACAGTCATATGCAATAAAGGAATGTGTTGCGCCTGAATCAAACAGTACAGTTAAGGTTTTACCTCCCAAGACGCACTGACCTTAGATTAAGTCTTCATTTTGAGAAGCTTCAGCACCGCTCACAATATAGACTCTGCCCTTTGCCTTAGGCCTTGCTGCTTGGACATTGTTGACAGAATGTTCAGCTTTCGGCTGCACACATTCGTGTGAAATATGTCTCGGCTTCCCACACTTGAAGCATATAATTCCCTTGATTGAGCAGTCTCTTGTGACATGATTACTCTTCCCACACTTCATACACTTGGTTGGGGCGTTTCCAGACTGACTGAAACCCCCACTGCTTCCTCCCACGGAATGTTGTTGTTGATCTTGTTGCCTTGAATACGGTTTCCATCGAGATTTGTTATCACGACCACCGTTTCCTCTGTGAAATTTAGTCGGTCCAGAACTCTGTGGCCGCTTGCCCTTGTTAGGCTCCAAGCTCTCGATCAGACGACACTTCTCCATCAACCTTGGAAAAACAGAAATTTCTAGAGGAACTAAAGCCCTTTTTAAATCTATCCTCAGACCTCCTTCGAACTTCTTGCATTTCCATTCTTCTCTTGGGTTGTCCAGAAAATAATTTGAGAACTTCGCCAAACTTTCAAATTTGGCCCCGTATTCAGCTACAATCATTCTCCCTTGTCTCAACTGCAGGAAATCCATTTCTTTCTCGTGCCTTGCACTCGCAAGAAAATACTTTTCAAGGAACTTTCCCTTAAAAGTATCCCAATCCACAGCTTGTTGATCATGTATCAGCATCTGACGGGCTCCTTCCCACCAGTATTCAGCATCCTCCACCAGCATATAAGTTGCATAGACAACCTTGTCGTCCTCGGTACATCTCATAGCTCCAAAGATTTTATCTAACGTCTGGATCCAACGCTCAGCTAGCTCAGGGTTGAACTCACCCTTGAATTGTGGTGGGTTCCTACGAAGGAATTTGTCCAATCCTCTACCCCCAGCAACTCTTTCATCACGTTGAACCATCGCGGCAGCCATTTCCTGTACAGTAGCATTCAGGTTTTCAGCAACCATTACTACCTTCAAAACCAGAATTGTCAAACTCAAGGGACTACAACACAATTAAAGCAAACAATATTACCTCCCTCATAGAGATAACAACAGAGAGACACACAGAGAACACAACACAAACAAGACAGACCATAACCTACAAACCCCAAAAAGACTCGGCCAACCCTGATACCAAATAGTGTCACATTCCTGAACGATTATAAGGCCGAAAATAATATTAATGCGGAAAATATGGTTTTTCCTTTTTTTTTTCTCTTCACAATATGTAATGGAATTAGTAATAATAAGCAATAATAAATGAACTTAGGTTCACCATGCATTTCTAGAAGTCATACTGCATTAAAATACAGAAACAAAAATAGAACTAGTATTGTATACCGACATAGGTCTAATGCATAACTGACAACAGAATTCAATAAGTACTAGGAGTCACAGCTCCCAAAAGGTACTACGGACACTGACACAGTCTGGCCAAGAACAAAACAGCAGGAGGAGTCCCCCTTCGGACTCAAAGTAAATGCTGGACAGTATCGTCGTCGCGTCCATCTGCTCAAGCAGAAACAGCAATACCAGCAGAAAAGATATACAAATAAGGGCGAGATCCTGATCATCAACACAACAAAATAGCAGAAGAAAAAACGGGATGTGATATGATCCAAGTTTGAATCACCGAAATTGAGGATCTATCCAAGAGCTTGTTCTTAGTTCTTATGTTAAAAAGATGAAAAGAATTGGGGGAAGAAGAAGGTGCGGTTGTCACCCGAATATGATTAACAAAAGGAAACAACTAAAGAAAGGAAATAACTAAACAAGAAACTTAAAAAAAATAAGAATGAAAGTGCAACAACAAAAAACAGAATGTAAATGGCGTAAATGTAAAGAAGAACATAAAATAAATTAAGAAAATAGAAGAGGAAGAAGATGAAAGGGAAGGCGCCACAATATTCCAATGGATTTGGAAGATTGATAAGCCAAGGAGGATTCGCCACAAAGAGATAGAACTCTTTGATAAGAATCAAGCAAGTTCTAATCCAAGAACTTGAAGAGGAGGAGCCAATGCTCAACTCACAAATATACCCAAATAGGATAAATTCTAATTTCATTCAAAGTTATGAAATGAGGTAATACAAGTCCTATTTATAGAAGCTAAGGAACATTCTAGGTTAAGGAGGTGAGTATTTTCGTGGACCATAAAGCCCATTATACAATTAAAGCTAAAACCAATTACAAGCCCAATTAATTCCCTAATTAAAACAATTCCGTCCAGAACAGCGTTCTCAACTTCTAGCCCAGTTTTAGTCATGATAAAGTCCAAATCAGGTCTTGAGATTCGAACAAAACTTGTAGATAATTCTCTTTTCTTTCCAACGCATCAAGAATCACTTCAATCGGACATCTAGAACTCAAGATATGGCCAAAATAAAAACACAGATCACTTGGACTTGAATGGATTAATCTTCTTTTGTTGTAAAATTGACTTGTCCCTCCTTTGCCTCCATCATTCCACCCTTCTTAGAGGAAATTCGACCTCGAATTTATTCTCTCCATACCTCTTATTGTTATTGTCTGCACATACCCAATCCTCCGGGGTCAAATACAAATCTAAAGAACCCATCACATGTAACTTCTACATTTGAGGAATTTTCATCTTTGATGCAAGACTCTTCAATTTGATCTAGGCTAGTAAGGAAAAAAGCAACAAGCTTAAGCCTTAAAGAATTTCCACCATCATTTAAGAAAAGGTCATGCAAATCTAATGAATTTAGCACATGTTCTTGTCCAATTACCTTGATGCATGACTCTTCAATGTGGCATAAAGGAGAAATATTAGATGAAGGAACCAAAGTAGAAGAATCCCAACATTTGAAGCCACACACCAATTTAGAGGAAGGTACTAGAGTAGTAGGATGCCATGTCTTTAATTCCTTTAAGCCGCGAGGAACTTGTATCTTTGGAAGTTCAAATTTAATTTCAATTGATGTCTTGCATTCCTCTTTTGGATTACTTTCTTTTGCCTCACACTCTTTTCTTTTCTCAACTTTGATCTTGCTTTCTTGTTTTTCTTTTTCTCGGATTTTCTCTCTTCTCACATGCTCCCAATATCTTTCAAAATTAGAAGCCTTCTTTCTCATTCTCTCCTCTTTTCTCAACCTCCTTTCACATTCCTTATCCTCATTTTCATACCTTCTATTCCTTCTTTCTTTTTCAAACTTCTTATCTTCCCTCTCATGATCTCTATATTTTCTCTCCTTGCCTCTACACCTCTCTCCTTCATGACTTATTCTATCTTTTTCCCTCAACTTCTTTTCATACCCCTCATGCATCTTTCGGGTCCAATCACCAACCTTATACTTCTCGAGTGATTTTGCAACACATCCGCACTCATAGTCTAAATCTCTAGAACCAAATCTCATCATGTTGCAAAGAAAATAAGTTAGAAGAAAAAGAAAGTGTTAAGGACCTCCCCACACACCTAAGTGTATAACTCTTAGATTTGCACTCGTGTTTCACTCAAAACAAGGCTTTTATGTAATGTTGACTCTTGCCTTTTACCACTCAAAGTCCTCTTTCAATATCCTTGGAAAAGAACTATACTAATTCAAGAATGTAAACAAATACCAAATCTTTGGGAAAATCCACACAAGGTATCAATCAAGAATTTCAAAAAGAAGAAAACTACAAAGACAAAACTAAGAGTATTCAGAAGACAAACAAGAAAAACAAACAAGAAAAGCACACTCTAATTGGAATTTAGGTGACAAGACTCTAGGGAAAGTGTTTAAGAATAGAATTTGAGCCAAAAATATGTCCAAAACATCAAGTAATATCAATTTTAAGGCTAGAAACACCTAGAATAGGGGTTTTGTGGCCTAATTTGAATTCTGTCAAATTTTTTTTTAATTTTTATAATTGCAGATTGGTCCCTCTGTTTTTTTCTGTATCCGGATTTTTTTTTTTTTTACTTTTTGGGATCCTTACTTTTTTAAAATAACTTTGGCCACAAAATTTTTCTGAAAATTACAGAAAAGAACGCCCCAAACAGAATTTAAGTGAATCACAAAGATCAAATAGCCTTTTGAAACATGAACATGATGAACAAAGAGTTGTTCTTGGGAAGTGTGCCCAGAAATTAAATTCCCCTCAAATTGATGTCTAGTTCATGCTTTAAGCTGAAAAATTGATTGGTATACTTGATTCCACTTGTAAAGACCTTTCAATCAAGGTGTAGATTAACACTCTAACACCATATCGTGAAATTCATTAAGATCAAAGTGGCTCAAACTCCAAGAACAAGATGGAGAATTCAAAAAAATTCAAAAATCTAAAACATGGAATATGAGGAAAGGAAGCAACTTGAGCTATGAAACATCTTTTGGATGCTATGAATTACAAATCCCAATGGTCTAACAACTCATTACAACACCACAAATGATCAAAATTGATGATCAAAATATTGGGTTGGGTATGGGTTTCAAGGTTAAAAAAATAGCTCAAAAATTTCAACACAATCCAACTAGCACAACCCAAACTAAAAAAGAAATTAAACTCAAGGAAGCTAGCTCTAGATACCACATGATATGATCCAAGTTTGAATCACCGAAATTGAGGATCTATCCAAGAGCTTGTTCTTAGTTCTTATGTTAAAAAGATGAAAAGAATTGGGGGAAGAAGAAGTTGCGGTTGTCACCCGAATATGATTAACAAAAGGAAACAACTAAAGAAAGGAAATAACTAAACAAGAAACTTAAAAAAAATAAGAATGAAAGAGCAACAACAAAAAACAGAATGTAAATGGCGCAAATGTAAAGAAGAAAATAAAATAAATTAAGAAAATGGAAGAGGAAGAAGATGAAAGGGAAGGCGCCACAATATTCCAATGGATTTGGAAGATTGATAAGCCAAGGAGGATTCGCCACAAAGAGATAGAACTCTTTGATAAGAATCAAGCAAGTTCTAATCCAAGAACTTGAAGAGGAGGAGCCAATGCTCAACTCACAAATATACCCAAATAGGATAAATTCTAATTTCATTCAAAGTTATGAAATGAGGTAATACAAGTCCTATTTATAGAAGCTAAGGAACATTCTAGGTTAAGGAGGTGAGTATTTTCGTGGACCATGAAGCCCATTATACAATTAAAGCTAAAACCAATTACAAGCCCAATTAATTCCCTAATTAAAACAATTCCGTCCAAAACAGCGTTCTCAACTTCTAGCCCGGTTTTAGTAATGATAGAGTCCAAATCAGGTCTTGAGATTCGAACAAAACTTGTAGATAATTCTCTTGTCTTTCCAACGCATCAAGAATCACTTCAATCGGACATCTAGAACTCAAGATATGGCCAAAATAAAAACACAGATCACTTGGACTTGAATGGATTGATCTTCTTTTGTTGTAAAATTGACTTGTCCCTCCTTTGCCTCCATCAGGATGACTCACCAGGTAACAACGTACCCAACATGCTTACTATAAATCTGAATATAAATCATGTTAAACAATTAGTAGCATAATATAAGGCATTCTCAAAAACAGAACAACGATGTACAACCAGTAAATGTAATCATCGACAACCATGCAATGCAGTGCAATGTACATGACTCAATGCCATATGCCACAGGGTAAAACTCTGACCCCTACTCCATGGAGCTAACAAAACATTGGAGAGAGTGAATGGGAGGACATGTTCTGTGTACTCCCAGCCATGAGCAAGATGCTACAACATTCGTAATGTGCACGTATCTGGCTTTACGGAAACACTCTGCACCAAACATGAACAGTATGGCATCTAGTCGAGGATATCAGTGTATTGCTCGGATTTGCCACGACACAGAAGAGCTACCGACTGGTCACATGTCAGCCCTTCCAACCCTGATACCACCAAAATTATTTAAATCGTCAGCGTAAGATTCGCACCCGCATCAAGGTGTAAGCTCAACTCCTACGCTCAAGGCCTTACAACTCATGCAATGAAATGCCAATGCTTACACAAAGCAGTGCGATAAAGCAATGTCTATCCACCCGATATACCTCAAGGTTCACTAAGGTTCTCTTCCTTAGGAACTATATGCGTCTTTGTATTACAAAAATTTTACCCACCAGATAAATCTCGTGATCCCTGCGGGATCGAGTCATCACAAGACTGAAACAATTGAACGATTGACCTAGATCCGAATCACCGGTTCGTCATCGAACTACTGTTTTAAAACCCAAAACATTTCGTGTTTGTGATTATGTCTTATAAATTATGTCTCAAGTCGTAAGCATTATGAATAAGGACTGAGAATCCTCGTAGATAAGTCTTTAATCCTTTCTAAGAAATTATCTCCTTGCTTATCAATTAATGAAATAAGTGTTGATTCACTTAAGTCTTACGAATTCATTGATGAATTAAGTCATAATGGTATAGTACATGGTCTTGTCCCACCACATAGCATACTTAATTACCTCTTGTCTTCAACTCTAATTTAATTACTTAAACTTAGGTTTTCATGACTAAAACTTTACGATTTGAGTTGAAAAACTCTTTCTATAAACCGAAACCTTTTCTCGCGGGGCGAATATCAGTTTCGCGACGCAAGGCTGAGAGGCTGTTTTTATTCTTTAGACAGACCTTCTGGATCGCGCGGCGAGAATTGGCTCGCGTCGCGAGGCCGAGAAGCTTTATATTACTGCTCGGGCTAGCCTTCTGTCTCGCGTGGCGAGACTAGGTTAGCCAAGCGAGTGCCTTGTTTTCCCTTTTCCTTGTCTTCTTCATTATTTCACTTTTTACAGCACTTAGTTAATTAAATAACCTATGGCTAAAGTAAAAGACATTTTTCACTTTAGTAAAACACTTGAATGTTGAAAATTTATTTGATCTTTGGATCAAATCACTTATTTTTTTTCTTTGGAACGTAAGTTATTAAAACACTTTTCTTACTCCAAAATATTTGATTGTTCAAGAACAACACATGTTCTTCCACCTTTTTCTTACTAAGGCCGCAATCCTACTCCAAGGAAAAGTGAAGATTTTGCTTCACCCACTAGATAAGTCATAGCTCAAAATGCTCACAAAATTATGACAAACAACAATCACACATCATTGCATCATAATCAAGTATAAAAATCCGTACTTGATCTAAGGATCAAAGTAGGTTTTTCAACATACATGAAAATAATTTTCATCCAATCAAATCATCATAAACATATGCTAGAGCACACTAAAGCATAACCCATTATTACAAACTTTGTTCTCCAAGAGAACTTTACCAAATAAAGTGGTGAACCCATACCAAAAGGTTTCACCCACACAACTTAAACAACCATTTTCACCACCACCAATTTTGGTGTGATGAGGTTTACCCCCCATACCTGTTGATGAACAATCCTCCAGATCAAAGTTGGTTGATCGGTTCATGAATCTCCCGATCACTCGTCACCAACTACAAACAACACCATCAATCAAACTTTAAACATCAAACAACACAAAACTTTCCTATCCTCACCAACTTAGGGTTCGGCCCCTATATAGGAAAATTAGATAGAGATGTTCAAAACTTCTTATCTTTTGGATGGATGATCCTTAGGTACTCCTAACACTAAAACAAGTCTTACTACACAAAACTTGAATAAAAAAATCAACCTTTTTCTAAATGAAGGTTTCGGCCACTTTTAAAAGAAAATGCTAGAAAAATTATTTGGTTTCATGCTCATGGATTATGATAGAGAATGATGAAACTAGTTCATAGAAATTGATTTGGTATTAAAAGGATTTTTCTACGCTTTTCTATGAATTTTCGAAGTTTTGGATCAAAACTTGGATCTTCATGAATCAAGAGATTCAAGAGATGAAATAGAGAGATTAAGAGAGTCAAGATGAAGATCATAGCTCCTAGAATCAAAGACTAATGAGAAAAGAAACAACTTTTCACTAAAAACTTCAACATTTTCAATATCAAATGTGAGTTTTTGTGAAGAACAATGAAGAACATCAAGAACTTGGACGAACAAGTGAGAGAAGAGAGAAAGAGAGAGAGTGGCCGAGTGGCCAAGTGAGGAGGTGAGAGAGATATTTATTTTTCACCTATGGCAAACTTGTAAATAACCAAAGGACACTTTGGTCATTTCCTTAAAAGACCAAGGGCATTTTGGTCATTTCGCGTCCAGATATTTCCAGAAAGCCATCATGAAGAGGAGCCACGAAATTCAACTTGATGGGACACCAAGATTATCCGTTCGCAGGTCCCGTTAAATCCCTTCACAGCTCCAAACGTCTCCCGGTTCGAGTATACGCCCGAATATAATATATTATTTTCAGTTTTGAACGTCAGGACAGATTTTAACAGATATGTAGAGAATTAAATTCTTTGGCTTACTGTCTCGTTCGCAAGTCAAAACTAGGTCTTGATAGTAGTGGAACACTACTATATGTGAAAAACGTACACCGAGCTCCGTTTGAGTTTTTGCCCAAAACTTAACCATAGCTTCCTACGATAGCGTAGAGCATGACTATAGTCTCAGAATATTTTATTTCACTCTCTAGACCCTCCAATAAAATACAAATGTTTAAATACTGAATAATTATAAAACTTGAAAATCGGGACGTTACAAGGGGTACCTATTATAGCGCTTCCTTGAGGAAGGAAGCGCTATCTTTGGTGGAGCCTATTATAGCACTTGCTCAAGGAAGCGCTATAATAGGTACTCCTAAGATAGCCTTTACCTAAAAACACTACCCGTTTAATTCAACTCACTCCCTCTCAATCTCTTTTCTCTTTGCGCGCTTTGAACCCTCCCCTCTGCCACCATTCCCTCTACCACCACCCTAAAAGCCACTACCTTCGCCTCTCCCTCACTGCTTTGATAAGCTCTGACAAGCCCACCACTCGCGCCTCTCCTCTCCTTTGTTTGGTGCTCTGAGAAGACCACCGCGCGTGCCCATGGTGGTCCGAGAAGCTCTCCCTCGGCCACCACTCCCTCACCGCATCAAAAGTGAAATAGGTACCCTTTATTTCTCTTTATTTCTCCTTTCATTGTTAGATGCTCCAGATAATGCATTCATAAATAATGCATTCATAGATAAAGCAATCATGCTCCAGATAATGCATTCTAGGTGTTTTGCCTAAAATTGGTTTGGTTGTTTAGCTCGGGTAAGGTGAGTTACTGTTGTAGGTGTTTTTGTTTGTTGTTGTAGCAGGCTTATGGCTGGGTATATATATATGTTTGGTTGTAGTTCTTTTTGGTGTGTAGGTTTGTGTTTGAGGCTTCATATAATTTGGCAAGGTTAGCAATATGTGTGATGGAAGTGGGATTGAACATCCTTACTTGCATTTGGGTCCTACGCTCTAGGCCAGCTAGGAAAATACTAAGGGAGTGTTCTAGGGGTAAGGTCACTTGAGTCAAGGCTAATTCAAATTCATCAATGTAAGTTTGCACCTTATCAGTTTGCTTCACCTGAATCATGTTTGATAATGGATCCTCAAAAGTCTCCCCAAATCTCATAGAAATATCAGCAATGTATTAGGGCTAATCAGGGTAAATATTAAATTTAGAGGGCACGACCAAATCCTAGTCCTCTCGGCCTTCTCAGTCCTCCCAGAATCTCCTACCCTATCATTCCTATCTTAAAATCCATGTGTCTAAGATGCAGGATCATGTGTTCGTCGTATTACCAGCAGAAATTTTTGGAGTACATCTTGATATATACATCGGCGAAGTCGACTTGGATGACATACTTAATCATGACCTTACATGTAATCTTCATCTTTCCATATATATAAGGTACTGCATCTATTTTAATGTTATGGTTAATCGATTTCTTAATAGATGTTATTGTTAATCCATTTGCATATGTATTTTAATTTTAGGCACTTGTATGAGGACATTTTGGTCCCAGAGCAATGGAGGAGCAAGTTTGTGTTTTTATGCCCATTAAGAACAGCTCTGACAGCTACGAATACTGGGCAGATACAATACATAGCTGATCGCTTGAGTCTTGCAAGGGCTGAGAATGAGACCTTGTTTTTGTCTCCATGCAATGTTAGGTGAGTCACTTATCCTAACGATCCTTAATTTTATGAAATGTGCATGATGAACTACATAGGATTTGCTAACTCAAAGTTTTTTTGTAGAGGGCACTGGGTATTGATGGTTATCAATCCCATTGGAAACATTGTGTACTATCTAGATCCCCTACGACGTCCATATAGCAGATGGAAAGAAATGAAGGAGCAGTACGATAAGTAAGTATATGCATTTATTTTTAACATATGTGTGGGTTGATTCAAGATATGTACTTTAATGAAGTTGATTTTGTAATCAGGGCTATCAAAGTTTATTATGCATGTAGCAGACGCAAGGTGTCTAAATCATCCACGATTAAATGGATTAATATAAAGGTATTTATAAAACTTCTTCAGCAAATTATATATTTAAAAAAATTAATTTATTAAGTTTGATTGTACATTGCCCTCAACAACCAAACAGCATAGATTGTAGCTACTATGTGATGAAATTCATGAAAGATGTCGTCTTACAAAACCAAATGAGCATCCCAACGACGGTATGTAATTTTAGATCTAGCTAGCTAGTTTATATAATTTGACCATTTCAATGTAATTCTAATTTTAGTTCTAATTTTGATTATGCAGTATTTTCCAGAGTGTAAATGGGACTTATACTCGAAGGATCAGCTAGCAGAACTCGTGGAAGAATGGTACCGGTTTTTCACGAAAACATTTATTTAGTAATTAATTCAAGGTATATTTGAATCCGGTTTTATACTCTTGCAATGCAATTTTTGTGTTCTTGCGCCTTTGATTGTTATAATTAATATTTAAGTTTGCATGGTTTCATTTTGGTTATGTTATGCAGATTCTTTTCTTACTAAGGGTGACTTGAACAATTTGATTTTGGACGGAGCATCATCATATGGTATTGGTTGTTTGATTTTGGTCCAAAGGGACTTATAGAGTTTGTTTGTATAGTAGTTCAATATTGTAAGTATAGTTGAGTTTTGTATAGGGACTTATAAGTATAGTTGGTCAAAATTAAAAGAACTAATTATGTGTAATATTGATTTTGGAGCATGAACAGTTTTGTATGTCTTTTTGGTCCAAAGGGACTAAGTATATATGGAATATATATATAATTTGTAATGATATTTTGTGTGTATTATTATACTGGTTTCTACTTAATGCAAGTTTAATATGGAATGTATGAAAAACGAAATAAAAAAAAGGGGGGACCTATTATAGCGCTTCTCCAAGGAAGCGCTGTAATAGGAACTATGATACGATAGCGCTTTCTAGGAGAAGCGCTATAATAGGTGACCATTACAGCGCTTCCCTGGAGAAGCGCTATCTTATAGTGTCAAGAAGCGCTATAATAGGTTACCTATTATAGCGCTTATTATAGCGCTTTAGAACCACTATCTTTTCTTACCATTTTTAATTACACTAAGAAAGATAGCGCTTCTGAAGCGCTTTTATAGGGAAAAAATAAACGCCATCTTTTCCCTTTTTTGTTGTAGTGGATGCAGAAGATTGTCCAATGCTTAAAGATGATGGAGCATCAGACACAACTCAAAACGCATCAGACGCATAACCATCTCAGCAAGTTGCTAACACCCCTCGTTCGTGGCAATTCAAGACTTACCACCTTGAGGATCAAACCATAGGCAAGCCAAATGATAGAGTCCGGACAAGGTCAACCTTGAGAGAACAAGCTGATTCAGCTTTCATCTCTGAATTGGAACCAAAGTTAGTGGACGAAGCCCTAATAGATGATTGTTGGATCCTCTCTATGCAAGAGGAGCATAACTGGTTTCAATGTAGTGACTTTTGGACGCTGGTCCCCCTGCCTAAGGATAAGTCTGTCATTGGAACCAAGTGGGTCAATCGAAACAAGCTGGACGAAGATGGCAAAGTCATAAGAAATAAAGCAAGGTTAGTTGTTCAAGGCTACTCACAAGAGGAAGGTATTGATTATACTGAAACTTTTGCTCCAGTAGCTAGACTAGAAGCCATGCGCATATTACTATCATATGCTGCACATCATAACATCATGCTTTATCAAATGGACGTAAAAAGTGCTTTCTTAAACGGCTTCATTAATGAAGAAGTATATGTTGTAGAACCACCTGGTTTTGAAGATCAAAACCACCTTGAGCATGTATATAAGCTTAAAAAGGCTTTATACGGTCTCAAACAAGCTCCTAGAGCTTGGTATGAGAGACTCAACACATTCCTAATGGAGAATGGTTTCTCAAGAGGAAAGGTTGACACAACTTTTTTCAGAAAATCAAGTAAAAAGGATTTTATTGTTGCTCAAATCTACGTTGATGATATAATATTTGTTGAACTGATGAATCTCTTTGCCAAGAGTTTTTTGAGCTTATGCAGAAAGAAGTTGAAATAAGTATAATGGGAAAACTAAAATTCTTCCTCGGACTTCAAGTCAAACAATCATCGAATGGAGTGTAATTCATCAGAGAAGTACACAAAGGAGCTTCTGAAACGATTAAAACTGGACCATTGCAAACCAATGAATACCCTAATGCATCCAACATCCGTACAAAACAAGGATGACAAAGATAAAAAGGTAGACCAAAAGGTATATAGAGGTATGATTGGTTCCCTCTTATATCTGAATGCGTCCAGACCTGATATCATGTTTAGTGTTTGTCTATGTGCTCGATTTCAATCTGATCCAAGAGAGTCTCATCTCTCAGCAGTTAAAAAAATCTTTAGATGTCTCAAAGGTTCTACTAATCTAGGTGTGCTGTATAATAAATTTGATGAATACAGATTAGTTGGAATCTGTGATGCTAACTATGCTAGAGACAGAATTGAAAGAAAAAGCACCAGTGGAGGCTTTTACTTCATTGGGGCCAACTTAATCTCATGGTCAAGCAAAAGGCAAAGCACAATTACCCTATCAACTGCTGAAGCTGAGTACATTGCTGTTGCAAGATGCTGCTCACAACTTCTATGGATTAAACATCAGTTGGAAGACTGCAACGTATTTGTAAGTAATATTCCAATAATGTGTGATAATACAATTGCTATCAATTTGTCTAAAAATCCCATATTGCATTTTCGAGCAAAGCATATAGAAATCAAGCATCATTTCATTAGAGATTATGTGTAAAAAGGAATAATTGATATTCAATTTATTGATACTGACCATCAATGGGAAGATATCTTCACCAAACCTCTAGCTGAAGATAGGGTCACATTCATAAGAAAATATCTAAACATGCATTTCATTGATTGATTGTGAGTCCAATGCATGCATCCAATATTTGCTTTAGTCCAATACATGTGAGTCCAATATATATGTTGATTGATTCGGCCATTGCATTAATTGAACTAAATCTTTGTCGAAGGCAAAATTAATTCACATTCCCTAATTGAGTCAGTTCCATTTTTCATTATGGCAAAACTGCTTTTTACGGTTTCAAAGTCTGGAACATGCGTCGGGCATTTAATGCACGTCCCTTCACCCCTTTTCTTTTGTTTTAAATTTTTATTTGAAAATGTGAACTGTTTTTCCTTCTATAAAACCATATTTGATAAAGGTGAAACCTTTACAATCTCTTCGTCTTCATCTCTCTCTTTTTGAAAAACTCTCTCTTGCGAAAAACCTCTCTCTTTGAAACAATGGCTTCATCATCCATATCGTTGCTGCTAAGGGCAAAAGAAAAGCCATTGATGTTCAGACTGCTGAGGTATTGGTTGAGTTCAAGTTCAGCCAAAAGTTCTTAGCTGACCGCGGAATAGATGTTACCCCTAACATTCAAGTTGTTGGGTGGTCAAGCTTCTTTGAGGGAACTCCTGTTATCTATCCAGCACTCATAAGGGAGTTTTGGGCTAACCCTACCATTTCAGCAAGGGAAATAAGAAACAAGGTCCTCAACACTGAAGTAAATGTATCTGAAGCGACTATCTCCAACGCCATTGGGTGTGCCCAATCAGGAATCACCTGTGAAGATAAATGAGAAGAAGACTTGGGTGGATTGGACACTATCAACGAGTGTCTTCTGAAGAATCGGTCAGATAAGCTTATAACCTCAAGGTTGACTGACAAGGCTAGTGTTCTTCATCAGATTTTGAACAAGTCCATCTTTCACAAAGCTGGATCAAAGGACTCTATGTCGAAAGCTCATCAGTTTGGCTTAGTTCATCTGATTCTGGAGAGGCAAGTAAATCTCTTGCACCTTCTCTTCTCCTACTTCAAGTTTGCCATTAAAGGCTCTGGGAAGAATACTGCCATCATCTATGCTGCCCTTCTCTCAAGAATCTTTGAGAAGCATCTGCTGTACAACGATCTTCAGTCCCTGACTCCAAAACAAAAACTCAAAAATATGTTGGAGTTCATGGCATTGATCGTGTGCTTCAACCAGATTTCAGCAAGCAAAGTCTGATGAAAATGAAGCTGGACTATATTGAAAAGTCCAAGTTGGAAAGGAAACAAAAAGGTGTTCAGATTGATCCGACACAAGATGTTACTGAAGCGTCTAAACAAGAAGACCCTGCTGGACGCTTGACAGAGCTTGTGCGTCCAAAAGTAAAACTGTCTTCTAGTCGTCCAACGACTACCTCTGCCCAACCTACAAGAAAAAGGAAGCTGGTTCTAGCCTCTGTGGAAGAAAGGAGATGAGGATGATCAGCCTATTTCTAGGGTGATCAAAGGACCTAGAAGGGAATCTACATCTGTAGCATCCCGACCTAAGGTTGCTGCAACAAAGCCAAGGATCACTCGGTCCAAAACAAAAGGTAACACTGAATCTCAAGCTCCTTCAGTAGTTACACCTGTTTCTGCTCAACCTGATGTGGTTTGTTGACAAGTGACTCCAAACACAAGAGGGGGTGAATTGTGTTTAATGTGTATTTTAAAACTTTTTGCACAACAAAGCACATAAGAAATAAATTACTTGAATTTAAAGTGTATTGAATAAATTGAAATAAAATAATAGTTGTAGAATGTAAATGGCATAAAATAAATTGCAATAATAAAGAGTAAGGAAGAAAATAAGACTTCAGTTTTATCCTGCTTCGGTTACCAAATACCCCAATAGCCTACGTCCAATCCCCAAGGTCAACGACCAAGGGTTTTCACTCAATAACTAGCTTATAAATCAGGTTCAGCTAGAAACCTTCACAAAGAAGAGCACTCCTCACAGACTCGGGATATCACCTCCCCCAGTGAAAGAGTCTCAAGAGAAAAACCTTCTCTTTCAAAACTATGGGATTCACAACCAAATAAGAATAACAATGTAACCAAAATGTAGCATTCAAAAGTGCATATAAGAAAATACAACTTGAAGCACAATTACCATCTCTCTTATATGGAGTATAAAGCTCTCAAAAATATAAATATCAAGGTGTGAAACTAGTGAGAGTGACCAGTAAGAAATTTGACAGAATATTAGTGCAACTAGAATTAGAGAAGCAAGTGTTGTAATGAAACACTCCCCAAGGCTTCCTATTTATAGAAAAAGAGAAGAGCCCATAGGAATTAGGTTAAGCCCATTTTCAATATAAGTGTTTCTCATGCTATAATCGATTATGAGTTCTCTGTTTAAAGTTCACTTACACGCATAAGAGCATAATCGATTATATAATCGATTATGTCTGTAATTGATTATGCTAATCGATTATATCTTCACTGTTTTGAAATCAGCTTTTCAGATATATGATAATCTATTATTAGAAATCCCTAATCGATTATTATCATTTAAAAACCATTTGATTTTAAACTTAACAGCTGTTAATTGATTTTTCAATTAAAGAGCTTAAGGCATATTAAGTTTTCTTTTTACTTCTCATATTATTTGTGTGTGTGTGATTGATTTCATATTTGAGAGCTTTATCTACCATGTACAACATGATCTAAAACACAATAAAAATAATAAAATTCCCTTCACCCCTTCTGAAAGACTTGACTAGGAGTGACAACCTTTTCCGCTTTTTGAAATCTCGTCCTTCTAGGATTTTTCTTTTATCATCCATTAAAACTCAAATAATCCTTTCAAGGTATATATTCACATGGTTAACCTCTCACCCTCACCGTCCGAACCATAAGACTGGTTCACACCATGGGGAAATAGACCCTTTGAACCCTATAGTGCACCTTACCCAAATCCCTGCTACAAAAGACAAACCTTTCCCTATATTGACCCCACACCTTTCATAAGAAACAACAAACCTCTAACCTACACTGACAAGTGCTCTGTTTGGCCTATCCTAGCCCTTGATTACGAAGATAATATCACTACACCAACACTCGCTCGTCCATATTACCCTTATCAAGAATATGAATACGAACCTGAAATCTTACCTCCCTCTCCCAGTTACACACCTCACCTTTACACTTCATCCAACCCACTCCCCAGTGAAAGCTATACTTCTCTTGGACCCCTTCTCACTGACCTTGGCCAAAAGAGGTTCCCTCCATGAAAAATCTATCCAAACCTCATAATGGACAAGAAGTTTCAATGGTGCCACTATAGTGTGTGTCGCCACATCATTCCTCATAATGAGCAGAAGTTGAAATGGGACTCCACTGAGCAGAAAAGGTCCAGAACCTACGGTCTGAAAAATTTCATCCTGGACAGAGATGTCAAGTTCATTCCAAATCATCCGTCTGAATGGAAGGAATACTTAGACGTCAGAGATCTCATTCTTTACTAAGCCATAAGGAAGGAATGCGAGATGCCTCGGCAAGTGAAGATTCTACACAATCTTCCTAAAAGATTTCTGAAGCTGAAGGCAAATGCTGTTGTTGGATCAGTTCCTCCGAGAGCATGTACAAGGATTCCTATGTTGGATATGAACAAAAACAAGGACGCTCGGAAATGACTGAACAAGGTTATGATGCCAACCCTCTCTTCCTTTGATCCTTTGTTCTGGAAAAGACCAAGAGATGGTGAAGAAGTTCTTCCTGTTTGTCTGGAGCAACTAGTATGGCAAAATGGAGACAGTGATGCCAGAATTGTCTGGGAAAGCCATGTTCGGAGGTGCGCAGCTGAAGCATCATCTTCTGGGATGTATGAAGAAGACAAATCTGAAACTCCCACAGTCCATGGGAAATACAAGATCTCAGATGTCACATTCATGATTCTGAGTGATGATATCTTTGGGATTCCTTTGTATCCCATTGACATTGAAGAAGTGGACGATGCTCCTTGGATTGAACCGTTGTTGAAGAACCTCAAGCTGAACCTGCCCAAGTATCTACGGAAGATACTGAGCACGTAGAAGTTGTCCATGAGGATCCCCATCCAGAAGATCAAGTTGATCAAGTTGCAGACTCAGAACCTTCTAAGTCTCAACTAATCCCCCTCTCTGTGATGCATCCTGCTGACCCATCACCGTCCAATGCCCTAAGTGTGATTCCTGGACAACAGAACCCTGAAGTGACTAAGGCCACAGCTGAAAGTTCTGTCTTTGCTATTCCTCCCGAGTTTCAAGAGTTTGTCAAACGGTCCACCGAGGCAAACAATGTAGTTCTACTGCAACAAATTGTGGCCATGTTTCAGAACTTCCTTCCCAAACCTCCTCCTCCTCCACCCTCTTAAAATTTTCTTTTCTATCTCTTCTTTTAAAGTTTATTTTAATACTGACGATGATGGTTCACTCTTGCTTTTGTCTGATGACAAAAAAGGGGAGAAAGGGAAATTTGATTGACTGTTTTGTTTGAATTAAGAATGTTTATCTGATTACATAATATTCTGCTTTTTGCATATATTTTGAATTCCCTTCTAATTACTTTTCTAAGATTGCTTAAGTCTGATAAATGTTCACTAAAGTTTTATATCTATGTCTATTGGATTATAGTTTTCCTTCCTTATATGCTATGTTTGATAATAGTCTTTTTCTTAGGGGGAGCCTCTCAGCTCTCTAGGAAACTTTGTTCAATCAAATTAGTATGTTTTGTCATCATCAAAAAGGGGGAGATTGTTGGAACCAAAGTGGTTGTGGTCCATTAATCCCTTAAGATTTTGATGTTAACAAAAGACTAATTTAAGTGAACAAAGATTAGCTATGGACTAATGTTTTATCTTAAGTGTGCAGGAAAATCTAAGTCCAAAGACTTACCTTACGTCCAAACCCTAAAGTTCTCGCGCTCTCTAGACTATTATCTTCAAACAATGTATCTGAGTCCAAAGACTCTTTCTGATAAACGTTCTCTTTTAAAAGGTCCAATGCCTTATGCTTTAAAAATATTTTAAGCGCGAACGTGTATGTAAACTATTTTGAATGTATTATTCATTGTGTAAAAGCTTGTATCCTATGGACAGACATTCCTTGTAATCTTCTTACCATCGAACGCTGAAGTCAGTCTGTTCCTGACACAAAAGGATTTGACTATCTCCAAAAGGAACGACAAAAGCCAACTTTTGGTTACAAGAAAAGGTGTCAGCACTACTTTAAGCTATCAGCCTGATAGTCTACTCTGTTGATTAGAAGCCTCAACAAGTTATCAGACTCAACGGTCCAACGCATTTATGCATGATCAGAATAGATCTTTTTCAACTGCTAGGGACTGAAGGTTGCTCAAAACCAAATGGATATAAATACCTCCACCTTTGAAGATGCAAGGTGACCGAACTCGAGCAAAAATACAAGCATACAAGAAAACAAGCTATCAAGATGAAAATCAAAGATTCAAGCTTACTTTGTTCTTAAACTTTCATATCAATCTCTGCGAAGAGTGTTGTTTAGAGTTCTAAGCTTAGTTTCAAACCCTCAGTCTCAGTGAGTTAGTAGAACAACACTCTTGTTCAAAACCTTAGTTGGTTGAGCCTGAAGAGGCTTGTTTAGAAAGAATACTTGAGCCTGAAGAGGCTTGACTGGAAAACAATACTTAGTGTTGCCTAAAGAGGTGTTGAATACTTGTAACAAAGGATTTGTTATAGTGGATAAAGCTTTCAAGTAGAGAGGACTGGACGTAGCTCTTTGGTGAAGAGTTAACTAGGATAAGATCTCTGTGTTCTTTTTCTCTCCCTTGCTTTTGCTTTAGTTTATTTTTTAGCTAACTCCTTGGGATTGAATTAATTTCTTAACGCGCTTGTTCTTTTATCTTAATCCTTCTAAGTAAGCGTGCAACTGGTGTATGGAAACGCTCTTTTCGTCCGCTGTCGTTTTAACGTCCAACCTTTGTGAAAATATATATCTGCTTGCAAAAAGTTTTAAAAACTTAAGAAACACAATTCAACTCCCCTTCTCGTGTTTCAAACAGGTTCCTTCATACTTTTACCCTTTTTGGAGCACTGGAAACTAAGCATGGTCGTGTATGTGCAGGGACACAACAGTTTATCTTTGTTGACACGCTTTCTGACTCACTGGGAGTGGTGCATAACTATGCTTCAGCTGGTACCCAATCGTGCTCACCACCAGACTTGCTCTTTCCAGCAGGAGCTTCTTCCTTTTTTGTGGATGCCTGTCCACCAATAATTGGAATGATATTTTTCCAAAATTGATAGTGCTCCTCATCATCAAGCTCTTCATGTATTTTGTTAGCATCTTGAAAAGTGACATCTTGGGCTTCTTCTTCCAGATTGCGCTCAGCTTGAGGGGCCAATGGTTTTTCGAATAACTGAGATAGCAATATAGATAGGTTGGAGAGTTGAGTCTCTATAGCATCAAATCGACTATTGCTCTGCTCCATAATCTTGCACTAATCTATTTCTTGCTCTTCTTGTCTTGGCCACTGATTTTGCAAGTAAGGTGGCTCGTCGACATAATCATATTGGCCCCAGTTGGAGTTGCTCCCATAATTGGACCAAGGATTGCTTGTTGGCTCCATTATGAGCATGAAATAATCTCCAAGAGTTCTCCTCTCTTTTATGGTTCTGCAAAATAAGATCAACTGCAGGCAAACTTTTGGGAAGGCATCAACATATAAAAATAATAATGTCTAAAGTAATTAGAATTTCTTTCTTCCAATACCACAAAAATTACAAAATATCACAAATTAATCCCCGACAACGGTGCCAAAAACGTGTTGCTTCCAAAACACACTTAAATGCAAGTGTACCCTATCGGAAAAGTAAAATAGGATGGAAGTCCAGATATCATACCCAAGATATTAATTGTGATATGCAAGTGATTAAGTAAGTACTGGAATAGAGAAATCCTAATGCTATTTAGACTAATATAATCTAATAATAATAAGATAATGATGTAGCAATAGTAAAATATAGCAAAAGAGAAATAAAAAGAGTTGAGAAATCAAGAGTAAAAGAGTCTAGAGTCGTGTTTTTACTTGTACTTTCGATACCCCCAAATCCTAGTTCTATTCAATTTCACAGTTGCTTTTCGAATATCAATCCCTCTATGAATACTATTAATTGTTTGTCAAGCAATCAATAATCTTTTCCCCAGATGAACCCAATGTTTGTCAAACATAGAGTTTAAATGATTAGAAATCATAAAGAGCAAAGAGGTTGAATGACTGAAAGAAGTAAATCACGTTTGGTCATGCTATAATTTAAACCCCGGTTATCCTATAGATCTACTAATTTAATTGGGCTTGATAGCCAAAATATCAATCAATTGATTATGAGCATATAAAGGGTGCGCAATCCTAGTATAGGATGAAGAACAATAGAATAACACTATTCAAATTACAACTTTGAAGCCAAATAGAATTCGAATTAAAGCTAAGACATAACAAAAAGGGTTTCTACTAATACAAGATCCACCACAACTCTAGTGGTGAATTTAGCTACCCATAAGAACAGATAAAACCAAAGTCAACAAAGGGAAACACATCCTGAAGAGTTAGAAGAAGAAGTGTCTCCAACTTAACCCCCAGGTGCAAATCCTACTCTAGAAATCTAAACTACTAATAACTACAAACTATAAGAAAATATAAGATTAAGAGTATGATAGAATATCCAAGCATTCAAAAGATGGTTTAGAATGGTATAGAGGGCCTCTATATATAAGAAAATATGAGAACAGGGCCCAATATTAGGTCTTCTGCATAGCCAGCACGGGCGTGCTCATCAGTCAGCACGGTCGTGCTCTTTATTCGGGTCATGCTCAATTCTGCACGGGTGTACCAACTTTGTAAAACAACGTTTTAGTGCATGACCAACAGCACGGGCATGCTCAATCTTCTGCACGGCCTTGCTCTTCAGTTGTAAGGCCATGCTTGCTTCAATCAGGCCTTTCTTCTTTGAGTCAGGCCTAGCTACACTTTGGCACGGGTGTGCTAGTGTTTGGCATAGCAGTGCTTCATCTTCAAAGGACAGCTTTAAGTCATTCTTGTAAGGCTTTGTTTGGATGGTTGAGATGAAGGACTTGCACGGGCGTGTCTCATGTCTGACATGGTCGTGCTCGAACTTAGAACTTCAATATTCGCTTCATTTTTGCTCAAAAACCTTCATCTTTTGTCACAAGTTCATCAAACTGCCTCTAAACGTCAAATCTATTAAAATTTAAGTAAAAGGGTGAAATATAACAATAATCACATGAGATGTATCAAAATTCAACCCAAATACCTCCTATAAAATACATAGAATTGAGGTTTATCAGGACACAATTTTTAAATCATTTTCATTTTGAATTATTTTTGCTAATTTCTTGAAAGCTTTAATGGTTTCACTTTTATGAGCAAGAAATAAGGTCCATGTAAATCTTGAAAAATCGTCAACTATTACTAAAGCATAATAATTCCCCCTAAAACTTTTAGTAGAAAGACTGAATAAATCTATGTGGAGAAGTTGTAAAGGTCTATTTGTTGACACAACATTTTTTGGTTGAAAAGAGGTTTTTGCCAATTGACCTTTTTGACGTGCATCCCATAAACCATCCTTTTTAAATTTCAAATTTGGAAATCCAATTACATGTTCTTTTGAAACAAGTTTATTTATGTGCTCCATATGGATGTGTGCAATTACATCTTCTTCTCTAGAGACAAGACAGTATGCATCAGTTGAAGAGATATCATCTAAGTCTAGCATGTATATATTATTAATCCTATGTCCAATTAATTTCTTATTTTTATCATGCATATTTTCAATTACACAAGACTTATAATTAAAGCTAACCTTGTTACCTTTGTCGCACAATTGGCTTATGCTTAGATGATTATGCTTTAATCCCTCTACATAGAGCACATTATCTATTGATGTTGCCGAACTTCCACCAACACTTCCAATGCCTAGGATTTGACCTTTGTTATTGTCACCATATGTTACATGTCCTCCTATCTTTGGTGTAAATGATGTAAATTTGGTGATGTCTCCCGTCATGTGCTTTGAATAGCCGTTGTCAAGGTATCAGTTTGCACTCTTTGCTTTAAAGCACGCCTACAAAAACAATATTTATATTTTGTTTTTAGGTACCCGAATTTTCTTGGGTCTTTGGGTGTTAGTGCCAGAAAGTGTTCCCTTGGGAACCCACATTTTTCTTTCATTGTGTTAGTGTTTTTTCCCATGCTACAACTAGATGCAGTGTGACATTTCCTAGCACAATAAAAACATCTAACAAATGGACTAGTTGATATATGAGCAAGCATAAACATTTTGTACAAGAATAATTTTTCGTGATCTTTGGGTTTTTATCCTAAGACAGCCTTATCATACACACCTTTTTGATTTCCAAGAAGCACATTTAAATTATCTCTACCATTGGTAAATTTTACAAGAGTGTTCTCTAAGTCGTTTATTTGATTTTCATATTTACTACAATTCTTGCATACATGGTTTGCTTGAATATACCCAATGCTATAGTTTTCCTTTTTTAATTCTAGTCTTTCTTTGGTTAAGGCAATTACTTGGGTTTACAAATATTCAATCCTTTCTTAGATCTTTCTAATGCTTTAGCCAACCTCATAGAGTCATTATGCAATTCAAGAAAGGCATCATGCAGTTCATCATATATATGCAGAAGCACAAGCAATAGATGTTACCTCGTCGTCGCTTTCATTATCAGCCATAAGGCAAAGGTTGGCTTCCTTATTATCAGAATCGTTGGATGACTCTAAGTCATTTTTATCCCATGCTATGTAGGCTCTCCTAAGATTTTTGTCCTTCTTGTCTTTCTTTTCATACTTGTCTGTCTTTTGCAGCTTTGGACACTCGTATTTTATGTGGCCTACTTTTCCAAATTCATAGCATGTGGCTGTAGAGCTTGAGACGCCTTTGTTGAAAGGCTTTTTGGAAGAAGAGAATCCAGGTTTCCTTTGGTTTCTTTTCTTCATGAATCGTTTGAACTTACTGACCAATAGCCCCATCTCACTATTTGAGTTTTCATCTTCTTCTATGTTTTCTTGGCTTTCCATTTCCACTTTAGAGGTAGATGCTTCTAGTGCTAGGCATTTCTTTTTCTTTTCTTGTTCTTCGATGTTCAGCCAAGCGGGACAGTTGTTGTTCATGCTCTTGTAGCTTACCAAACAATATGGCCAAGTCCATGGTTTCGAGCTTTCTTAATTCTGCTATTGCCGTCACCTTCGGCTGCCATTCCCTGCTTAAACAACATAGACCTTGTTAATTAAATCCTCAATTTTAAATTCCATACCTAAAACAACAAGCTGGTTAACAATGTGCTGAAAGCGTTTGGCCATGTCCTGAATTGATTCTCCTTGTTGCATCATGAACAACTCATTTTCTCTAATCATTTTGTTCATCCTAGCGTGCTTGACATCGCTTGTCCCTTCATGAGTGAGTTAAAGCGTGTCCCGCATTTTCTTGGAAGTTTTTCAATTTGATACCCTGAAAAATTCTTCAGGGTATCAAATTGGAGACACTTCTTCTCTTAATTCTTCAAGATGCGTTTCCCTTTGTTGACTTTGGTTTTATCTATTATTATGGATATCTAAATTCACCACTAGAGTTTTGGTGGATCTTGTATTAGTAAAAATCTTTTTTGCTATGTCTTAGCTTTAATTCGAATTCTATTTGGTTTTAAAGTTGCAATTTGAATAGTGTTATTCTGTTATTCTTCATCCCCTAGGACTGCACACCCTTTGCATGATCTTAATCAATTGGTTGACCAACGACCGTACTGCAATAAATTGGTAGATCTATAGGATAACCGGGGTTTAAATTATAGCATGGTCAAACGTGATTTACTCCTTTCAGTTATTCAACCTCTTTGCTCTTTATGCTTTCTAATCATTTAAACTCTTTGCCTTACAAACATTGGCTTCATTTGGGGAAAAGAATAATGATTGCCTGACAAAAAATTATAGTATTTGAAGAGGGATTGATATTCGAAAAGCAACTGCGAAATTGAATAGAACTAGGATTTGTGGGTATCAAAACTACAAGTGAAACCACGACTCTAAGCTCTTTTACTCTTGATTTCTTAAACCTTTATTTCTCTTTTTCCATATCTTACTATTGTTTACATCTTAATATTATTATTATTTCGATTAGTCTAAATAGCTTAAGGATTTCTATATTTCAATACTTACTTTATCACTTGCATATTACATAATTAATCTCTTGGGTACGATATTTGGACTTCCGTACTATATTACTTTTGCGACAAGGTACACTACATATTTTTCTCTTCTACATGATATACTAGACAACGATGTCGGATCCCCTATCCCACATCCACGCTGAGTTCCTTGGAGGACCCGACTATTGGATCCAAGATGAGGCTATTGGGATTCGAGAGTATCACAGCCACGTGACTTCGACCTTACGGACCCAAGTGGACTGAAGGGTCATTTTTGGTATCACTCTGTATTTTTGTTTGGAGAATATCGTTGGAGTCCGTGGTACGAGGAGCGCTCGACATGGCAGACCACAGGATAGCTCTACCTCTTAACACACGCCAAGTGTGGGACTGATTAGGGCTAGAGCAGCTGGAGCGGCGCCACCTCAAGAGCACTTAGTTTTAGGCCACCTTTACGGATTTCCACGCCAGAGGCGTGGGGCACGTGTGGTTACTACTCCCCAGAACCGGGTGAGGCCATGCCCACGTCCAATTGATTGGCCTCTGCCATCATGTGATGAGGGAAAGAGTGGTGGTACAGATAAGGAACAGGAGGGCAATGAAAGTGACCCCTCGGATCCTCCCTCTGAGTAGTGTTCTTACTTGGCCAGTGTGATAGCATTCGTGTCAGGATCCTGTTTTTATTTACTCTTTTGTTCGTATGCTGTAGGGGCTGTGACCCCAATATTTTGAAGAACCTATGACTTATTCCGCACTTTACTTTATTTGCTTCACCCGGTACTTATGATAATGTGTTATGGTTGTGTTGATTAGGTATGAATGTTTATAATTTTTGCATGTTGTCTAAATTCCGCATTTACTGACTTTATTATAAAACAAAATTTTCAAATCGTCAATTTTATAAACCCAACGGATATATGGATATAATTATAATCCGATACTTTTGGTCGGTAAAATATTTACTTTTCCGCACTCATGTGACGCCTTCCGAAACATTCTTTGAATCAGAGCTAGCAGAGACTTTAGGGGTTTGTGTGTTAGGTCTGTCTATTTGTGTTGTGTGTTTTCTAACTGATTTTGTGTTGGCATCTCCGTAAGGGAATGGTATTGAGTGATTATTTGCATTTTGAAGTTTGGACTAATTATCCGAATGTTGTAGGAAAGTTATGGCTGCTAGAGGTATGGAGACAACCGTTAACACTATCCGAGAGATGGCTGCTGCAATGACACAACGATAGAAAAAGGCTGTTGGTGGAAGGAGTTTGGACGAATTCCTCAGGAGGAATCCACCTCAATTCAAGGGAGAGTTCAACCCGGAGGCAGCCGAGCGATGGATTCAAAGTCTGGAAAAGATATACGGAGCAATGCGATGCACTGAGGTAGATAAGGTGATCTAGGCAACTTATCTTCTGGTTGATGATGCTGACTATTGGTGGGACAATGCTCAAAGAGTCATGGAGCATGATCAACAAGCTGTGAATTGGGAGTCATTCAGAAGGAAGTGCGAGGCACGAGAAGGAAATCGAATTTCTTTCTTTGAGGCAAGGAAGCATGACTGTTGCTGAGTATGGAGTCAAATTTGAAGGGTTGGCCAAGTTTTCCAGCTACTGCATGGACAATCCACGTGAGGAGTGGAAGTGCTAAAAGTTTGAAGGCAGTTTGAGGCATGAATTGAAGAAGGTTGTGGTTCCGCTAGAGATTTCGGTGTTTCTGAAAGTAATGGAGAAATGTCATCTGATCGAGAGCATGGAGCTAAGGCAAGATAAGCGACCACAGAATTCTGGACCTTCAAATTTAAGAGGGGAAGTTTCAGCAACACTAATCGGTCTCAGTGGAGACCGTACTTTAGACCACATGATCAACAACAACGTTCTACTGGGAATAACAATGGAGGTTCCAATCTGGGAACACTCAGATGAAGTGCTTCAAGTGTGGAAAGAATCACTTGACTAAGGACTGTGTGATCAAAGGGATCATTTGTTACAGGTGTGGCACTCCTGGTCATATATCAAAAGAGTGAAAGAACCCAAAGTCTGAGCCATCTATGAACCATGTGCAAGTTACTAGACCCAAGGCGAAGGGTAGAGTTTACACTGTAAGTGGAGCTAAAGCAACACAAAATGAGGATCTTATTCAAGGACAATGCTTCGTAGGGGGTAAGCCTTTGACTGTGCTATTTGATTCAAGTGCAACCCACTCTTTCATAGCTTATGACTGTGTTGAGGAGTTAGGATTGCCTAAGTCATCTTTACCTTTTGACTTGATGATATCTACTCCAACTGCTGAACCTATTTTCACTGCTGAAGCTTATTTGAATTGTACTGTTTTGGTTAAGGATAGGAGATTTTTTGTAAACTCAATCTGTTTGCGACGATCGTAAATAGATCTGATCTTAGGAATGGATTGGTTATCTTCCAACCATATTCTACTAGATTGTACGAACAAAACTCTAGTTTTCTCCAACAGTGAGAATCTAAATTTCTATCTGCCAAGCAAGTGTGAGCTTCTTTGAGGGAAGGCGCTTTAGGGTACATGATGTTGTTTTCCTTGGAAGTCATGAAGGAGCAAGACCTACATTCTGTGCCTATTGTTAACGAATTTCCTAAAGTCTTTCCAGAAGATGTGCCTGGAATACCACCCGTCAGAGATATCAAATTTGCGATTGATCTTGTCCCAGGATCTGGACCGATATATATGGCACCATACTGTATGTCGCCATTAGAACTGGAAGATCTGAAGAAGCAACTGGTGAAGCTACTAGGGAAAGAATTCATTTGACCTAGTGTATCACCATGGGGAGCTCCAGTCTTGTTAGTGAAGAAGAAAGACGGAACTTCTAGACTGTGTGTCGATTACTGTCAGTTGAACAAGGTGACAATCAAGAACAAGTATCCTCTCCTGAGGATAGATGATTTGATGGATCAACTGCAAGGAGCATCAGTTTTCTCGTAGACTTGAGGTCAGGATATCACCAAATCCATGTGAAGACGAAGGACATTCCAAAAACAACGTTTTGAGCATGCTACAGACACTATTAATACCTTCTGATGCCTTTTGGAGTGATGAACACACCGCCTATGGACTACATGAACAGGATATTTTGTCCTTACTTGGACAAGTTTGTTGTTGTCTTCATTGACGACATCCTGATCTACTCACAGAGTAGGGAAGAACATGCAGAGCATCTAAGTTTGGTTTTACAAATCCTGAAGGAGAAGAATTTGCACGCGAAATTGTCAAAGTGCGAGTTTTGGCAGAAAGAAGTTCAATTCTTAGGGCACGTTATCAAAAAGGAAAGAATAGCGGTGGACCCTTCCAAAGTTGAAGTTGTTCTTAATTGGGAACGACCAAAGACTCCTACCGAGATTCATAGCTTTGTGGGCTTAGCTGGTTACTATTGGAGAATCATTGAGGGATTTTCCAAGATAGTAGGACCTCTCAGTTAGTTGACTAGGAAGGATCAAGCCTTCACATGGATTGAATCGTGCGAGAAAAGTTTTCAAGAGTTAAAGGAACGGTTGACTAGTTCACCTATTCTGATATTACCCGACCCGAAAGAGACTTTTGAAGTATACTGTGACGCTTCATACCAAGGTCTAGGTTGTGTGTTGATGCAGAATCGAAAGGTGGTATCCTATGCTTCGAGGCAATTGAAGGTTCACGAAAAGAACTACCCTACACACGATTTGGAAATTGTTGCAGTGGTATTTGCATTTTCTCTATGGAGCAACGTTCAATGTCTTTAGCGATCACAAGAGTCTCAAATACCTGTTTGACCAGAAAAAAACTCAACATGAGAAAGACGAGATGGCTAGAATTTTTGAAGGACTACGACTTTAAGTTACAATATCATCCTGGAAAAGCGAACATGGTAGCGGACGCTTTGAGTTGGAAAGTATTACATGCATCTGCAATGATGGTGAAGGAACACGAGTTGTTAGAGAAATTCAGAGAAATGAACTTGTCGGTTAATGTTTTTCCAGAGAAACTTTATGTTGGAATGACTACCATGTCGAATGGACTGATGGATCAAATTAGGGAAGAGCAAGGAAAAGATGGATTTCTACAGAACGAGTTAGAAAGCGAAAGGGCGCTGAATCAGAATTTCATGAAGGAACATATCAGATTCTGAGATTTAGAAAAAGGATCTGTGTACCAGACAATGCAGAATTCAAGAGATTAATCCTAGAGGAAGCTCAAAGAGTTGTTTGAGTATGCATCCGAGAGCCACGAAGATGTATCAAGCCCTTAAGCAACTCTCTATTGGTGGCGAGGATTGAAGAGGGACGTAATGAACTACATCGCAACTTATTTGACTTGTCAGAAAGCTAAAGTGGAACACCAAAGACCAGCAGGAATGTTACAACCTTGGAACATTCCAAACTGGAAGTGGGATGGAATGTTAACGGAATTCGTTACTTGTTTACCAAGAACGCCGAAAGGACATGATGTGATCTGGGTAATTGTTGACTAACTAACAAAATCAGCTCACTTTTTACCTATCAACATCAAATACCCAATGGAGAGATTGACGCGATTGTACATCGGGGAAATTGTTAGACTTCATGGTGTACCAACTAGTATTCTTTCAAACCGAGGCCCGAGATTCACATCGAGGTTCTGGCACGGATTGCAAGAGTCACTAGGGACCAAGCTCGGGATGAGTTCTACTTATCATCTGTAGACTGGTGGATAATATGAAAGGGCTATTCAGACACTAGAAGATTTGTTGAGGGCATGTGTCTTGGAACATGCTAGAAGTTGGGATGAACTATTACCATTGATAGAATTCACCAACAATAATAGTTTTCATTCGAGTATAGGGATGGCACCTTATGAAGCCCTGTATGGAAGGCGTTGCCGAACACTTTTGTGTTTGTACCAAAATGGGGAAAGTGCTACCTTAGGACCTGATATTGTGCAACAAACAAAGGATAAGGTAAAAGCGATACAAGACAAGATGAGGACGTCTCAGAGTAGATAGAAGAGTTATGCGGACAAGAGGTGTAGACCTGTTGAGTTCGAGGAAGGCGATTATGTTTTTCTAAGGGTTACACCTACAACAGGAGTTGGTAGAGTGTTGAAATCTAAGAAACTTACTCCAAAGTTTATTGGACCTTATTAGATTCTTCGTCGAGTAGGTCCAGTGGCGTACCTGATAGCTTTGCTGCCATTACTGTCAAATCTCCACATTGTTTTCCATGTCTCACAACTAAGAAAGTACATATCTGATCTCATCCATGTTATAGAACCAGATATTGTACAGCTGAAGGATAACTTGACTTTCGAGACGTTACCATTAAGGAATGAAGATAACAAGACAAAGCAGCTATGAGGGAAAGAGATCGAATTACTGATGGTTATTTGGAATATAGTGGGAGACGCGACTTGGGAATTAAAGGACAAAATGAGGGAATAATATCCACATCCATTCCCAGGTAAATTTTCGAGGACGAAAATCTTTTTAGAAGGATAGTGTTGTAACACCCCAAAATCTATGTATGTCATTTTCTGTCTTTTACTGAATATGCGTGATTAAATTGTCTGAAAAACCCTAATTTGGTTAAAGTAAATTAATAACTTAAAAAAGATGAGTAGAATTCAATAGAGAATTTAAAACTCATATTAAAAATCATAAAATACTATTTGTGTTATATCTGTGTTTTGATCGCAAACCAGTAAAAATATTATTATTTTAATCGGGTATGTGCAGTTTCGGAAATTGGGCCCGAGACCGGGAGATATACTAGACAAGAGTCATAAGTCATAGAATTAGGATTCAAATCAAAGTTCTGACGAGCCAATAAATTTTTACCTGTGATTTCATTGTGAACCGGTGAAATTATTATTTTCTCGATTTGCATGATTTCGAGAGCCCGACTAGGGGCCGGGACATATTCTGGCCCAAGAATATGAGACATCATCAAAATTCAAGTTTCCCTCCAATTATATTGTCATTATCATAGTCAAAGCGAAATATCTAAAATAGTCACCATTTAGGTAATTTGCTTTATGCCTTATAACCAAGTTACGACAATTACCTCTTTTAGCTTAAAGACTAGAAGCCTTAAATGAATTTGTCTCATCCATTTCTCTCTCTCTCTCTCTCTCTCTCTCTTTAGTGTGGCCGAACAGCCTCTCACCCTGCCCCCCCCAATTCACTCTCTCATTTTCATTTTTACACTTCTAACTCCATCTTCTCCAAAGTTCATCCTCCACCTTCTCTCTAAAACAATGGCTTTCTCTCTCTAACCTCTGTCTCTCTCTCACCTCACGGTTTCTCTCTCTCTCTCTCATCTACTCAACATTCTCTACGACATTTATGAAGGAAGTTTCCTCAAAAGATCACTTTCATTTTTGGACCAAGATCAAGAACTCACCTTTTCATCATACTTCTTCAAGAGTAAGTGTTCCTATGTTCATTCTCTTCAACTTTTGGTCTTGAAGTTCATGAAAAATCCATACGTTTTCTAAGTGAGATTTTTGAAACTCACTCCATGAAAATGGCTTCTATTTTCCTTAAAGATTCAAGCTTGGAAGCCATCACCATCATACCTTCAAAAGGGTTTGTGAACTAAGTCTTCAACTAAGGTATGGGTAAGAATGTCTATATCACACCTTATGGTGGATGGGACTAGTTTCTAAGTATGTTCATGGTCATAGCTTATTTGTGTTCTTCACTTTGTTGTGAAGATTATTTGTGATGGAAGTTGTAATAGCTTAGTAATTTATTTCTATGTTTGCTTTATGTTTATCATGTACTTGTTGTGATGGAAAAATGATTTTCATGATGAAAACCCACCACTTTGATGTTAGGTCAAGGTGTGGACTTTTTAAGTTATGGTTGTTTAATGCTTAGAATATTATTGCTCATAATATTGATGTTGTATTGTGCTTGATTTCGAGTGATTTGATGAACAAATGGTCACCAAAAACCTTATGTGTAGGTTCGGCCATAGCATAGTTTTTAGGGTTAGGAAGTTGTTCTTTGAAAACTAATGTGGTTTACATGTTCAATGATGAAACTAGGGATGATTGAAATTAAGAAAACTCAAGAATAAAATCAACCCCTATGTGAGGATATGCAATTCGGTTTTTAGGGTATTCCTCACATAGAAAATGATTTGATTTTGTAACAATATGATTAAGTAATTTAATGGAGTTAGTTTAATCAAGTAAAATCAAAGTTTCAAGAAAAACCTAGCATCCCAAAGGATGAGGTAGGTCACGGCCTTATGGCTCATGTTAGGGTTTCAAAATGATTTTGATGCTTAACTTATGATCATATAATTTAACTAAGTCATAGATTGATTTAATTGAACTAGTCTTGAAAGGATCAAATCTTACTAAGATTTGTGATCATACACTTCAAGTAAGTGTTTTTCAAAAATGCATTTCAAACTCAATAAGTGAAAGGTCGCACCATGGTTTAGGTAGTGGAATTGTCCATGCTTTAGCTTGAAAAGTTTGCTTACGGATTTTCCAATGGGGCTTGACAATTGTTGGCTCATTAGAGTTCTTTATTGAGATTTAAGAGTTAGGACAAAGAAATAATACCTTTGGAACTCTTCAGCAATTTATTTATTTCATGTAACTTGAAGGAAGTTATCTCATCACTTAAATATGCGTTAGTTTTAGTGGAGTAAAGAAAAAGAATACATCTAGTGTAATAGAATAAAAGAAATGAATATAATTAGTGTAATAGAATAAAAGAAATGAATATAATTAGCGTAATGAGTTATATTTTAAAATAATCCTAAGAGGATGTATTATGTTAGTTCCTTATGAGGAATAAGATTTCAAAGTGCTTTGGGATGGCTTTTACAAGAGGATTACACTTGATTTTGAAATTAAATGATTTTATGCTAAAAGTCAAAGTTTTACACTAAAAGTCAACGTTTGACCAAAAGTCAAAGTTATTTTCAATTAGGTCATATTGGACTCAAATGATTAGATATGAAGTTTAATTATATGTCATGTATTGATATATGCCTTAGATGATTTTACATCATAAAAAAGGATTCATAAGACTTAATCGAACAAAGAATGATTTTGGTTGCTTGCTCGGCAAGTAACTACGTTTCAAGAAGGAAACAAAGATGATAAAGGATAGGATTTGAGGATCCACCTTCATAATACACTTAAGTATTTTGGGAAACATGGATAGTCCAATAAGGTGTTTGGATCCAAAAGTTTAGTACTATCCAATAGCCGATTGAAGGGCATCGAAAAGAAATACACAAAGACCAAAGCTTAAGAACAAATTGGGAACCAATAATAGACCACTAAGATGTTGGATCCAAAAGTTTGGAATCTATCATATGAGCCTCTCAAATGGCTTGGGTTTCCGGAATAATATCGAAGTTTATCCGGTTCATAAATGTGAACGCATACACCTTGTAGGCTTAACCATATTGCAAACAAATTTGTGCCTAAGGCCTTAGTTCCTAGGAAGTTGAGCTTACACCTAGTGCGGGTGCGGATATTGGGGTGACGATCTTCAATGATCTTGGTAATATCAGAGTTGGAAACTCCACAAGTAACCATTCGGTAGCTCCTCTGAGTCGTGGCATTCCATGCACTGCTTAGACATTTGCAACTGGACACCAGTATATCCATGGTTTTAAAGTGTCATCATGAAAGCCTATGATTACTAGCAACAAGAAATATTTAAAAGCACAATTTTGCTCAAGGCTGGCATTTTGATGAACATGTACTATTACCACTCCTTCCGATTGTCCCTCTATTACTCTGGAGTAGGGTCAGAGTCTTGGCGGTTGCATGTTGGATTGCACCAAGGTCTCATTGTGCATACTTCATTGCATTCTTGCATAACATACTCTTATATATATATATATATATATATATATATATATATATATATATATATATATATATATATATATATATATATATATATATATAAATTGTTTATCTGACTTTATCATTGGAATTGTCTGGAATTGGTATTATGATATATATGTTTGGGAGTCGCGCTACTTCCATTCATCTTATGTGTGTTGACGATGAGGTTCTTACCCCATTGGTTCGTGATAAACCTCAATTCTGTGCATTTTAAAGGAGGTATTTGGGTTGAATTTTGATGCATTTCATGATGATTATTATTATATTTAACCCTTTTACTTATGTTTTGACAGAATTGATGTTTAGAGGCAGTTTGATGAACATATGATGACAGATGGAGGTTTTTGAGCTAAAATGAAGAAAATAATGAAGTTCTGAGCCCGAGCACGGCCGTGCTAGACAAGAGCACACCCGTTCAAGCCTTTCAGCTCAACCATCCAAACAAACCCTTATAAGAAGGACTTAAATCTTACCTTTGAAGATGAAGCACAGTTGTTCCAGACACCGGCACGCCCGTTCCAAAGTGAAGCAAGGCCTGACTCAAAGAAGCAAGGCCTGATTTGTTCAAGCATGCCCTTACATAGAGCAAGCACGACCGTGCAGAAGATTGAGTACGCCCGTGCTAATGCCCGTGCACTATGATGTTGATTCTACGAAGTTGGTATGCTTGTGCAGAACTGAGCACGACCTGACATATAGGAAGCATGAGCGTGCTGAATAAAGAGCACACCCGTGCTGGCAACGCTGAAGACCTAATTTTGGGCTTTTTTATCATATTTTCCTATATATAGAGGCCCTCTGTGCCATTCTAAAACGTCTCTTGACATCTTTTGTAATAGTTGTTTATAGTTTATAGCTTTTAGTAGTAGTATAGATTTCTAGAGTAGGATTTGCACTTGGGGGTTAAGTTGGAGACACTTCTTCTCTTAATTCTACAGGATGTGTTTCCTTTTGTTGACTTTGGTTTTATCTATTATTATGGGTAGATAAATTCACCACTAGAGTTGTGGTGGATCTTGTACTAGTGGAAACTCTTTTTGCTATGTTTTAGCTTTAACTCGAATTCTATTTGGTTTCAAAGTTGCGATTTGAATAATGTTATTCTGTTGTTCTTCATCCCATGCTAGGACTGGACACCCTTTGCATGATCTTAATTAATTGGTTGACCAGCAATTGTACTGCAATTAATTGGTAGATCTATAGGATAAACGAGGTTTAAATTATAGCATGATCAAATGTGATTTACTCTTTTCAGTCATTCAGCCTCTTTGCTCTTTATGCTTTCTAATCATTTAAAATCTTTGTCTGACAAACATTGGGTTCATTTGGGGAAGAGAATATTGATTGCCTGACAAACAATTAATAGTATTCATAGAGAGATTGATATTCGAAAGCGCAAGTGAAACCACGACTCTAGGCTCTTTACTCTTTGTAATATCCCTATTTTTTGAAACCCCAATTGATGTGGATAACCTTGATCGGGTGTTTGTTTGAGTGTGTAATTGTTTGTGTGTTACTTATAAGCTTTGTTGGAAGATTAGGAATAGGCTTGAATCCTGTTGGAGGAGCTTAATGAGTAACACGAGAAACTGGGGAATTCAGAAGGTTGGAAGTCCCTTCCCATTTGAGCAGAATGCTCAAGCGTGGGAGGACTCCACGCTCAAGCGTGGCAATGCTTGGATGTGGGAAGCTTGCATGCTTAAGCGTGCTAAGTGCGTTGTGTCAGCTGTTCTGAGTTTTGACGCATGTGGGATACATGTCAGGCCAGGAAGAGGACGGGGTGGACGAGGTTCCACGCTAGAGCGTGGGAACACTCGAACATTGGGAAAGTGCATGCTTTATCATGCTGAGTAAGTGGGTTAAATGTCTAAGTTTCTTTTCATTTCTCACTTGCAAGAAATTTGTTAAGTTCTTAACCTTCTTCAACCTGAGACAGTTCGAAAGAGAGTTTGAGAGTTCTTGGTCACTTCCGATCCATTCGTTCATCGAAACCCTATTCCGACTACACATTCATGTTTGCAGTTCCGGACTTGCTTAGGGTGTGGTTTTGGTTTCGAGCGTCTTTGAGGTAAGCCTAGGTGCCGACATCGTCGACCCTAAGTTATTTTTGGTATTTCTCCTTGTTTGTATCCTTTTATTCTTCATACTCCAACCTAATGTTGCTTTCCTAACACATTAGTCGTGCGAGGACCCGTGTGGGGTGACAGCTGCGAGGAACAGCCTATTGGCAAGTCTTTCCCTTTGAATTTCGTTGTTGTACAATCTTTTGTTGTTTAATTTGTCATCGTTTCTAAGTTTATTCCTGTTTCTGGATCCCGTGCATGTGCTCGGGGTGATTGTTGGCCCAACGCACATGCTCGTGGTGAGCTTACGAGAAAGCGTGCGAAGTTGCCAGTCGCGGAGGTTGTAATTGGAAGTTGCACGAAAGTACGTGCAAAACTGTTCACCGCTATATAGCTTTGTTGTATGTTCTATGTTGTGTATGGTAACCCTAAACCCTACGTGAGGTTGAGCCTTGACAAAGTACCTAAACCCTAGGTTTAGTCTACTTTGGGCTATCACCGCTATGTCTGATACCCTAGGTTAGCAGACTTGTGTTGATTAGCATGATTTATGCATTGTTGCTATGTGCATATCTGCTAACTGGTATATGTGAAGTATGATGAGCGTATAACATGTTTATTGGTTGCTATGTTTATCGCTTTATTGAGCACGATAATGATGAACTGTTGTATTTCCTTGAAATGCATGTATGCATGAAAACTTGGTGGTTTAGTATGATTAGGGCTTTGAAACAGTTGTGAACGTTTGAGCTGGTAGTCAAGATTTGAGGTTATAGTTGGAGCTTTGAGCTCGTCAGGTTATGATGGGAGGTTGGAGCTCATATGGTTATAATTGGAACTGGGAGCTCGTGATGTTAAGGGTCAAGTTTGCATCTGGGACGATATCAGCTCAAGAGAGATGGATGGCATGCATAGCATTTGCATATGATGTTAAGTGGAGAGCCGAGTGTCAGGAGGCACGCGAGGTTGGTGCACCGAGTACGGGTGCGAAAAATGGAAGGAAGGGTCTGAGAGACCTCGGGGATATACTGGACACAGGTGTTCCCACATGAGACCGGTATGGTAGCTCCTTACGTGTCGTGATAGTCCTGGGAATGTCCTACTATCCCGACTGGACCCTGAGTATTTCCAGTTGCCGGTGGATCTTCCGAGGAGATCTAAATAACCCTCACTGTCTAGGACATTTGAGCGGTGATGCGCTCTTGGAACGGATTACCGGAACAAACCAACTTCTTCGATGAGCGGACATATGATGTTGTCCTTAAGAGGACGTTTAGTACCGACCGGCATGCATGGAAAAATTATGTGTACATCTAGCTAGGGAACAACCATGGTGTCGATGCCTCGGGAGATAGTTGTGTTTACTATATTTACAGCTCTGTATCATCCCTTTGCATTGATGTGCTGTATTCTTATCACCCTCTATTTTCCTTTGTATGTTATCTGTTCGATCTGCGAGCAGACGACGAGCCAGCCGAGTATCAAGATAGACCCGAGACTTCACACATTCATCACAAGGGCACCATGGATGCCGGTGGTAGGTGACATCGAGATAGTCTATCACGACAAGAGGGGATGGCAAGTGGACCCCTCGACCTTTTTTACGGTGTAAACAGAACCAGTGAGTTTGATCTTTCGTACCGGTGTGCCACCATATGAGGACATTATTGGACCTTATCGTGAGATCCAGTTTCTTCCCATCCCACGTATGTGGTACCCACCGAGGCAGAGAGAGCAGGACTAAACGTGGGTCGCGCCACAGTCTTCAGTAGTACCCAGCAGGCGGGGCTTTGTCTATAAAGGTCAGCAGAGGCAATCGGAGCAGTATTTGAGGATATACTTGAGGCGCTGGATAGTCATGTCTAGTTCCTCGTCCGAGTACAAGTCTGTGCGGGTCTACAGGCATACACGCAGAGAGGGACAGGGTAGCTCTGGGCACCCTCACTAGAGTGAGTTGGTTGCTGCCAGTGCGTTGTCTCTAGGCTTGTGTGGTGAGATGTTTTGATATATTTTTTTAAGAGTGGGTGGGGAGTGCTAGTGAGCATGCTTTTTCAGAGTTTTGGAGGTCCTTGATGTATTTTGTTTTTACTTTCATCTTCAGTTGTACCTTCGTCTGTATATGTACCTAGCCTTACTGATGGGGCAACCACGTATATTACAGTACTGCATGTATATATATGTTTTTATCTTTTTCCGTTGTGTTTACTCTGATGCTATCCGCGTTTATGTTCAGGTGTCTGCTATCGTTTGTTAATAATCGCGTTACTTTATTGTTCAGTGTAGTTAATAATATAAGTGAGTTCTGAGGCTAATGGGATGACTTCATGTATGTGGGGTTATCTCACTCTTGATCCCTTAAACCTTTATTTCTCTTTTGCCATATCTTATTACTACTTACATCTTAATATTATTATTATTTCGATTAGTCTAAATAGCATAAGGATTTCTCTATTCTAGTACTTACTTTATCACTTGCATATTACATAATTAATCTCTTGGATACGATATCTGGACTTCCGTCCTATATTACTTTTGCGACAGGGTACACTGCCCTTAAGTCTGTTTACAACGCAACAAGTTTTTGGCGCCGTTTTCGGGGAATAATTTGTGATGTTTTGTGATATTTGTGATATTGGAAGAAAGAAATTCTAGTTATTTTAGACATTTATTTTTCTTTTTATTTATTTCTCTCCTTGTATGCTAACGCATTCCCAAGTGCCTAAACTATATTTTGACATGGAATTTGAAAGAACCTTTCACAGGTTGCGAAGGCAAGCAAGAGAGGAGAACACCTTGGCGGAAAGAATGACTTTGATGGATTACTTTACCTCCTCTATTGAGGTGATAGACAACATCACCAATCCTGCGGTGGATGTTGATAACTCTTAGAAATGAGAGTTATCTATGCTTTCCTAGCTTGAATTTTGGCTGTCTGAGTGTTTTATGTTTAGGTTTTATGTATTTTTGAGTAGTTTAGAGTTTTTATATGTCATTAGGATAAATTTATTATTTTGATTAGTTTTGGAGCTTAAAAGTGTGTCTCTAGTGCACAACAGGTTCTGGCTTACTGAGTGCTGAAATGGAAATAATGCTCCAGAATATGTTGTAGCATTCTTAGTCAAAGGGTGCCCCTTGGAGGACATGAACTTACAATTTTCTCTCTCCTGATGACATGTCCTAAGAGGACTGGCAGCGAGCTTACACATGGCTTTGGACTTTACCGCTGCTGTACAAGAGATTTGGGGCAACATAAAAGTGTACTAACCTTTTTGGGTCCAAAAGTGGAGGAGAGAGGAAAAGGGGATTTTACCCTAAATAGGGAGCATTCCCTTATCTTCATTATCACACAACTTTACTGGAAGGGATAGTAGCTGTGCCTCCTCTATTTTTTGTCTCCCATTTTGTCATCTTCTTGTGTAATGAACTCATTCTCCATTTTATATTTTTCTCTTAGTGTTTGTAAGCTCATCATGAGCTAAATTTGCTGTAGCTATGGGTATGATAAATTTGTAATGAATCTCTAGTTGAAGTTATGTTGAAAATATGCTGAAGCGTTTTCTTTTAAGTTGTTTTGTATGTGTTCTCTTTAAGTCCGATTAGCTTATTTAGAACTTGAGCTTGCTGAAACTTGGAAAGGTAATGCAAGTGGATTTGATTAAAAGATAAGGATTAAGTTGCTAATTCGAAAGTTAGTAACGTTGAATGAATTAGGAATAATCTTCAAGTCCTTAGGCTAGCTGGAACATGCTGAATTCGAAGAGGGAGTAATTAATATGAGCATAGGAATATGAGCATTTATTGAACCTTATCTTAATTGTGTTGGAAAACATAGCTTTAATTTCCAGTAGCCATATGCTGCAGCATATCTCAAAGCATAACTGATACTAGTTTGAAGTTACAAAGGGGTCATACCTATAGTTGTCTTACCATATATGTTCACCAGCCTTATTTAATTACTTTATTGTTGCCTTTTAATCTTGTTACTGGTACACACACCACAATTACTTATTACCCTTTTTGAAATCTTAACTATTTAGAACAGTTGGTTTAATCTTGCAAGCTAAATACCATTTAATCCTCATGGGAACAATCTCTCTTATCATTTTATTACTTGTCACGATTGTGTATACATGCACACTAACACATTTTCAATCAACAAGTTTTTGGCGTCGTTGTCGGGGATTGTAATGGTGCTTAATTTACAAGTTTTAGATTGATAGTTCTGTTAGTTAGGATAACTTATATTTTTAGTGTTTTGCTCTAGCATTAGATGTTCTTTCCTTGCATCCATAGACAGAGCACCCCTGAGTTCCAACTAGAGCCTGATATTGAAAGAACATTCAGAAGGCTCACAAGGGAACATCAAGGTTTAGTTGACTAAGGGAGGTTGATTTCTGTGTCTCCGGAAAGCACTGAAGGCTCTGACAGTGCTGAAACTCTTGAAATGGCAAACGGAGAACAACCTGACAGCATGGCTTTGGCCAATGATTGGACCAGCTCAATTAGAGGTTATGCCTTGTTTGATCCTGAAACAATGAACATGGGAATAGCAGTTCCTGAGATCACTGCTAGACACTTTGTGTGAAGAAGATTTCCTTCTTAAACTTGGCTGGGTTTAGATGATGACAAGATTGCTGATCAAAAAGAAGAAAAGCCTCCGATAGATCAAGTCAACGATTCTACAGAGACTTTAATTATGTATTGTCAATTCTCTGTAAGTATGGTTTGTATCTTTGACATATTACATGCTGTGATTATATAACTTAGATGTGCTCAAACAAATCATTCCTTAAGTTTAAAACTTACTCTAAGTTATTTTCAAAGTTAAGTGTTGAAGCAATCCTTTTGAAATCTCAAGAAAAAACTTTTTGTTTTAATTGCAGTAATCGATTACCTCAAAGCTGTAATCGATTACCTAAAGTCTCGGTGATGTGGATGTAATCGATTACGTAAAAGGTGTAATCGATTACATCAACTAAATTTTTGAATAACTGATTTTCAACGTACACATGTAATCGATTACCACAACGACGTAATCGATTACCACTGTTTCAAAATCAAATTTTCTGAAACGTTATGATTTCAAATGGTGTGTTTTGGTCCCTGGAAAGTTGCCAAATGATCACCTTGCTTCAGACACACTCTGATGATTATATATATACCTTTCTTTTACATCAGAAGATATACAACTTTCATTCTTTCAATCATAAGAGTTCAATATCATTTTACAAGTTCAAAACTTTCAAAACTTTCTTGCCTAGAACTTTGATACTATTTTCATATTCTGAAAAAGTTCCTGAGCACTAAGTTGTATAGTTACAAAGTGATATTGATCTGATACAGCCATATGCTTTACCACTCTTCACAATTATTAAACTCATCCTTGTGTTGGGTTTTGGTTTGAAAAGATAGTGGGGTGCTATCTTGTTGTATAGAGATTGTTAGGGAGCCTTGGGGTGAGGCTTGCTTGTAACAAGAATTTCTATCATAGTGAATTGCTCTGCAGGTGTCAGAAGAACTGGATGTACCCAAGTGGTTAGGGGAACCAGTATAAATTCTTGTGTCTCAATCTTCTTCCTTATCCTTTTACTTTTGTTTATCAATCAAACTCCATCTATCTATCCATAAAACAAAAGAACGAAAAATCTCTAAAAGTCACTCGAAAAACGTTCAACCTAATTCACCCCCCTCTTAGGTTGTATACCAGACTTACATTTGGTATCAGAGAGGGTTAAGGTAACCTGCTCCTTCGATCCATGGCTTCCGCAAGCAACAATCCTACTTTTAGAGATGGTGGCAGTAACAACAAGCCTCCATGTTTCGTTGGAGAACACTATGACTTCTGGAAGATTCGCATGCAATCCTATCTTGAAGCACAAGGAGAAGAAATATGGGATGCTGTAGAGAATGGTCCTTATGTGCCTCCAACAGTCATCAACAATGAAGTGCAAGATAAAGTCAAAACCTCATGGACGGATGATGACAAGAAGAGAGTGCTCTACGACAAAAAGGCCAAGAATATTCTACAGTCAGCATTAGGTATGGATGAATTCTTTCGTATCTCACATTGTAAAACTGCTAAAGAGATTTGGGATACTCTAGAAGTAACCCATGAAGGAACAGTAGAAGTAAAGAGATCTAAACTGAATACTCTATCACAAGAGTATGAAATGTTTAGAATGCAGCCCGGTGAATCAATACTTGATTTGCAAAAGAGATTCTCTCATTTGACAAATCACTTAATGGCTCTTGGAAAGACCTTTACCAATGATGAGTTGAATCTTAAAATTCTTCGATCATTGACTCGGCAATGGCAACCAAAGGTTACAGCAATTTCTGAAAAGAAAAGTCTGTCAAAAATGACCTCTGCGGCATTATTTGGAAAACTCCAAGAACATGAATTGGAACTTGGAAGATTGGAAGAGACTGAAGTCAAAGAGAAGAAGAACAAAAGCATTGCCTTAAAGGTTGAAACCAGAAAACAACATGAAGAAGAAAGCACTGATGAAGATGAGAACATCACCCTCCTGGTAAAAAGGTTTGGAAAATTTCTTAAGAAAGACCAAAATATTAAATTTGATAACAAAAAGAAATTTTTTAAGAAAAGGGATACATCCACTTCAAATCAGAACTTCACATGTTTTGAATGCGGTAAGGAAGGACATATGAAAGCAAAATGTCCTAATCTGACAAAGAAGAAGTACTTCAAAGGGAAAAAGGAATTCAAATCCAAAAAGGCCTACATTGCATGGAATGACAATGAAGTAAGTACGTCCTCCGATTCAGAAAGTGGAGAATCTGAAGTCAAAGCACTAATGGCATCACATCACTCAGATGATGAACAAGAGGTTAGTTCTTCTATGTCTAATGAAAAACCATCTTATATAGAATTACAGAATGCATTTCATGAGTTACATGAAGAATGTTTGATACTTTCTAGAACAATTTCGAAACAAAAGAAATTAATTTTAGAACTAGAAAGAAGTTCTAATGACACATGTGTGGAGTTAGAAAATGTCAAAAATTCTGTATGTAATAAATGTTTAAGATATGAATCGAAGATTGTTGATCTAAACCAAGTGATCAAAAGATATGAAAAAGGTCAAATTGGTTTAGAAGAAGTGCTTAGTAGACAAAGATATTCAAACAACAAACATGGTCTTGGTTTTTCAAATTTTCAAACACCAAGTCCTAACAAAACTATATTTGTCAAAGCAAGCACAACTACCAACAACTCAGAATCATCTAAATTGCATATTGGAAACTCTTCTAAAGCAAACTCTGGAAATGAGGTTAAGAATGGAAAACATTCAATTTCTAGGAATGTAAAAAGAGACAAGCCTAGTAGTTCTATCACTAGTCATATTTATAAGAATTGTGATTACTGTATGTCAAAAGGCCATACCCCCAATGCTTGCTACATAAGAAACTTTGGAGTTCCTTATGGAGAATTCATATGGGTAAGGAAAGGCATTAACCCATCAGGACCCAAATCACTTTGGGTACCTAACGTACATCATTAAATCTGTTTTGTAGAAATGCCTGAACAGCACCAGCAACACATGGTATCTTGATAGTGGCTGTTCGAGGCACATGACTGGTGATTGTACAAAGTTTACATCTCTGAAGCTGAAATCTAAAGGATATGTCACATATGGAGATAACAATAGAGGAAAGATTCTTGGGATTGGAAAGATTGGAGTTTCTCCCTTCACAACTATTGATGATGTCCTATATGTCGAAGGTTTGAAGCACAATTTGATTAGCATAAGTCAACTCTGCGATAAAGGATTCAGAGTAAACTTCATCAAGGAAAAATGTATCATTGAAAATGAAGCCTCTCCTGAAGAGAAGTTAGTGGGAAATAGAATCGACAACTCCTATAAGGTATGTCTAGATGATTTATCTTTGAAGATTAAATGTCTAGTGGTAAACAATAATGATGCATGGCTTTGGCACAAAAGAATAGCACATATTCACATGGAACATTTGAATAAGCTTGTCAAACATGATCTTGTTATTGGATTACCCAAAATGAAATTTGTCAAAGATAGATTATGTGACGCATGCCAAAAGGGGAAACAAACAAAATCCTCTTTCAAACCAAAGAATGTGGTATCAACTACAAGACCACTTCAGTTGATTCACATGGATCTGTTTGGTCCCTCAAGAACTAGAAGCTTTGGAGGTAATGTTTATGCTTTAGTTATTGTTGATGATTTCTCTAGATATTCTTGGACTCTATTTTTAGCACAAAAAGGTGATGCATTTAAGGCGTTCAAGAAATATGCAAAACAAGTGCAAAATGAAAAATCTATGAAGATTGTGTCACATAGAAGTGATCATGGTGGGGAGTTCCAAAATGCTCTTTTTGAGGAATTCTGTGAAGAACATGGTATCACTCACTACTTCTCAGCTCCAAGGACTCCTCAACAAAATGGCGTGGCAGAAAGAAAGAATCGATCTCTAATTGAACTGGCTAGAACAATGCTCAGTGATTCAAGTCTACCAAAGTACTTCTGGGCAGATGCAGTAAGTACAGCTTGCTATGTTACAAATCGAGTCAATATCAGGCCGATCTTGAAAAAGACTCCTTATGAACTATATAAAGGAAGAAAGCCAAACATCTCACATCTTCATGTCTTTGGATGCAAATGCTTTGTACTTAACAATGACAAAGACAACCTAGGTAAGTTCGATGAGAAATCTGACGAAGATATATTTCTTGGCTATTCTCTTTCAAGTAAAGCCTATAGAATTTATAATAAAAGAACCTTAGTTATAGAAGAATTTATGCATGTTTCTTTTGATGAAACTAACCCAACTGTAGAGAAAGTTTCTTGTGACGATGATGATGATATAATGGAAGCATCTACAAAAGACACTACTAAGGATGCTGAGTCAGAATTACCTAAGGAAGACTCTGTCAAAGAAAAACAAATTAATTCAATCAATCACCAAGACGACAATCTTCAACAAGAGCAGAATCAGCCTGATCTACCTCGTGAATGGAGAATTCATCGGGATCATCCTCTTGACAAAGTATTTGGTGATATTGAATCAGGAGTAAAAACAAGATTAAATCTGAAGGAAGCTTGCCTATACATGGCTTTTGTCTCTCAAATAGAACCTTCAAAGATAAATGAAGCTCTTGAAGACGATCAATGGATTCTTGCCATGCAAGAAGAGTTAAACCAATTTGAAAGGAATCAAGTTTGGGAACTTGTCCCTAGACCACAAGACAAACACATCATTGGTACAAAATGGGTGTTTAAGAAGAAACTTGATGAAAATGGGATAATTATTCGAAACAAGGCAAGGTTGGTTGCTCAAGGCTATAATCAAGAGGAAGGAATTGATTTTGAAGAGACATTCGCTCCTGTTGCAAGGTTAGAAGCTATACGTTTATTACTTGGTTATGCTTGCTCTCTAGATTTTCAATTATTTCAAATGGATGTCAAAAGTGCCTTCTTGAATGGATACATAAATGAGGAAGTTTATGTCAAACAACCTCCTGGGTTTGAAGATTTCAAAAACCCCTCACATGTATTCAAATTGAAGAAAGCTCTTTATGGCTTAAAACAAGCCCCTAGGGCTTGGTATGACAGACTTAGTCAATTCTTAAGTGAAAAAGGATTTGAAAAGGGTAAGGTAGCTTCTACTCTATTCATCAAGAGAATTAAGGATCACACTCTATTGGTCCAAATTTATGTTAATGACATCATTTTCGGATCAACCAATAGAGCTTTGTGTGAAGAGTTCTCAATGGTAATGCAAGGAGAATTTGAAATGTCCATGATGGGAAAGCTGAATTACTTTCTTGGACTTCAAATCAAGCAAACTAAGAATGGTATCTTCCTAAATCAATCAAAATACTGTAAAGAACTGTTGAAAAGGTTTGACATGGATAACTGCAAAGAGATTGCAACTCCTATGGGATCTGGTACTTATATTGATCAAGATGAGTCAGGTTTATCAGTAGACATCAAGAAATATCGAGGTATGATTGGTTCATTATTATACTTAACTGCCAGTCGTCCTGACATTATGTTTAGTGTATGTCTCTGTGCTCGATTTCAAGTCAATCCAAAAGAATCTCATCTTTCTTCGGTAAAGAGGATCATGAAGTATCTAAAAGGGACAACAAATGTTGGCCTATGGTATCCCAAAGGTAGTATCTGTTCTTTAGTTGGCTACTCAGATTCTGATTATGCAGGATGCAAAACTGATCGAAAAAGTACTAGTGGCACATGCCATATCCTTGGAAATGCTTTGATATCCTGGTCTTGCAAGAAACAAGCAAGTGTTGCTCTCAGCACCGCTGAAGCAGAATATATTGCAGCTGGAAGCTGTTGTGCTCAAAATCTTTGGCTAAAACAACAACTCTGTGATTATGGAATCAATCATGGATGCATTCCTTTAAGGTGTGACAATACAAGTGCTATAAATATTTCAAAGAATCCTGTTATGCACTCTCGTACCAAGCATATAGACATTCGACATCATTTTCTACGAGATCATGTTCTAAAAAGAGACGTGGAGATTACATTTGTTGATACTCATGCTCAATTAGCAGACATCTTCACAAAGCCATTAGCCAAAGAACCCTTCTTCAAGATAAGAAGAGAACTTGGCATTTTGGATGAAAAGGATATATGAGACCAACACATTTGGTGACAGGTTCTTTCATTTAACCTATATGCTTTTATTGTGTCATTCTAGTGTATGTATGTGTTTTTAATCATAAATCTATGTGATATGTATGTTATACATAGAATAGATACTCACACATTGCATGTTTTATCAATAATTTTTCATTTTTTACAATGTGTAATCGATTACAGTATCAGGGTAATCGATTACATGTTCAAAAAGTTCAGTTTTTCGCACAACAGACCCGACGTGTAATCGGTTACCACGTGGGTGTAATCGATTACATCCGCGAAAATTTGTGCACACTGACAGGTTTTCTGCATAAAATCAGTTTACACATCATTTCATTCATTTCTTGCAATCGGTTACCTCTCATCCTTTCTCACCCACACACCTTCAAATCCTCATTTCTACCATTGTTGCTCAACTCTTTCACTTCTAATCCCTAATCCTCTTCCATTTTGTGGCCCTCTTCTGTTTTTCTCCAAATTTCGAATCCCTAACCTCTCTTTCCACACTATCATCACCATGGCACATTCAAGGAAGTTCAGAAGCAAGAATCCTTCTGTGAATGATGCAAGGAGAGCGAATCCCGATCCTCTGGACTTATCAAGGCTGTTGGCTAACATTGATCAACGAACTCGATTCCAACAGTTCATTGGTAGGAAACTCATCACTCCAAAGTATGTGAGTCTTATTGCCTTTGCTGGGTTCAATTTTCCTTCATTGCTGGAAAGTCAGGAAGTGACACCACTTGCTATTGATTTTGGAAAATATTACCCTGATCTTGTTAGAGTGTTCTATTGCAATTTAGAGGCTAAGGGTAGTGGTCTGGCTTCTTGGGTAAAAGGGGTTCCTATTAAATTATCCTTGAAGCAAATTGGAGAGTTTCTTGAAATTCCATTTGAGGGAGAAAGGATTCATACTGATTTCTTATGTGATTGGGAGGAGTATGACAAGAGAGACTTCTATTTATCCATGTGTCGATATGATGAGACTGAAATTGCCCACAAAAGACAAAGGTCTGGTGCAGCCTCATCTGCTAGAAATATTCTCTCTGTAGGACACTTGAACGTTGATGATAGACTTCTTCATTATGTTCTCTGCTATGTTTTAGTACCTAAGGCCTCAAACTACTCTCAAATCAATGATTTTGAAATGCAAATCCTGTATGCTATCAAGACTAACAAACCCATCAACTGGGCCTATTTGGTTGTGAATCACATGTTGTCACTAAAGAAGCGAACTACAAGTTTGCCTTATGCTAGACAAATCTCCCGATTGTTGGAGTGCTGCAATGTAGACACCAACAATGAGGTTTCTCTGGAAATGACACCTGCTGAAAATGAAATCCATATGGATTTCTTACCAAAGATGGGTACAAACTGGGATGCTGCTGAACGAGTCTACAAGCATCGAAGCGATCTGCTACACCCTCCTGCACAAGAAGATGAAGAACCTCAAGATGGTGCGGTCACAAATCAAATGATTTTGGATGAGCTTCGGAGTGTCCGTGGTTACATGGCTGAGAGGTTTGATCCACTGTCTGCTCGCTTGGACCGTCTTGAAGCTTTTGGAAATGACAATGAGGAGGATGAAGAGTAGCCTGATTTGCTTCATCATGCATGCATCATATTATCATTATGTCATACTTGTTTATGTTGGATTTCTAGTTATGTAATTCTTTCTTTAATTTTACTTTGATTTCTGCTTTTTATTTGGACTTTACTCCGTAGGACCTTTGCACTGTTTGTATGGATGTTTCTTATTAAGTGTTTAGTTTGTGTTTGCCTGAGCTTGGTAACTATATGCGCTTTCTTATGTTTATGTTTTCTTTCTCCTTTTTGATAATGTCAAAAGGGGGAGGGAGATATTATCTGTATATCTTGTAGATTACTCACTTTTCAGGTTTCCCAACTCCAATACAAAGGGGGAGCTATACAAGACAGGGGGAGCTTTTCCGTTCGCAAAGCATTAACAAGATTGGTGTTTGTCATCATCAAAAAGGGGGAGATTGTGAAGAAGATTTCCTTCTTAAACTTGGCTGGGTTTAGATGATGACAAGATTGCTGATCAAAAAGAAGAAAAGCCTCCGATAGATCAAGTCAACGATTCTACAGAGACTTTAATTATGTATTGTCAATTCTCTGTAAGTATGGTTTGTATCTTTGACATATTACATGCTGTGATTATATAACTTAGATGTGCTCAAACAAATCATTCCTTAAGTTTAAAACTTACTCTAAGTTATTTTCAAAGTTAAGTGTTGAAGCAATCCTTTTGAAATCTCAAGAAAAAACTTTTTGTTTTAATTGCAGTAATCGATTACCTCAAAGCTGTAATCGATTACCTAAAGTCTCGGTGATGTGGATGTAATCGATTACCTAAAAGGTGTAATCGATTACATCAACTAAATTTTTGAATAACTGATTTTCAATGTACACATGTAATCGATTACCACAATGACGTAATCGATTACCACTGTTTCAAAATCAAATTTTCTGAAACGTTATGATTTCAAATGGTGTGTTTTGGTCCCTGGAAAGTTGCCAAACGATCACCTTGCTTCAGACACACTCTGATGATTATATATATACCTTTCTTTTACATCAGAAGATATACAACTTTCATTCTTTCAATCATAAGAGTTCAATATCATTTTACAAGTTCTAAACTTTCAAAACTTTCTTGCCTAGAACTTTGATACTATTTTCATATTCTGAAAAAGTTCCTGAGCACTAAGTTGTATAGTTACAAAGTGATATTGATCTGATACAGCCATAAGCTTTACCACTCGTCACAATTATTAAACTCATCCTTGTGTTGGGTTTTGGTTTGAAAAGATAGTGGGGTGCTATCTTGTTGTATAGAGATTGTTAGGGAGCCTTGGGGTGAGGCTTGCTTGTAACAAGAATTTCTATCATAGTGAATTGCTCTGCAGGTGTCAGAAGAACTGGATGTACCCAAGTGGTTAGGGGAACCAGTATAAATTCTTGTGTCTCAATCTTCTTCCTTATCCTTTTACTTTTGTTTATCAATCAAACTCCATCTATCTATCCATAAAACAAAAGAACGAAAAATCTCTAAAAGTCACTCGAAAAACGTTCAACCTAATTCACCCCCCTCTTAGGTTGTATACCAGACTTACACTTTGAATTCAAGCTTGTTATGTTACAAATGCTTCAAGCAATGGGGCAGTTCAGTGGAGCTGCTACTGAAGACCCCCATTTGCACTTAAAACAGTTCTTGAGCGTGGCTAACAATTTCAAGAATCCTGGACTTAGTGATGATGCATTCAGAATGAGATTGTTTCCATTTTTTTTTTTTTTGAATGGCAAGGCTAAGAATTGGTTAAATGCTCTGGAGCCAAATTCAGTTGATACATGGAATAGGATGGCAGAAATTTTTTTGACAAAATTCTTTCCTCTGATGAAGAATGCAAGGCTGAGAAATGATATAACCTCTTTTAGGCAGCAAGATGATGAACCACTTTATGAGGCCTGGGAGAGATTTAAAGAATTGTTGAAAAAGTGCCCACATCACAGCATTACCATATGCATTCAAATGAAACACTTTTATAATGGGGTGCTGCCTTCGGCAAGAATGATGCTTGATGCTTCTGATGGTGGTACTTTGTTAAACAAGTCCTACAATGAAGCTTACGAGTTGATAGAGAGCATAGCTGCCAACAGCTATCAGTGGCCAATTGCAAGACTAAGTACTGGCAAAATTGTTGTTGCAGCAGGAAGACATGAAGTGACTGATGCAACTGCTATCTCTGCTCAGTTAGCCTCATTGACAAATATGGTAAAAAACTTGGCTATTGGTAATCAAGCCACTGCTCAGAATCAAGCTGCAACAAGTGAACCAGTGGCGAATGAACAACAAGTGTTTCAAACTAATGCTGTATCATGTGTGTTCTGTGGAGGAGAGCATTTATTCGAGAACTGCTTTGGGAACCCTGCTTCAATTAACTACATGGGGAAATAAATAACAGGGGTAATAATTCAGAGTGGAAGCATCCTAATTTCCAGTGGAGTAACAATAATCAGACGTTGCAACCAGGGACATCAAATTCAAATTTTCCTCCAAGAAGTAACAATGCACCCCCTGGTTTTGTAACACAACAGCAAGCTCCACAAGCCAATCAGGAGATGTCTTTGGAGGCTATGCTGAAAGCTTTCATGTCAGAAACCAAGGCACAATTTCAGAATCAAAGGGTTTCCATGAGGAATTTGGAGACTCAGGTGGGGCAGCTAGCCAATGCTCTGAACATAAGACAAAGTGGTAATCTGCCAGCCTCTACTGAAATTGCAAATACCTCTACCTTTGGTGGAAAGGAACAGTGTAAAGCTATCCTATTGAGAAGTGGGACTGAATTACCAGCTGTGACAGAGACGAAAAAGAGAGTTGAGATAGAAAGATCTGAAGCTAAAAATGTGCTAGAGCAGAGGAAGCCTAATACTGGCAAACCTGCTGCGGAGACTGACACTGGAAATGCTGCAGCATCTTTGCCTAAGCTTACTCTTGAAAGAACTCTTCCTCCTTTTCCTCAGAGGTTGAAGAAAGTCCATCAGGATAAACAATTCAGCAAGTTTATGGAGATACTCAAGCAGCTGAACATTAATATTCCTTTGGTGGAAGCGTTGCAGCAAATGCCTAACTATGCCAAGTTCATGAAAGATGTGCTAACTAAAAGAAAAAGATTAGGGGAATTTGAGACACTTGCCATGACTAAAGAATGCAGGATGATGTTACAAACCAAGGTCCCTTCGAAGATGAAAAATCCAGGAAGCTTCACAATTCCATGCTCAATTGGTGACACTTATTATGGAAAATCACTTTGTGACTTGGGTGTGAGAATAAATCTAATGCCAATGTCCATATTCAAGCAGCTGAGAATTGGAGAAGCTAGACCAACTACTGTGACTTTGCAATTGGCAAACAAGTCCATAGCACACCCAGAAGGAAAAATTGAAGATGTTTTGATAAAAGTTGATAAGTTTGTCTTCCCTATTGACTTCATTATTATGGACTTTGAAGCAGATAGAGAGGTTTCTATCATATTGGGTAGGCCCGTCCTTGCAATTGGTCGTACACTGATTGATGTTCAGAAAGGGGAGCTAACTATGAGAGTGAATGATCAACAAGTCACCTTCAATGTTTTTAATGCACTGAAATACCCAGATGAGGGGATGGAGGAATGTTCTTTTGCTCAGTCATTTGACATGTTAGTGCAGCATCAGTTCCTAAAAGATCAAAATGCTCTGGAAGATGCTGCAGCAACAAGTGAAACTGATCAGTCCTCTGATGAAGATATTTCTGAAGTAGTTGAGAACAAGACAGAACAGCCAAGATGGATTAGGAGATTTGAGTCATTGGAGGTAACAAATGAAACTTTTAAAAGCAATGTGCCATCCGTGGAAAAGCCACCTGTGTTAGAGCTGAAGCAACTCCATGCCCATTTGAAATATGTCTATCTGGGGGAGTTAGAGACCTTACCAGTAATAATCCCTGCACTTTTGACTACTGTACAGGAACACGGCTTAGTTGCAATGTTGAAGAGGTATAAAAGAGCAATTGGGTGGCAGATGGCTGATATAAAAGGGATTAGTCCTACTTTGTTTATGCATAGGATCTTGCTAGAGCAAGATGCTAAAAACAGTATAGAGAGCTAGAGAAATGAATCCTATTATGAAAGAAGTGGTGAAGAAAGATATAATCAAGTGGCTGGATGCAGGCATACTTTATCCCATTTCTGATAGCGTGTGGGTCAGTCCTGTTCAATGTGTACCTAAGAAAGGAGGAGTCACAGTGGTCTCAAATGAAAAGAATGAATTGATCCCCATCAGAACTGTTACTAGGTGGAGGATTTGTATGGATTACAAAAAATTAAACAAAGCTACTAGGAAGAACCACTTCCCCTTGCCTTTCATCGATCAAATGCTTGATAGACTCTCAGGGAAGGAGTTCTAGTGTTTCTTAGATGGGTATTCTGGTTACAACCAAATTGATGTAGCACCCGAAGATCAGGAGAAGACAACATTTACATGTCCTTATGGCACCTTTGGCTTTAGAAGGATGCCATTTAAACTATGTAATGCTCCAGCAACCTTCCAATGATATATGATGGCAATATTTTCTGATATGATTGAAAAGTCCATCGAGATCTTTATGGATGATTTCTCAATCTTTGGGGAATCATTCCAGGGATGCCTTGGTAATCTAGAGCAAGTGCTGGATAGATGTGAAGAGACGAATTTGGTTCTCAACTACGAAAAATGTCACTTTATGGTGCAAGAAGGAATTGTCTTGGGTCATAAGGTCTCTCAGAAAGGTATGGAAGTAGGCAAAGCCAAGATAGAAGTCATTAAGAAGCTACATCCCCCAAAGTCAGTCAAAGGAGTGAGAAGTTTTCTGGGCCATGCCGGATTTTATAGAAGATTTATAAAAGACTTCTCAAGGATTTCTAAACCTCTATGCTAATTGCGGGAGCAAGACAAAATATTTTATTTTACTTCAAAATGCTTGCAAGCTTTCCAGATTCTGAAGAAAGCTCTTATTTTTGCCCCTGTAATCATTGCCCTTGATTGGTCTAAACCTTTTGAGCTAATGTGTAACGCAAGTGATTATGCTAAGGGATCTGTGCTAGGGCAGAGGCATGACAAGGTATTTCATTCCATTTACTATGCCAGTAAAACATTGATTGATGCATAACTGAACTACGCCACAACTGAAAAGGAATTACTAGTAGTGGTGTTTGCCTTTGAGAAATTCAGAGCATATTTGGTTGGAACAAAGGTGATTACTTATACTGATCATGCAGCCATTAAATACCTGATTGCCAAAAAGGATGCCAAACCTAGGCTGATCAGGTGGGTCCTTCTATGGCAAGAGTTTGATCTAGAGATCCGTGATAAAAAAGGAATAAAAAACCAAGTAGCTGATCATGTATCCATATTGGAAGATGAGAATGAAATCACAAGGAGCTCTGAGATCCTAGAGCAGTTCCCAGATGAGTACTTGTTATGGGTGGATCATGATGTAGCACCTTGGTATGCTAACCTGGTGAATTATCTTGCAAGTGGTGTTGTCCCTGCAGATTTCAATTCACAGCAAAGAAAAAGATTTTATCAGCAAGCTAAGCAGTACTACTGGGATGAGCCTTATTTATACAAGCAATGTGCTGATCACTTGTTGAGTAGGTGTGTAGCTGAAGATGAGACCCAGAATATTCTCTTTCACTGTCATTCATCACCATGTGGGGGTCACTTTGGAGGAATGAGAATAGCTGCAAAAGTTCTACGAACAGGTTACTTCTGGCCTTCACTGTTTAAAGATGCTCATAACTATGCGAAAAATTATGATAAATGCCAAAGGGTGGGAAACATATCTTCAAGAAAAGAGTTGCCTTTTAATTCCATTTTGGAGGTAGAGCTGTTTAATGTCTAGGGGAATTATTTCATGGGCTCCTTCCCACCTTCCTTTGGAAATTTGTATATCCTTGTTGCGGTTGACTATGTTTGTAAATTGGTTGAGGCTGTATCATTGCCAACAAATGATGGTAGGGCGGTCATTAAATTCATTTAGAAGAACATTTTCTCAAGATTTGGCACACCTCGGGCTACAATCTCTAATGAGGGCACTCACTTTTGCAACAAGATGTTTGCGGATGCTCTAACAAAATATGGGGTGAAGCATAAAATTGCTACAGCATTTCACCCCCAGACAAATGGCCAAGCAGAGCTATCCAACAGAGAAATCAAGAGGATCCTTGAGAAAGTAGTCAACCCATCTAGGAAGGATTAGTTCTTGCACTTGGATGATGCTGTCTGGGCCTACAAAACTGCTTATAAGACACCTTTAAGGATGTCTCCCTATAGGTTGGTCTATGGCAAATCATGTCACCTACCCATTGAGCTGCAGCATAAAGCTTTATGGGCAATGAAAAAACTAAACTACGATTTGGCTCAGGCTGGAGCCTCAAGGATACTGCAGCTTAATGAACTGGAAAAGCACATAATGTTTTCTTATGGGGAATCAGAGGTGTACAAGGCCAAGACAAAAGCATGGCATGACAAAAAAAATCCAACACAGGGAGTTTGCTGTGGGAGAACAGGTTTTGCTTTTTAACTCTAAACTAAGGCTCTTCCCTTGCAAACTCAAATCAAGTTGGTCTGGGCCTTTCACAATTGTTAAAGTTTATCCTCATGGAGCAGTGGAACTACTTGATGCAGCAAGTAGTAGAACTTTTAAGTAAATGGTCAAAGGATTAAAAATTACTGGGATGAGCCAATTGCTAGAGCACAGGCCACCACAATAATGGTTAATTCTTGATGGTCTAAAAGACTCTAGTCAGGTTGAGGACTCTTAAACCAAGCGCTCATGGGAGGCAGCCCAGATTTCTTTATTTTTCAGTTTTTAGTTAAATTTAATTTCATGACAATTAGCTTTAATTTTTGCCTAACAAAATAATGGGAGAAAGAAGTGAGATATGTGAGTGCAAGAATCAAAGCAATGCTAAGTGGTTAAAGGCCTCTTGCCCCTTAACCAAGGTCTCAGGTTCGAGCCTTGGGCATGGAAAAAACCTTAGCTAGGAGGGATGCCACCCATCGAGGTGCCAAACAAACTCCCACGGGAGATTAGTCCCCATCTCAGGTTGGCGGTGGGATACTACTCGAAGTAGATCAAAAAAAAAAAAAAAAATCAATGCTAAATGGTGGTGGTGTGGCAATTTGGGCTTGAGTGGTCAGAGGCCCATCAACACGGTTGGCAAGTGGATAAGCTACAAAGAGAAAAGCAAATTGTAGAAGGAAAATTTGGGCGGTCACTTTACCTCCAAGACCCTTTCCCAATAATCACCTGCACACTGCCTAATACACCCCCATCAACCACTCAACCACCCCCATCACTCAATCACCAACTTGATAAATACTCCCCACCCCCCCGCCCCCACTCAGCGATTTCCCCACAAAACCATCCCCACTGAAGCACAAACCCTACCGGAGTTTCAACCTTTTCGTCTTCTCCCTCCCCAAACCCTCACCTTCACCCACAAAACCACCATGCCTAAGGTCAAACACACAGTTGTGAAAAAGACCCAGCCTACCTCCAGTGACGAGTTCGAAATGCATCCCAAATTTGTTGACGCTGTGGCCCTGCAGAAGTATAATGTTGAAACGATGAAGAGGAACCCCCATGCTGAAAAGGGGTTTATGCTTTCTGAAGACCCACACTATGGTCTCACTGAGGAGGTGGCATGTAATGCCCCTCGTTACATTAGTAACCCAAGATAATAACTTAAAATAAAAAAGGTAAATAAAAATTTTCTAAAATAAATACTAAATAAGTTCGTAATATAATATTAATCAAAAATAATTGTTTATACCAATTCAAAGAAACGAAATACATAATAAGTTTTTAAACTTCAAAACCGGGCGTCTATTACAACTCGCATAAAGAAATAACTAAACAATACTAAAGGTCCTCCTAGCATATGCCATGCAAACTACCCAAGCTACTACTAGAATATAATCTTCAAGCGTCTGGCTGCTCAATAGGGTCGTCCTCAAGCTCTGAAAATAACGCTACTAATGAGATATATAATCCCAGTGAACAGAAATGCAGTTATAGAAGGTTTTCACAAAAGCTTTATTCTCGGCCGGCGCGGTAACCTGAAAAACTAACCATGGTACCCGCTATTTTCAAAATAATAGATAATAATTATATACTCTAATATTAACAATAAACATTTAGCAACACATCATATTTAGGTATAAAAATTTCTCATATATCATATAATCTCGACATCCTCATATGTCATATGACTTTCAAACTGTACATAACAATGACGTCCCATTGCCTACCTTACTCATGAAGGTATTTCAATGTCATCTTCTCTTCAGTGACATTACTCATTTCGATACCAACCATTGTACACTGGTGGTATTACTCTTTTCGACATCCCAATGTGTGGCGATGTTACTTTCGATACCCCATTACGGCGGTATTTCATATTTCGACACCCCAATTCACTAGCGGTGTTACTTTTGATATCCCTATCATAGGCGGTGTTGCAGCAAACATCATTCATCATATTAAGAGTTATTGAATCATGCCAATATCACCAATATCATCAAATACTCCAAATATAGCATGTCAATCAACCAAATCATGTTTACATCATACATTTCATAACATCAATCTCAAGAATAAACATATAATTCATAGCAGAAACACCTTAAAAGGAAAATCCCCAAATTTAGAAAATCAGGATTTAACCGAACATAGGATTATTTTCCAAAAACCTATTTTGAAAACATATCCCAAACCCCAAGACAAGTTGTACCATGGAAAGGGTGAGAAAGAGTATTTCTACTCACTTCTTGAAGACCTCCAAGAAGCTCCAAGCGTTTGGTCACGAACGCACCAAGAAGCTCCTCAAGAATCTCCCCCTTTCTTCCTCCTCTAGGCTCCTTCTACTCGAGAATCGTCTTCTCCAAGCTCTTCAATCTTCAAAGGCAAGCAAAACCGTGTTTTAGGTTGCAAAAAGGGTTTCTAGCCGCACTAGGGTGTTATAATGGTATATATATAGTGTTGCACTATTTCCCTGTTTTTAAATCCTATTTTTCAACGCATCCTAACATAGAGCACAGGCGTGCTCACGATTGGCACGGCCGTGCCAATCAGAATCAAACTTCGCGTGGATTCGGATACGGGCGTGCTCCCTTGAGCACGGGCGTGCCAAACAGCGTTAAAAATGTCCACTTTCCGACACGGCCATGCTAACAGTTAGCACGGGCGTGCCGACGCTACTGTGACAAATTTCAACTTTAAACTTCTCTCTTTTCTTCTTTTGGTCAAATCACCACCCTTAAGGTTCGAAGTCAACCATTCTAAGCCTGCCTAACACTTTATTAATTTTATTTGCAGAGATTAAAGCCTCTTATACCTTTATTTAATTCTTGGGATGTTACATTTTCTTCGCTCCTTTAAGAATTTTGTCCTCTAAATTAACTGTAAACACACCTATTCAAAACTTAACATATGCATAGAGCGGATGTCTAAAGTACCTTGACTGATAAGATCTGGATACTGGCGCATGATATCCTCCTCAAGTTCCCAAGTTGCTTCCTCAGGAGTTAATCTTCCCATACCACCTTCACCAAAGGAATTGTCTTGTTTCATAGAGTCTTAGTGTTCTTGTCAACAATCTGACTAGGCCTGGGCTTAAAGATCAATATTTCTCTTAATTGTATTGAATCAGGAGCTATTATATGAGACACATCATGTATATATTTTCTGAGTTGTAAAACATGGAAAATATCATGAAGGTTTGACAATAAAGGTGGAAGAGCCAATTGGTAAGCAACAGGCCCGACTCTTTTTAGGATTTGGAAAGGACCAATGAATCGAGGATTTAGCTTTCTGAATTTCATGGATCTTCCTACCCCCAGTCTTCGGAGTGACTCTCAAAAATACATGTTCATCTTCTTGGAATTCTAAATGCTTTCTCCTCTTATCGGCATAGCTCTTCTGCCTACTCTGCGTAGTGAGCATTCTCTCCCTAATCATCTCTATCCTATCTGTGTTTTGATGAACCAAGTTAGGTCCTATCAAGGTCTTCTCACCTACCTCACATCAACACAAAGGGGATCTACACTTTCTTCCATAAAGAGCTTCATAGGGTGCCATGCCTATGCTAGCGTGATAACTATTATTATACACAAACTCTATGAGAGGTAAAAACTTATCCCAATATCCACCTCCATCTAAAACACATGCTCTAAGCATGTCCTCAAGGGTTTGAATGGTCCTCTCTGACTAACCATCCATCTAGGGGTGATAGGCTATGCTATAACTCAGCTTAGAACCAAAGGCTTGCTGAAAAGCTCTCCAAAATCTAGAGGTAAACCTCGGGTTTCTATCTGACACTATAGAAGTGGGTATACTGTGAAGCTATATGGCATCTAAACCCAAACGTGTCTTAGGTATCCCCATCACAAAATCCATAGATATTCTCTCCCACTTCCACTCAGGAATTTTTAAAGGTTGCAATAGAGCTGAAAGTTTTTGGTGTTCTATCTTTACCTTTTGGCATACTAAACACTTAGACACAAAGCTGGCCACATCCTTTTTCATTCCTGACCACCAATACATCTTTTTAAGGTTTTGGTACATCTTTTTTATTCCTGGATGTATGGTGAACTTTCCCTTATGTGTTTCCTCTAACACTTTTTTCCTGAGGCTCCCCTCCTTTGAAACAACGATCCTACCCTTAGACATTACTAATCCATCAGTAGACAACTCATAACCAACTTGTCCCAACAAAGATTTCAATTCCTGATCTAAAAGTTGTCCACGCCTAATCTTCTCCCTAAGGTCACTATGAATTTCCAACCTATTCAACCTCAAATTCAAAGCATTCAAAGTCACCTCCAAATTCATATCTCTAAACTCTCTAAAAGGCTCATCTCCTGCACCATTAAGCTAGACATGTGTATGGATTTCCTACTAAGGGCGTCAGCCATCATCCACCTCCTCTGCCTCATATTCAATTCCTTTTGGTCAATCAGGTACCTAAGGCTCTTATGGTCACTAAAAATCTCAAACTTAGCATCATACAAATAATGCCTCCAAATCTTAAAGCAAAAACTATTGCTACCAACTCAAGGTCATGTGTAGGATAATTCACCTCATGGGTCCTAAGCTGCCTAGAGGCATAAGCCACTACCTTCCCCTCTTGCATCAATACTCATCCTAGACCATACTCCTCACTTCAGTCACTGACTTAGGTTATTCCCACTCTAAAATCGCATCTACCTTAGAAGAGTCAACTGCTACCCCCTTTCTAAAGATGGTATGGCCAAAAAACTTCACCTCATCAAGCCAAAACTCACACTTCTCTGGTTTGGCATAAAGGTGCTTCTCTCTCAAGATCTGTAACACTAACCTCAAGTGCCCCTCGTGGTCTTCTACCATTCTAGAATATATAAGAATATCGTCTATGAACACCCCCACAAAGCTGTCCAAAAACGGCCTAAAGATCCGATTCATGTAATCCGTGAAAACAATTGGGGCATTGGTCACACCAAACGACATCACTACATACTCATAGTGCCCATACCTAGTTGTAAAGGCTATCTTAGGAATATCCTCGCCTTTAACTCTAATCTAATGGTCCCAAGATATCAAGTCTATCTTAGAGAAAACTACCACTCGTCTCAATTGGTCTAACAGGTCATCTATCCTAGGCAAAGGGTATTTATTCTTGATGGTTACCTTGTTCAATTGCCTATAGTCAACACAACCTCATATTGCCATCCATCTTTTTGACCAGGAGCACTGGTGCTCCCCAAGGTGACACACTAGGCCTTATGAACCCCTTTTCTAACAACTCTTCTAACTGTTTCTTAAGCTCACTCAGCTCTAGGGGTGCCATTTTGGTGCTACTGAAACAGGTCCACTCCCAGGTACTAGATCTATATTAAACTCAACCTCCCTAGTTGGCGGTAAACTAGAAACTTCCTTAGGAAAAACATCTTGCAATTCACACAACAGGTATTGCCCTTATTTCATTCTCAACCTCTATCTTAGCAGAAAAGAGAAGTATGTATCCCTAAGTCCCCCTCAACTAAGTTCTTGTGGCAAGATATAGCAGACAAAAAGCAATCCGACACTAAAGGGTCAATAGACATTGGTTGTGGAAGAAAAGAAATGGTTTGAGAAGAACAATTGATAACAGCATTATTCTATGACAATCAATCCATGCCAAGTATGACATCTAAACCTACAACGCCCTTTCCCGAGTGTCACATCCCGAACTATTATAAGGCCGAAAATAATATTAATGCGGAAAATACGGTTTTCTTTTCTTTTCTTTTTTGCAATGATGTAATGGGATTAGTAAAGGTAAGTAATAATAAATGAACTTAGGTTCACCATGCATTTCTAGAAGTCATACTGTCATTAAAGTACAGAAATAAAAACAATAATATATACAGACATAGGTCCAAGCCTAACTAATAATAAGTATACAATTAAGTTCTAGGAGTCACAGCTCCTTAAAGGGTACAACTGACACTTAGACACAGCTTGGCCAAAACAAAACAGCAAAGGGAGTCCCCCTCCGAACTCACAGTATATGCTGAATTGAACCATTGTCATGTCCATCTTTTTGGGCAGAAACAACAATACCAGTAGAGAAGATATACAGATATGGGTGAGATTCCCAATCATCAACAGAGCAAAATAGCAGAAGTAAAAATGGGACAACGCACCAAGTAACAACATACTTAACATGCATACCATAATTCTCAACATATCATGTTAATCAATTAGCAGCATAACATAAGGCATCCTTGAAAACAGAATTGTGATGTACAACAAGTAAATGTAATCATCAACAGCCATGCAATGCAATGTACATGAATCAATGCCATATGCCACAAGGGTAAACTCTGACCCCTACTCCATGGAGCTAAAAAAACATCAAAGAGAGTGAATGGGAGGACATGTTCCGTGTATGCCAGCCATGGGCAAGATGCTACAACATTCGTAACATGCATGTATCTGCCTATACGGAAACACTCTACACCAAACATGACAAGTACGGCATATAGTAGAGGATATCAGTGTATTGCTCGGAGTCGCCACGACACAGAAGAATCACCAATTGGTCTCATGTCAGCCTTTCCAACCCTGATACCTCCAAGACCATTTAAGATCGTCACCGTAAGATTCATACCAGCATCTAGGTGTAAGCTCACCTCCTAGGCTCAAAGCCTTACAACTCATGCAATGAAACGCCAATGCTTACACAAAGCATATGCAATAAAGCAATGTCTATCCACCGGATAAACCACAAGGTTCACTAAGGTTCTCTTCCTTAGAAACTATATGCGTCTTTGTATTACAAAACTTTTATCCACCAGATAAATCTCGTGATCCCTCCGGGATCGAGTCATCATAAGACTGAAACAATTGAAAGATTGTCCTGGATCCGAATCATCGGTCCGTCATCGAACTACTGTTTCAAAACCCAAAACGTTTCATGTTTGTGTTTATGTCTTATGAATCACATCTCAAGTCCTAAGTATTATGAAGAAGGATTTAGAATCCTCTTAGATAAGTCTTTGATCCTTTCTAAGATATTAATTCCTTGGATTTCGAATAATGAAATAAGTATTGATTCTCTTAAGTCTTAAGAAGTCATTGATGAACTAAATCATCAATGATATAGTGCATGGTCTTGTTCTACCATATACTATACTTAATTCTCTCTTTTCTTTTGCTCTAAGTTAATTACTTAACTTAGGTTTTTATGCGTAAAACCTTACGATTTTGATTTGAAAAACTCTTGATTTAAGACTTTTATAAACCAAAACCACTCTAATTAAAAACTCATTTGATTTGAAATAACTTTGTTATTTGCTTAAAGTAAAGTAACTTAACTAATTTGAAAAGGGTTTTTCCTCACTAACTTAGTGTAAAACCATAATCTAAGCTAGTGTAAAAGAAAGTAGAATTTCATTTAGTTTTCAAACTATGATCCAATTAGTTCAAACTTGAGGACAAGGTCCTCTTTATACTTTGTGGATTGAATGCTAACTTAGTTTGAAAATGAAGGTGATATCCCATTAAAACCTAGGTAACTTCATATTAATTTTACTTCCATGAAATCACTTTCATCATTTTACTTTTAAAACACTTAGTTAATTGGATAAACTATGACTAAAGTAAAAATACATTTTCACCTTAGTAAAATATTTGAAGGTCAAAACTCTATTTGATCTTTGGATCAAAATCACTTCTTATTTTGTTTTGAAGTATAAGTTACTAAAACATTTTATAACTTTCCAAACACATTGAATGTTCAAGAAAACTCATGCTCTTCCTTTTTCTTAAGGTCAAGGCCGAATACTCCCACACATGGGATGTGAAGATTGTGCTTCACTAACTTGTCAAGTAATAGCTCAAAAGATCACAATATAATGATGAACAATAATCATGCATCATTCAATCATAATCAAGCATAAAAATCCTTACTTGATCTAGAGATCAAAGTATGGTTTTTAACATACATAAAAATACTTTTCCATCTAAGCATACCTCATCATAAACATATTCTAAGCATAGAACCATTATTACAATCTTGTTCTCAAAGAGAACTTGACAAATAAAGTAGTGAACCCAAGCAAAAGAGGTTTCACCTAAATAATCATAAACAACCATTTTCACCTTCCACCAATTTTGGTGTGATGAGGTTCACTCCCGATGAGGTTCACTCCCCATACCTTATGTGAAGTAATCCTCCAATCAAAAGTCATCTGACCAGTTCATGAATCTCCCGATTACTCGCCCGAAAACTCAACACCAACTACAATCACACAATCCAATGAAACATCAACATTCAACAACACAAATTTTCCCTATTCCCTTAGACTTAAGGTTTGGCCATAGGGCTCAAAAATTAGCTAGAGATGTCTAAAATTTCCTATCTCTTGGATGAATGATCGTTAGGTATACCTAACACTAAAACAAGTCTCATTACTCAAAACTTGAATAAAAAACTCAAGCTTTTTCACCCTATAGGTTTCGGCCTCATCATACCCATATGGGTTGGAGAACTCTTTTGGTTACTAGCTCTTGGATTATGAAAGAGGGCAATGAAACTAGCTCATAGAAATTGGTTTGTGCAACACCCTTTCCCGAGTGTCACATTCCTGAACGTTTATAAGGCCGAAAATATTTATTAATGCGGAAAAATACGATTTTTCTTTTTCTTTTCTTTTCATAAAGATGTAATGGGATTAGTAAAGGTAATAAATATTACTAATGAGTGAACTTAGGTCCACCATGCATTACTAGGACATACATACAGTATTATAAATACAAAAACAGAAAACAAAAACAGAAACATCAACATTACTGTATACAGACATAAATCTAATGTATGACTGACATAAGAAAATACAATAAGTACTAGGAGTCATAGCTCCCAAAAGGTACTACAAAAACTGACATAGTCTGGCCGACAACAAAACTAGAACAGCAAAAGAGTCCACCTCCGAACTCAAAGGGACTGCAGAACTGAACCATCGTCACGTCCATCTGTTCAAACAGCAACAGCAAGTACCAGCAGAAAACATACAGATATGGGTGAGATTCCCGTTCATCAACACAACAAAACAGCAGTAGTAAAAACGGGACGACTCACCGGGTAACAACGTACCCAACATGCTTACAAAGGTTCTCAATATAAATCAGGTTAAGCAGTTAACAGTACAATAACAGTACAATACAATGCATTCTTAAATAGAACAGCGATGTATAACAGTAAATGTAAACATCAATAGCCATAAACATCAATAGCCATGCAATGCAATGCAATGTATATGACTCAATGTCAATGTCACTGGGTACTACTCTGACCCCTACTCCATGGAGCTAACAAAACATTCGGAGAGAGTGAATGGGAGGACATGTTCCGGTTTCTGCCAGCCATGAGCAAGATGCTACAACATTCGTAACGTGCACGTATCTGGCTTTACGGTAACACTCTCGACCAAACATGAAAAGTACGGCATCTAGTAGAGGATATCAGTGTATTGCACGGATTCGCCACGACACAGAAGAATCACCAACTGGTCACATGTCAGCCCTTCCAACCCTGATACCTCCAAAAAGACCATTGAAGATCGTCACCGTAAGATTCGCACCCGCATCAAGGTGTAAGCTCAACTCCTAGGCTCAAGGCCTTACAACTATGCACATGAAATGCCAATGCTTACACAAAGCAGATGCGATAAAACAATGTCTATCCATTGGATAAACCTCAAGGTTCACTAAGGTTCTCTTCCCTAGGAACTACACACATCTTTGTTTTATAAAACATTTATCCATCGGATAAAACAATCATCCATCGGATAAATATCTCGTGATTCCTTTGGAATGATCCAGACTGCTTTCAGAATCGTCGACTGTCCCCACAGACCAACACAAGTCCTTTCAGCGTGTTTTGTCCTCACTCACACGCTTTCTAGGAAACTTCCCAGAAGGTCACCCATCCCATAATTACTCTAAGTCAAGCACGCTTAACTATAAAGTACTTATGTTCTAAGTTCCCGAAAAGAAGATAAATCTTGTTGATATGGGTAGTACCAATCAATTCTTATATGCCTTCCCTTAACTATACAGTCCCATACCTGCATAGCCTCAGGATTCCTTCCACTGTACAGTCCCATACCTGCACAGCCTTAGGATCTCTCTCATTCCAGTTATCACAAGACAGAAACAATTGAACGATTAACCTGGATCCGAATCATTGGTCCGTCATCGAACTACTGTTTCGAAAACCAAAACGTTTCGTGTTTGTGTTTACATCTTATGAATTATGTCTCAAGTCCTAAGCATTATGAATAAGGATTGAGAATCCTCTTAGATAAGTCTTTAAGCCTTTCTATGATATTAATCCCTTGTCTTTCAATTAAGGAAACAAGTGTTGATTTCACTTAAGTCTTATGAACTCATTGATGTACTAAGTCATCAATGGTATAGTACATGGTCTTGTTCCACCACATACCATACTTAATTAACCCTTGTCTTCAACTCTAAGTTAATTACTTAACTTAGGTTTTTCACCCGTAAAACTTTAAGATTGAGTTAGAAAACTCTTTTTGTAAACCAAATAACTTTTACAGTTGAAAACTCATTTGATTTAAAACAACCTTTGAACTACTTACTTCATTTCTAGCATTTTCTGAAACATGAAATTCGCTTAGCGGAATTCCATTCGCTTAGCGAAAATGAGGCAGTAATGCCTCCTTTGGAACTCCTCTGGTTCGCTCGGCGAGACATAAATCGCGTAGCGAAATATATTGTATTCGCTTAGCGAATATGAATTCGCTTAGCGCAAGTTCAGACGGTTGCACCTCTTTAGAAACACCTCTGGATCGCTCGGCGAGACAGAATTCGCGTAGCGAAACTTCACTTTATTCGCTTAGCGAGAATGATTTCGCTTAGCGAAAGTTCAGACGGTTACACCTCTATTGGAGACTTCTCTGGATTGCTCAGCGAGATGTAATTCGCGTAGCGAAATTTGCTGGGTTCGCTTAGCGAATATGAATTCGCTTAGCGAAAGTGAGGCAGTGATGCCCAACTAAGACTTTCCCTGTTTTTCGCGTAGCGAAAGTAATTTCGCTTAGCGAAATGTTGCCTTAAAACAAGACATCAACCTTATGGAACCATTTTGATTCTCTTCATGAAAACACTTCTTTTCTCATTTTGAGTTACTTGATTAGCTAGATGAACTAAGGATAAGGTATAAAACATGTTTCACTTTGGTGAAAGCACTTTGAGATTTAATTCCCTTTAAAGTCACTTAGGGTTTTTCTTTGAAAAACACAAGTTATTGAAAACACTTTCTTTACATCAAAACTTGACTTGTCCAACAACTATTCATATCCTTCCTTTCCTCAAGGTCATGGCTAATAGCCAACTAGGAATCAATGTGAAGTTTTACTTCATCAACCAATCAAAGTGTAGCTCACAACACTTACACAATCATGATAACCATAATACACATTACTACATCATAATCAAACATCCAAGTCCATCACACATTATGGTCTCATAATCAACAATAAAAGTCCATACTTGATCTAGTGATCAAAGTAGGTTTTCCAACATACATGAAAATGATTTTTATTCAATCATCAACATAAGCTAAAGCACACTACAACATACTAAAGCATACACTCATCAAGACAACCTTGTTCTTGAAGAGAACTTAACAAAACTTAACACATAAAAGTGAACCCAAACTAAAGGGTTTCACCCACACATAATTTAAACAACCATCTTCACCACTACCATCATGGTGTGATGAGGTTCTTCTCCCCATACCTGTTGAAGAGCAGATTCCCGGATCAAAGTCGGTTGATCGGTCTGTGAACCTCCTGATAGTTGTCACCAACTACAAACAACCAAACAATCAATCATTAAACAACAATCAAACCAACTCAACAATTCTCACAAAGAGGGTTTCGGCCACCCTAAAGAGAATAAAGCTAGGAATTGATCTTGGTTTTCCATTTCATGGATTCAAAAGCATTAGGAAAGCTAAGGATGAAATCAAGTGTTAAAAATCAAAAATTGATGAAAACACTATTCATCATCATCAAGAAGGGTTCGGCCCTAATGTGCTTTTTGAGCTATGATGAGAGTTGAATCATAAGCTCTTGGGTTTAGGTAGAGATTAATGATGTGAGTTCAAAGAACTTGGTCTTACCTCAAAAGGATTTTTCTACAATTTCCTATGGATTTTCAAAGTTTTGGATCTAAGAAATAATTTTCATGAAAATGGATCTTGATCCTGAAATAAAGAGATATTCAAGAAGCTAAGAGATCATAGAAGTGATCTTACCTTGAAATGATGGAAGATTGCTGAAGGAATCAAGTGATTCCAACAAGAACTCAAGCTTTTCTCAAGACAACAATGGTGTTTTCTCTCTAAAGTTGAAGATGGTGTTCTTGGCTCTTCAAGAAGGGCTGGGCTGCGTGAATGAGAGGGTGTGAGGGCTGAGTTCAGCCTTAAAACAAGTCACTTAAGGGCAAAAAGGTCATTTGCCAAAAGGGTATAATGGTAAAAGTGCAAAAGACTAAGGTTAGGGGCATTTTGGTCATTTCACGTCTAGATTTTCCCGATCGTCATGACGACTCTGGCATACTCTCCCAAGTGTCCTGGGATGTTGTGATATCAAGATTATCTGTTGGCAAGTCTCGGTAAGTCCATATGTGGCTCCGTTCGTCACCCGATTGAGAATTTCGCCCGAACGAAGGTCAGGAAATGATTTTTCTGAAATTTTTACGAAATTTAACCAAAACGTAGAGAATCGAATTCTAAGACTTATTGTCTCGTTCACGGGTCTATCTGAGGTCTCCTGAGCAGTAAAATCATACTGTCAGTGTAAAAACGCAGACCGGACTTCGTTTGAGTTTTTGACTCAAAACTTAATCGTAGCTTCCTACGATATCGTCGAGCATGACTACGGTCTCGGAATATTTTATTTCCATTCCTAAGACCTCGAATAAAATAAAGACATTAAAATACTGAAGAATTAGAAAACGTGAAAATCGGGGCGTTACATTCCTACCCCTCTTAAAAGAATTTCGTCCTCGAAATTCCGTGACTTAAAACTAAACCTACTCGGTCGCTGAAGATTAAGGAAAGAAATTTTCAACAAAGGAAATTTTTCCTGGTCTTGGTCTCAAAAGAAAGTATACAAAAGAATTTTACCAATCTGGAATGAATATAGGAATATCCAGTATGCAAAAAGACTCTTCAGTAGGTTCGTGAGTGTAAAAATGCATAGCTAATACATGTTTACATCCATGACTCTAATAAAGTTCCTTCTTTCATAAGAACCTTCCACTAAACTTTGGAATCAAAAGATAAACAGTTTGGCAAAAATCAGACTGGATCACCTTCACCAAAAGTAAAAGTGATTAGACTAAGTTTCATCAAGAAACTTTCAGTATCAAGAAGTTGTTTATGTTATAACTCTAGAAATAGTAATAACAAAACTTTCAGTGAACTAATACGAAAATGTCCAGACCAATGGACACCATATTACCAATTCACTCAATTGTCCAATACATTGAGGAATATGTAGAAGTGTGAACACAAATGTTCCCTTGAGATCAGGCAGCATTAACACAGGTGAAGCAGTCAACCTTCTCTCTAATCCTTGCAAACTTTCCTCACAGGCTTCAGTCCATTCAAACGCTTTATCCTTCCTTTGAAATCACATGACCCAAAAACTTTATTTCGTCGAGCCAAAACTCACACTTGGACAACTTTGCATATAGCTGTTTCTCCTTCAGAACCTGAAGAATCACACTAAGATATTCAGCGTGTACTTCTTGGTTTCGCGAATAGATGAGTATGTCGTCTGTGAAACAACGACAAACTTATCTAGGTATGGATGAAAGATCCTATTCATGTAATCCATGAATATAGAGGAGTATTCGTCATACCAAACGACATTACAAGGTACTCGTAGTGCCCATAGCATGTTTGAAACGCTGTTCTTGGTACATCTTCTGTCTTCACACGAATCTGGTGATAACCCGATCGCAAATCAATCTCGGAGAAAACTGTCGCTCTCCTCAACTAATCCATCAAGTCATTTATCCTCGGAAGATAATACTTGTTCTTAATGGTAACTTTGTTCAACTGGCGCTAATCCACACATAAGCAAGATGTTTCGTCTTTCCTTCTCACCAACAGCACAGGCGTTTCCCTACAGCGACACACTGGTCTAACGAACTATTTTTCCCTATAAGTCCACCAACTGTTCCTTCAAGGTTTCCAACTCAACAAGTGCCATATGATAAGGTGTCATAGACGCTAGTCCTATTCCTGGCACAAGATCGATCGCAAACTCGATGTCCCGAACTGGCGGCAAACCTGGTACGTCTTCAAGAAAGACTTCCGGAAACTCGTTAGTAACATGTATTCGTTGAGCTCCTCCTCTCTCAAAGAAACGTTTCCTTGGTTGGCAATCCAAATCCAGAATTATCCGAATCAGGGAAAACTAAGGTTTTGTTTGCACCGTCTAATAGGATATAGTTAAAAGATAACCAATCCATCCCTATGATCAAATCCATTTGCGAAAGAGGCAAACAGATTACGTTCTATCCACTACGGAAAATAGAACAGTTCAAACAGACTTTCGCAATTATAACAGGCTTTGCAGAAAGTGCAAAAATTACCAAATCTAAGGGTAAGGAAAGATACAGATAAGGTTCTACCTTCCACGACAATCTGACCGTGAATCAAATCTTCCTTTTGAGAAGTCTCAACATCATCCCCAGTATAAACTCTACTCATTGCCTTAGGCTTCGGTGATTGCACATCGTTGGCAGAATGTCTAGCTTTTGATTGCACACAATTGCGTGAAGTATGTCCTGGCTTCCCACACTTGAAGCATATGATCCCCTTGATTAAGCATTCTTTGGTGACATGATTGTTCTTGCCACAATTCATGCACTTCTTTGGGGCGCTTCCAGATTGACTAATACTCCCACTACTTCCCCCTACAGAACGTTGTTGTTGACCTTGTTGTTTTGCATATGGTTTCCATCGAGACCTATCATCACGACCATTGGTGCCTTTATGGAACCTAGTTGGTCCAGAGTTACGTTGCCTTCCTCCACAAGTCTTCATCAGATCTTCGATTACAAAGCATTCATCTACCAAAACCGAGAACTCTTTGACCTCAAGAGGTAGCACCTCTCCCCGAATCTCGTCCCTTAAACCTTCTTCGAACTTTGTGCACTTCCACTCCTCATCGGGATGAAGATGGAAATACCTCGAAGATTTCAGCAGGGACTCAAAACGATCAGCATATTCTTTGACAGACATTCCTCCTTGACATAGCTGCAGGGACTCCATGTCTTTCAATTCGTCGGAAAAGCACTCATTCTGAAGAACTCTGCTAGCGACAACTTACAAGAAATCAAAAACATTACTACCCTGTCCAATATCATTCCCCTTCAGAAACAATAATGCAGAGAGTAACAAACAATCGTTGTCTTCTTCACAGAAACACAACACAGAGAACAAACAATACAAAAGGATAGACCAAAGTCATCATCCTCTCCAACATTGTTTTCTCTCAGAAACAATAGCACAGAAAGACAATCAGAGAAAACACAACACAAACAAGACAGACCATAACCTACAAACCCCAAAAAGACTCGGCCAGCTCTGATACCAAATAATGCAACACCCTTTCCCGAGTGTCACATTCCCGAACGTTTATAAGGCCGAAAATATTTATTAATGCGGAAAAATACGATTTTTCTTTTTCTTTTCTTTTCATAAAGATGTAATGGGATTAGTAAAGGTAATAAATATTACTAATGAGTGAACTTAGGTCCACCATGCATTACTAGGACATACATACAGTATTATAAATACAAAAACAGAAAACAAAAACAGAAACATCAACATTACTGTATACAGACATAAATCTAATGTATGACTGACATAAGAAAATACAATAAGTACTAGGAGTCATAGCTCCCAAAAGGTACTACAAAAACTGACATAGTCTGGCCGACAACAAAACTAGAACAGCAAAAGAGTCCACCTCCGAACTCAAAGGGACTGCAGAACTGAACCATCGTCACGTCCATCTGTTCAAACAGCAACAGCAAGTACCAGCAGAAAACATACAGATATGGGTGAGATTCCCGTTCATCAACACAACAAAACAGCAGTAGTAAAAACGGGACGACTCACCGGGTAACAACGTACCCAACATGCTTACAAAGGTTCTCAATATAAATCAGGTTAAGCAGTTAACAGTACAATAACAGTACAATACAATGCATTCTTAAATAGAACAGCGATGTATAACAGTAAATGTAAACATCAATAGCCATAAACATCAATAGCCATGCAATGCAATGCAATGTATATGACTCAATGTCAATGTCACTGGGTACTACTCTGACCCCTACTCCATGGAGCTAACAAAACATTCGGAGAGAGTGAATGGGAGGACATGTTCCGGTTTCTGCCAGCCATGAGCAAGATGCTACAACATTCGTAACGTGCACGTATCTGGCTTTACGGTAACACTCTCGACCAAACATGAAAAGTACGGCATCTAGTAGAGGATATCAGTGTATTGCACGGATTCGCCACGACACAGAAGAATCACCAACTGGTCACATGTCAGCCCTTCCAACCCTGATACCTCCAAAAAGACCATTGAAGATCGTCACCGTAAGATTCGCACCCGCATCAAGGTGTAAGCTCAACTCCTAGGCTCAAGGCCTTACAACTATGCACATGAAATGCCAATGCTTACACAAAGCAGATGCGATAAAACAATGTCTATCCATTGGATAAACCTCAAGGTTCACTAAGGTTCTCTTCCCTAGGAACTACACACATCTTTGTTTTATAAAACATTTATCCATCGGATAAAACAATCATCCATCGGATAAATATCTCGTGATTCCTTTGGAATGATCCAGACTGCTTTCAGAATCGTCGACTGTCCCCACAGACCAACACAAGTCCTTTCAGCGTGTTTTGTCCTCACTCACACGCTTTCTAGGAAACTTCCCAGAAGGTCACCCATCCCATAATTACTCTAAGTCAAGCACGCTTAACTATAAAGTACTTATGTTCTAAGTTCCCGAAAAGAAGATAAATCTTGTTGATATGGGTAGTACCAATCAATTCTTATATGCCTTCCCTTAACTATACAGTCCCATACCTGCATAGCCTCAGGATTCCTTCCACTGTACAGTCCCATACCTGCACAGCCTTAGGATCTCTCTCATTCCAGTTATCACAAGACAGAAACAATTGAACGATTAACCTGGATCCGAATCATTGGTCCGTCATCGAACTACTGTTTCGAAAACCAAAACGTTTCGTGTTTGTGTTTACGTCTTATGAATTATGTCTCAAGTCCTAAGCATTATGAATAAGGATTGAGAATCCTCTTAGATAAGTCTTTAAGCCTTTCTATGATATTAATCCCTTGTCTTTCAATTAAGGAAACAAGTGTTGATTTCACTTAAGTCTTATGAACTCATTGATGTACTAAGTCATCAATGGTATAGTACATGGTCTTGTTCCACCACATACCATACTTAATTAACCCTTGTCTTCAACTCTAAGTTAATTACTTAACTTAGGTTTTTCACCCGTAAAACTTTAAGATTGAGTTAGAAAACTCTTTTTGTAAACCAAATAACTTTTACAGTTGAAAACTCATTTGATTTAAAACAACCTTTGAACTACTTACTTCATTTCTAGCATTTTCTGAAACATGAAATTCGCTTAGCGGAATTCCATTCGCTTAGCGAAAATGAGGCAGTAATGCCTCCTTTGGAACTCCTCTGGTTCGCTCGGCGAGACATAAATCGCGTAGCGAAATATATTGTATTCGCTTAGCGAATATGAATTCGCTTAGCGCAAGTTCAGACGGTTGCACCTCTTTAGAAACACCTCTGGATCGCTCGGCGAGACAGAATTCGCGTAGCGAAACTTCACTTTATTCGCTTAGCGAGAATGATTTCGCTTAGCGAAAGTTCAGACGGTTACACCTCTATTGGAGACTTCTCTGGATTGCTCAGCGAGATGTAATTCGCGTAGCGAAATTTGCTGGGTTCGCTTAGCGAATATGAATTCGCTTAGCGAAAGTGAGGCAGTGATGCCCAACTAAGACTTTCCCTGTTTTTCGCGTAGCGAAAGTAATTTCGCTTAGCGAAATGTTGCCTTAAAACAAGACATCAACCTTATGGAACCATTTTGATTCTCTTCATGAAAACACTTCTTTTCTCATTTTGAGTTACTTGATTAGCTAGATGAACTAAGGATAAGGTATAAAACATGTTTCACTTTGGTGAAAGCACTTTGAGATTTAATTCCCTTTAAAGTCACTTAGGGTTTTTCTTTGAAAAACACAAGTTATTGAAAACACTTTCTTTACATCAAAACTTGACTTGTCCAACAACTATTCATATCCTTCCTTTCCTCAAGGTCATGGCTAATAGCCAACTAGGAATCAATGTGAAGTTTTACTTCATCAACCAATCAAAGTGTAGCTCACAACACTTACACAATCATGATAACCATAATACACATTACTACATCATAATCAAACATCCAAGTCCATCACACATTATGGTCTCATAATCAACAATAAAAGTCCATACTTGATCTAGTGATCAAAGTAGGTTTTCCAACATACATGAAAATGATTTTTATTCAATCATCAACATAAGCTAAAGCACACTACAACATACTAAAGCATACACTCATCAAGACAACCTTGTTCTTGAAGAGAACTTAACAAAACTTAACACATAAAAGTGAACCCAAACTAAAGGGTTTCACCCACACATAATTTAAACAACCATCTTCACCACTACCATCATGGTGTGATGAGGTTCTTCTCCCCATACCTGTTGAAGAGCAGATTCCCGGATCAAAGTCGGTTGATCGGTCTGTGAACCTCCTGATAGTTGTCACCAACTACAAACAACCAAACAATCAATCATTAAACAACAATCAAACCAACTCAACAATTCTCACAAAGAGGGTTTCGGCCACCCTAAAGAGAATAAAGCTAGGAATTGATCTTGGTTTTCCATTTCATGGATTCAAAAGCATTAGGAAAGCTAAGGATGAAATCAAGTGTTAAAAATCAAAAATTGATGAAAACACTATTCATCATCATCAAGAAGGGTTCGGCCCTAATGTGCTTTTTGAGCTATGATGAGAGTTGAATCATAAGCTCTTGGGTTTAGGTAGAGATTAATGATGTGAGTTCAAAGAACTTGGTCTTACCTCAAAAGGATTTTTCTACAATTTCCTATGGATTTTCAAAGTTTTGGATCTAAGAAATAATTTTCATGAAAATGGATCTTGATCTTGAAATAAAGAGATATTCAAGAAGCTAAGAGATCATAGAAGTGATCTTACCTTGAAATGATGGAAGATTGCTGAAGGAATCAAGTGATTCCAACAAGAACTCAAGCTTTTCTCAAGACAACAATGGTGTTTTCTCTCTAAAGTTGAAGATGGTGTTCTTGGCTCTTCAAGAAGGGCTGGGCTGCGTGAATGAGAGGGTGTGAGGGCTGAGTTCAGCCTTAAAACAAGTCACTTAAGGGCAAAAAGGTCATTTGCCAAAAGGGTATAATGGTAAAAGTGCAAAAGACTAAGGTTAGGGGCATTTTGGTCATTTCACGTCTAGATTTTCCCGATCGTCATGACGACTCTGGCATACTCTCCCAAGTGTCCTGGGATGTTGTGATATCAAGATTATCTGTTGGCAAGTCTCGGTAAGTCCATATGTGGCTCCGTTCGTCACCCGATTGAGAATTTCGCCCGAACGAAGGTCAGGAAATGATTTTTCTGAAATTTTTACGAAATTTAACCAAAACGTAGAGAATCGAATTCTAAGACTTATTGTCTCGTTCACGGGTCTATCTGAGGTCTCCTGAGCAGTAAAATCATACTGTCAGTGTAAAAACGCAGACCGGACTTCGTTTGAGTTTTTGACTCAAAACTTAATCGTAGCTTCCTACGATATCGTCGAGCATGACTACGGTCTCGGAATATTTTATTTCCATTCCTAAGACCTCGAATAAAATAAAGACATTAAAATACTGAAGAATTAGAAAACGTGAAAATCGGGGCGTTACAGTTTGACATTAAAAGGATTTTTCTACAATTTTTCTTGGTTTTATGATGTTTAAGTTTCAAACTTAAGCATAGCTTGAAAATGAAGTTTCAATGGAAGAAAATGAAGATTGAGAGACCAAAGGAGAAGTTCATACCCCTTAGAGGATGAAGATAAGCAAGATGATCAACTTTGCTTCACAAAATCACTCGAGAAATTCTTAAGAAAAGTGACAGAAAAGGTGAGAAAGTGTGAGGAGAAATGTGTTATGAAGAAAAAGGAGTGAATGATGAGGTTTGATGAAGGTGGGGCGTGTGAGATGAAGGTGAGGGCAAGGGTGTCCAAAAAATTTCACTTAAAGGGCAAAATGGTCCTTTCACACAAGGTTAAATGGTAATTATGAAAAAGGTTAGGGGTATTGTGGTCTTTTCACGTCCGGATATTTTCTAACGTCATCATGACACTGGCACGCTTTGTTGGGTGATGTGACCTGATGTGACTTCAAGATTATCCGTTAGCGGGTACCGATAAATCCCTATCCAGCTCCGTTCGTCACCCACTTTGAGATTTCGCCCGAATAACTTATATTATTCCGCTTTTTAGTGCGAAAACCCAATTTTAGCAAAATTATAGGAAATCCAATTCTAAGACTAACTGTTTTGTTCACGAGTCAAAATTAGGTCTTCTGAGCAGTAAAATCGTACTGTCAATGAAAAACGCAGACCGAGCTCTGTTTGAGTTTTCGACCCAAAATTTAACCGTAACTCCCTACGATAGCGTAGAGCGTGACTGTGGTCTTAGTTTATTTTATTTCTTTTTCTAAACCTCAGATAAAAATATAAACTCATTTACACAGTTTATTGACCTTAGAAAGCTTGAAAAATCGAGGTGTTACAAAACCCGACATAGGTAAACTGATGAACCTCAATTCTGTGCATTTTATATGGGGTATTTGGGTCGAATTTCGGGGCATTTAAAGACAAATGTTATTGTATTTCACCCTTTTACTTAAGTTTTGACAAAATTGACATTCAAAGGCAGCTTAATGGACTTTTGAAGAAAAGTGAAGGTTTTACAGCACAAATTGGGCAGAATACTGAAGTTCTGATGTTAGCACGATCGTGCCATACGAGAGCACGCCCGTGCCAACCTTCCAAATCCATTCATCCAAACAAAGCCTTACAAAAATACTTGAAGCTGACCTCTGGAGACTTAGCACCGTCGTGCCATGCGAGAGGATAGCCTTGCCACATTGAAGAAAGGGCTGACTCAGAGAAGCAAGGCCTGACAAAAGCTAGCACGCTCCCAATCTCAAAGAGCACGCCCGTGCTATTTGAAGAGCACGCTTGCGGTGCAACCCGTGCACTAGAATGCTGTTCTACGAAGTTAGTAAGCCCTGACATATTTGAGCACGGCCTGATATTCTGAAGAGCACGACCATGCTGAGTGAAGAGCACGCCCGTGTTGATGGCGCGGAAGACCTAATTCAAGGTCCAGTCCACAGATTTTGTTATAAATAGAGGCCTTCTGTGCCACTTTAGAAACATCTTTGAGTCTTTTGTACATCTTATTATTCTTTCATCTCTTTATTTCTTTGAGTATTATACTCTTGTTTTAGTCTATTAGTTTATAGTTTTAATTTCTAGAGTAGGATTTGGCACCTGGAAATTCAGTTGGAGACAAATTCTCCCTCTTCAATTATCTAGGATACGTTTTCCAATGTTGAACTTGGTTTTCTCTATTACTATGAGTAGCTAAAGTCACCACTAGGATTGTGGTGGATCTTGTGTTAGTAGAAATCCTTTACGCTATGTCTTAGCTTTAATTCAATTCTATTTGGTTTCAAGGTTGCAATTTTAATAGTGTTATTCTATTGTTCTTCATCCTATACTAAGATTGCGCACCCTTTGTATGCTCTTAATCAATTGATTGAAATTTTGGCTATCAAGCCCAACTAAATTGGTAGACCTATAGGATAACCAGGGTTTAATATCTAGATTTGAGAAAAAGTGATTTATTTTTTTCAATCATTCAACCTCTTTGATCTTTATGCTTTCTAATCATTTAAACTCATTGCCTGACAATCATTGGGTTCATTTGGGGAAAAGAATATTAATAGCCTGACAAACAATTAATAGATTTTGTAGAGGGATTGATATTCGAAAAACAACTGCAAAATTGAATAGAATTAGTATTTGGGGGTATCGAAAGCACAAGTGAAACCACGACTCTATGCTCTTTTACTCATGATTTCTAAACTATTTTTATTCTTCTTTTATCATCTTTTACCATTGCTCTATTATTATTTATTTTCTAAGTTCTTGATTAGTCTAAATAGCGCAAAGATTTCCCTATTCTAGTACTTGCTTTATCACTTAGTTATCAAAATTAATCTCTTGGGTACGATATCTGGACTTCCGTCTTATATTACTTATGCGACATGTTACACTGCCCTTAAGTGTGTTTTGAACGCAACAAGTTTTTTGCGCCGTTGTCGGGGATTAATTTTTGATATTTTGTGATTTTAGTGATATTGAGAGAAAAGAAATCCTAGTTACTTTAGACTAAAAAAAAAATGTGTTATTTTATCTGTGTGCTAACAGCCTGCTTGTAGTTGATCTTATTTTGTACAACCATGGGTGAGAGGATAACTCTTGGAGATTATTTCACTGTCAGTGATTGTGGTCTGTGGGTGCAGAAGCCAGCATGCAATCCTTGGACTAATTCTGGGAGCAAGTCCAATAGGGACCAGTATGATTATGTCTACAAGCCACCTAACTTGCAAAATCAGTGGCCAAGACAAGAACAACAAGAAATAGGTTGGGATGAGTTTATGGAGCGGAGTAATAACCGATTTGATGCTATGAACACTCATATAGAGACTCAACTCTCCAACCTGTCTACGATGCTGTCTCCGTTGCCCAAAATCCACTGGTCCCTCAAGTAGAGCTCCATCTAGAGGAAGACACCCAAGATGTCACTTTTCAAGATGACATCAAAATAAATGAAGAGCTTGAAGAGGAGCAGCTTATCAACTTTGGAAAAATATCCCTTCTGAGGAGCTTGGAGATGAGCGACTTCACCAATTTTGGATGAGTATCATTCCATCTATTGGCGGTCAAGCATCCACAGAAGAAGTTCTTACTGAAGGGGAAAACTCTGAAACTCAAGCACAACCGTACATAACTGACAGTCTGCCAGAAGAGTTAGTTGATAGGACCACAAAAAAGGAAGGAGCTCCTACTGAAGAAAGCAAGTCTGATGATGGGTACGGTTGTGTTCCAGCTGAAGCACGGACGTGCACCACTCCCGGTAAGCCAAAAATGGTAAAAATCAACAGTGAACCAGAAAATATTCTCTTAGCCATTGATGATGCTGAAATTGAGGTTAAAAATGGGGAAGGTAACATTAAATAATGGTACTGAAAGGAATTAAAAGTGTTAAATCTATTATCTATTATAATATATTAAAACAAACCTCCACATCCTAGCATCGACACATCATCTACATTTGTGCCACGTAACAACAATTGTGCCACGTAAGTAAAATGCTGACTTGTAAGCCTCCTCCTTTGCCCACCTTTTTCTCTACTCCTCTCCAACCTTTTTCTTCCATAAAAACGTTATACAAATTTAATCCAACGTCTCAAAAATAATGGAAGTTAAAAACATGTTATGGCCATATTTGAAGAGCCATGAATTGGTAAAAAAAAGTAACTTACATGTTCCTTCACATAAAATGCTTTCAATGCTATTAAAAAGAATATTGAAATGTCATCAAATGAAAAATCAACACATGTTGAAAAGTATAAAATATAAATTAAACAAAATAATAAAAAGCAATAAAAACGAATGTTTAAAAAATTTCAGCTTTAATTTGGTATACATAAACAAGTTTAACATTTTTAAAAATCAAATAGGTAACATTATAATACCTAAAAATTTCATCTTTAATTTGGTATACATAAACATGTTTAGCATTTTTAAAAATCAAATAGGTACTATTATAATACCTACACCTTCATATATAGTAGAATCAGCTTTCAGATATACACTCTTACATTCAACATATAATCTACCTCAATCACAACTAAAAAAAACTCCAATTGGAAGAAAACCCACATGGAATACCAATTGGTACAAAAAATAAATTCTCAACGCGATGACTGGTTTGTCAAAGTTCGAGTCATTGGCTTGTGGAGTGTCTACACCACAGAGTGAGCAAGAACAAATCTATTTGGAAATGATTCTACTAGATGAAGAAATAAATAATCACTATACTATCCTTTTTTTCAATTCAAATTCTACATTCTTCGCAGTCCAATGGAATACACTCAATTTATGTTTATACTAAAATCATATAATTTTTACCATACATCAAAATTATTGTAATGATACAAAATACTTGGTATTAAAAAAAATTAAATTTAATATATTTTTGAAAAAAAAATCACTATTAACGATGTTATTATTTGGCAAAATAGGTTGATTCATCTGATAAGTTTTTTTTTTCTTTTTCACAATGGTCCTATAAATTTTATTTTTTTCAAATAGGTTTTATACGTTATATTTTGTTGGCACGTTAGTCCTTTCCGTCAATTCGTACATAACGGCGTCAGTTTTAGGACTAATATGGAAGACAGAACATAACGTATAGGACCAATATGAGAAGCAATGAAAGGGAACACACATTTTATTTTTTTCATTCAAAATTATTGTAATGATGCAAAAAACTTGGTATTAAAAAAATATTAAATTTAATATATTTTTGAAAAAAAAATCACTTTTAACCATGTGACTATTTGGCAAAATAGGTTGATTCGTTCGATATGTTTTTTTCTTTTTCACATTGGTCCATAAGTTTTATTTTTTTCAAATAGGTCTTATACGTTATTTTCTGTTGCCATGTTAGTCCTTTTCATTAATCCGTACATAACGGCATCAGTTTTAGGACTAATATGGAAGATGGAACATAGCGTATAGGACCAAAATGAGAAGCAATGAAAGGGAACATACATTTTTTTTTTCATTTTGGTCTTATGTGTTATATTCTGTCTTCCATAAGCTTCAGTTTTAGGATTAACATGGTGATGAAACATAACGTATATGACTAAAATGCAATAAATAAAACATATATGACCAAAGTGAAAAATAAAAAAATGTATAGGATCAATTAACCTATTTTGCCTTACTATTTATTCAAAAGCATCTATCACTCACAATCAACATTAACAATCTAAATTGTTCATTTCTTTTACAAAGGAAACACTTACATGCAACAATTAGAAAAAAATATGCTGCTAACTTTCAAAAACAGCATACAAGAAGGAAATATATACAGCATCAAAAATTTTAGGCTAAACTCTACTTTTGGTCCCCTATCTTATTTTATTTTCCGTTTTGGTCCCTCTTTTATTAATTTTTTCGATTTGGTCCCTTATTTTTATTTTAGGTTTCAAGATGGTCTTTTTCACTTAAATTGTGGTATGATAAGGACCACATTGGTATAACTTGTGTAAAATAAGCCATCATTTTTGAACAAAAGAAGTAAAAGAGGGACCACGTCGGAACAAAAAAAGGGACCACATGGGTTTAACTTTCGCAAAATAAGGGATCATTTCGGGACAAAAAATAAAAGAGAGACCACATTGGTATAACTTTGTAAAATAAGGGACCAAATCGAAAAAATTAATAAAAGAGGAACCAAAACGAAAACTACAATAAAGTTAGGGGACCAAAAATAACATTTAGCCAAAATTTTAAAAATAGTACAAGCAATTGAATCCTATAAAATAATAAATAAAAATGCAACCGCGCAACGCGCGGGTTACAATCTAGTTCTATTAAAAATCCCTCTCAATATTTCTCTCCTTTGATTTCTTCTTATTCTGCTAATGATGATGTGGTTATTGCTAACAACTTTGAGTGTGTAAGAATGCAGAAATAAATTCTTATCTTGCAGGATCTGAAAATATTGGTGGATGATGGAAAAGCAAAAATGTCATCATCTTTTGAAGCACATCCACCAAGGGGAAAAAGGAAAAATAACATAAACCACATGGTAAGCGAACTAAGAAAGGGCAATGCGTTAGATGCTAAATTTGCACTTGGAGAGCCCCCTGATTGATCACCTTTGAGGTACCGTCAAGCTAATGACGTTAAACAAGTGCTTTGCGGGAGGCAACCCGAGTTATTTTATTTATTTTGTTAGTTTTAGGATAGTTTATTTTATTTATTTTTAGGATAATAAAAATAAAAATAAAAATTTTTCTTCTCCTTCTTTCTCCACCTGTTTTTCATGATTATTTTGTTCCATTGAGGACATTGCAAATGTTAAGTCTGGGAAGTTGGAAAAATATACATTGCTGCATCCAATTATTTGGCTTATTTTTCTTTGAAAATTAAGGAAACCCCTTACAAAATATTTTTAAAAAAAAATTGTTTTGATAGTCTCATAAAATATGTTTGAAAAAAGTTGGTCTTTTGAAAACTGATAATTGGCAGAAAATTCTTTGATTGAAAACTTTTTATTAGACTTAACTTTTAAAATGTGAGATTCAAGCTTATTATGGGGTTAAATTACATTGACAATATTATTTTAACCATTTTTCTTTGATGAGTGTAATTCTCAGGTAATATATTCTAGAACTTGTCCTGATACCATCTCGAGGCAAATTTGACTTATATGCATGTAGAACTCTAGTTGGGGCACTCTTAGGTATTTTTTTAGCCCGCATTCTTTGTTAAACATTTCCTCTAGTTGCCCAATTTTGAGCCTTGATGAAAATTCTCTACTTTGGTCCCTATTCTGAAAATTAAAAATTATTTTGGTGACCTCTTAGAAGTATAATGGAGTAACAGTAGTGGTGTGTGATGGTGGATCCCTTTCCAAAAATAAAAATTTTAAAAATAGACCGGCAGTAAAAAGAAAAAAAAATATATTGCTTCTCTCTTCTTAAAAAGAAAAAGAAAAAGAGCAAGAAAAAGAAATAGCTTATAGCAAAGGAAAGAAAGGAAAGATTGAAGAAAAAGTAGCAGATCTTTGAAATATTTTGTGAAAAATGTGTCAATGTACTTTATACTCTTTTATGCTTCTAAGGGTCATTATTTTTTTTTTTATTTATTTAGCCCTTTGATTATTCCTTTCTTTCTCTACCTCACCTGACATTAATATCTTGGCCCCGTTCCAACCCATAAAGACCCCAACCTTCTTCTGCATGCATTTGATTCATATTGTGGAGATCTGGCCAATGAACAAGCTTATGGTAATGTATCTATTTGAGAATCTTGAGTGCTTTTATGTCTTGACCCAATACAGTGAGAGATTGTAAGTAGAGTGACCTCTGTTCTTTTAAAAAGCTAGATTTCAAGGAATTTAAAAGTTCTAATTGGATGATCTCTTGACTTTCTTCTGAAAATTACACTTGTTTGACTATCTTCGCAATTTTGAAAACCCTGTTTGTTTTGGATTCCCTTGATTTAAGTTTGAAGTTTCTTTTGAAAATTATTCTTAAGCTGGATAGTTGCTTGAGGACAAGCAATGTTTAAGTGTGGGAAGTTTGATGAACCTCAATTTAGTGCATTTTATTGGGGTATTTGGGTCGAATTTCGGGGCATTTAAAGACTAATATTATTGTATTTCACCATTTTACTTAAGTTTTGATAGAATTGACGTTCAGAGGCAACTTAATGGACTTTTGAAGAAAAGTGAAGGTTTTAGAGCATAAATTGGGCAATCTACTGAAGTTCTGAAGTTAGCAAGGTCGTGTCATACGAGAGCATGCCCGTTCCAACCTTCCAAATTCATTCATCCAAACAAAGCCTTACAAAAATACTTGAAGCTCACCTCTGGAGACTTAGCATAGTGCGAGAGCACGGCCGTGCCACATTGAAGAAAGGGCTGACTCAGAGAAGCAAGGCCTGACAGAAGCTAGCATGGTCCCAATCACAAAGAGCACGCTCGTGCAATCTGAAGAGCACGCCCGTCCTGCAGCTCGTGCACTAATACGTTGTTCTACGAAGTTAGTAAGCCCTGACATATTTGAGCACGGCCTAATATTTTGAAGAGCACGACCGTGCTGATGGGGTAGAAGACCTAATTCAAGGCCCAGTCCACATATTTTGTTATAAATAGAGGCCTTCTGTGTCACTTTAGAAAGATCTTTGAATCTTTTGTACATCTTATTATTCTTTCATCTCTTTATTTCTTTGAGTATTATACTCTTGTTTTAGTCTTTTAGTTTATAGTTTTTGATTTCTAGAGTAGGATTTGGCACCTGGAAATTAAGTTGGAGACAACTTCTCCCTCTTCAATTATCCACGATGCGTTTTCCAATGTTGAACTTGGTTTTCGCTATTACTATGAGTAGCTAATTTCACCACTAGAGTTGTGGTGGATCTTGTGTTAGCAGAAACTCTTTTCGCTATGTCTTAGTTTTAATTCAATTCTATTTGGTTTCAAGTTTGCAATTTGAATAGTGTTATTCTGTTGTTCTACATCCCATAATAGGATTGCGCACCCTTTGTATGCTCTTAATCAATTGATTGACATTTTGGCTATCAAGCCCAATTAAATTGGTAGACCTGTAATATAACCAGGGTTTAATATCTAGATTTGAGAAAGCGTGATTTATTCCTTTCAATCATTCAACCTCTTTGATCTTTATGCTTTCTAATCATTTAAACTCTTTGCCTGATGACCATTAGGTTCATTTGTGGAAAAGCAATTGCGAAATTGAATAGAATTAAGATATGGGAGTTATCGAAAACACAAGTGAAACCACGGCTCTAGGCTGTTTACTCTTGATTTCTAAACTCTCTTTATTCTTCTTTTATCATCTTTTACCATTGCTCTATTACTATTTATTTTCTAAGTTCTTGATTAGTCTAAATAGCACAAGGATTTCCCAATTCTAGTACTTGCTTTATCACTTAGTTATCAAAATTAATCTCTTGGGTACGATATTTGGACTTCCATCCTATATTACTTATGCGACAAGGAATACTTCCCTTAAGTGTATTTTGAACACAACATAAACATATCAAATCGACATCATAAGATAAATTCTGGTATATCAAGGAACATTTCAAACAGGCAATAGAAGTAACCAATTTATCTTTGGCAGGGGTAGAATGTAACACCCACCTTGGGCATTACATCTTAAACACGTGCGGAATTAAATTTAAAAGAGGAATGCTGGTTGCTTTCGGAAAAAGGATAATTTACTTTAAGTTAGAAAACTCGGGTATAAAAATTTTCTATGGAATACTTCAGAAAAGTAATACACACATCACAGTAATAAAATCACATTATACTTAACAACACACATAAACTGAGTTTATTCACAAACCCTAAACCATCACATATAAGTTTGCCGGAAATTGTTTTTCATACAGAAGTTTCAAACTATAAAGAGGTTTCCAAAGCCTCATATACCGACTTTCTCAGTTTAAACATTGAAAATCCTAACAGCTGGTTTGATAAAAGAACTCTATAGACAGTAGAGACTATTACCTAGTGTACATCGTACCAATGAGATTGGGCCTCGTCGTCAACAGTCCACACATCTTGGTCGTCAACATCAATAAACGCAAGCTACAGGGTCCCGAAGTGACCCAAATGACCATTGAGAAGCCATGTACATGCAAGGGTGAGTAACCAATATATGGATTTAAACGCGATAACTACATGCACGACATACAAGACAACATATGAACATATGTAGTATCAACATCAGAAGTAACACAGGACAACACACTAGGTAACAACATGTCCAACATGCATACCATAAATCGTAATATATCATATTAATCAATTAGCAGAATAAGACGTCTTCGAAAGAAGAATAGTGATGTACGATAAGTAAATGTAATCATCAACAACCATGCAATGCAATTCTATGTACATGACTCAATGCCATATGCCACAAGGGTAAAACTCTGACCCCTACTCCATGGAGCTAACAAAACGTCGGAGAGAGTGAATGGGAGAACATGTTCCGGTTATTGCCAACCATGGACAAGATGCTACAACAAATGTAACGTGCACGTATTTGGCTTTACGGAAACACTCTCGACCAAACATGAAAAGTACGGCATCTAGTAGAAGATATCAGTGTATTGCACGGGATTGCCACGACACAGAAGAATCACCAACTGGTCTCATGTCATCCTTTCCAACCCTGATACCTCCAAAGACCATTTAAGATCGTCACCGTAGGATTCGCACCAGCATCTAGGTGTAAGCTCAACTCCTAGACTCAACACCTTACAACTCATGCAATGAAATGCCAATGCTTACACAAAGCAAATGCGATAATGCAGTGTCTATCCACCGGATAAACCTCAAGGTTCGCTAAGGTTCTTTTCCTTAGGAACTATACGCATCTTAATATTATAAAACTTTTATCCACTGAATAAATCTCGTGATCCCTTTGTAACGACCCGAACTGCTTTCAGAATTGCTGACTGTCCCCACAAACCAACACGAGTCTTTTCAACATGTTTTTTTCCTCACTCACACACTTTTTGGGAAACTTCCCAGAAGGCCACTCATCCCACAAGTGCTCCAAGTCAAGCATGCTTAACTATGGAGTTCTTTTGTTCTGAGCTCCCAAAAAGAAGATACATCTTGTTGGTATAGGTAGTACTAAACAATTCTTATGAGCCTTCCTTTAACTATACAGTCCCATACCTGCACAGCCTTAGGATCCCTCTCATTCTGATCATCACAAAGACTGAAACAATTGAACGAATTTTTCTTGGATCCGGACCACCGGTCCGTTATCGAACTACTGTTTCAAAACCCAAAACGTTTCATGTTTGTGTTTGTGTCTTATGAATTACATCTCAAGTCCTAAGTGTTATGAAGAAGGATTAAGAATCCTCTTAGATAAGTCTTTGATCCTTTCTAAGATTTAATTCCTTGGATTTCGAATAATGAAATAAGTATTGATTCACTTAAGTCTTATGAAGTCATTGATGAACTAAGTCATCAATGGTATAGTGCATGGTCTTGTTCCACCATATACTATACTTAATTATCCCTTTTCTTCAACTCTTAGTTAATTACTTTAACTTAGGTTTTCACGTGTAAAAATTTACGATTTAGGGTTGAAAAATCTCTTTGTAAACCAAAACCTTTCTAATTGAAAACTCATTGACTTGAAAGAACTTTGTTACTTGATTAAGGTAAAGTACCTTAACTAATTTGAAAAGGTTTTTCCTTACTAACTTAGTGTAAAACCATGATCTAAGTTAGTGTAAAATAAATAGAATTTTATTTAATTTTGGAACTATGGTCCATTTAACTCAAACTTAAGGACAAGGTCCTCTCTATATTTGAAGATTGAATGTTAAATTAGTTCTAATATGAAGGTGATATCTCTAACGCCCCGATTTTCATGTTTTACTATTCTTCAGTATTTTAACGTCTTCATTTTTTTCGAGGTCTTAGGAATGGAAAGAAAATATTCCGAGACCATAGTCATGCTCAACGATATCGTAGGAAGCTACGATTAAGTTTTGAGTCAAAAAAATCAAACGGAGTCCGGCCTGCGTTTTTACACTGACAGTATGATTTACTGCTTAGGAGACCTCAGATGGACCCGTGAACGAGACAGTAAGCTTAGAATTCGGTTCTCTACGTTTTAGTTAAATTTCACAAAAATTTCAAAAAAAATCACTTCCTGACCTCCGTTCGAGTGAAATCCTTAATCGGGTGACGAACGGAGCCACATATGGATTTACCGGGACTCGCCAATGGATAATCTTGATACCATATCATCCTAGGACACTTGGGAGAGTACGCCAGAGTCGTCATGATGGTCGGAAAAACCTGGACGCGAAATTACCAAAATACCCCTAACCTTAGTCTTTTACACTTTTACCATTTTACCCTTGAAGCAAATGACCAATTTGCCCTTAAGTGAGATTTTAAAAGGCTGAACTCAGCCACTCACAGCCCCTCATTCACAAACAGCCCTCCCAAAGAACACCCATCATCAACCTTGAGAAAACACCATAGTTGTTCTTGAGAAAACCTTGAATACTTATTAGAAATCCTTGATCCTTTGATTAATCTTCATCTATTCTTGGGTAAGATCACTTCTATGATCTCCTAGCTTCTTGAATCTCTCTCAATCTCAAGATCAAAATCCATTTTCATGAAAAACCATTCTTAGATCCAAAACTTTGAAAATCCATAGGAATTTGTAGAAATATCCTTTTAATGGGAAACCAATTTCTTTGAACTCACTTCATCATTCTCTACCTAAACCCAAGAGCTTATGATTCAATTCTCATCATAGCCCTAGGTCCCCAATTTGTCCGAACCCTATATAGTGATGATGAATAGTGTTTTTCATCAATTTTTGATTTCTAACACTTGATTCTATCCTTTGTTTTCCTATTGTCTTTGAATCCAAGAAATGGAAAACCAAATCATTTTCTAACCCTTTTACCTTAGAGTGGCCGAACCCTCTTTAGTTAGAAATTGTTGAGTTTTGTTTTGATTATTGTTTAATGTTTGATTGTTATGTTGTTGTAGTTGGTGACGATTATCAGGAGGTTCACAAACTGATCAATCTACTTTGATCCAGATATCTGCTCATCAACAGGTATGGGGGTGAACCTCATCACACCAAAATGGTGGTGGTGAAGATGGTTGTTTAAGTTTATGTGTAGGTGAAACCCTTTGATTTGGGTTCACTTTTAATTGTTAAGTTTTTGTTAAGTTCTCTTAGAGAACAAGGTTGTCATGATGAGTTTATGCTTTAATGTGTTGTAGTGTGCTCTAGCATATGTTGATGATGATATGAGTGAATGAAAATCATTTTCATGTATGTTGAAAAACCTACTTTGATCACTACATCAAGTACGGACTTTTATGCTTGATTAGGATGCCATGATGTGTGATGGACTTTTATGATTGATTATGATGTAATAATGTGTAATTGTTGTTTGTCATAATTGTGTGAGCATTTTGAGCTATATTTGCTTAGTTGGTGAAGCAAAGTCTCAACTTTTCATTGGAGTAGGCTTGTGGCCTTATTAAGAAGAAACATAAGAACATGTGTTGTCTTGATCTATTAAAGTTTTGAAGTAAGAAAAGCATGATTTTATAACCTATGTTTTCAAAGAAAAACAAAAAGTGATTTTGATCCAAAGATCAAATGAATTTTTAACCTTTAAAGTGTGTCACCAAAGTGGAAAATGTCTTTTCTTTAGCCATAGGTCTTTTAATCAAACTAAGTGTTTCAAAAAGATAATTAATGAAGAACTTAAGGAAAAGTGAAAACAGGGTAATCGCCTTGCTAACCCAGTCTCACCACGTGTGGCAGAGGGAAAACAAGGCATTCGCTTGGCTAACCTTGTCTCGCCACGCGAGACAGAGGCTAGCTCGAGCAGAAAAGATACAGCTTCTCGGCCTCGCGTCGCGATACAATTCTCGCCTCGCGAACCAGAAGGGCTGTCTAAGCAGTAAAGATATAGCTTCTCTGCCTAGGATCGCGGTGCAATCCTCGCCTCGTAAAGCAGAAATACTGTCTAAGAAGTAAAAATAACCTCTCAGCCTCGCGTCGCGAAACCTATCTTCGCCTCCCGAAACATGGTTTTGTTTATAAAGAGTGTTTTTCAACTCAAACTGTAAAGTTTTGCGCACAAAACCCTAAGTTAAGTAATTAACTTAGAGTTGAAGACAAGGGATAATTAAGTATAGTATGTGCGGGAACAAGACCATGTACTATACCATTGGTGACTTAGTACATTAATGACTTCATAAGATATAAACACAAACATGAAACGTTTTGGGTTTTGAAATAGTAGTGCGATGACGGACCAGTGATTCGGATCCCGATCAGTCGTTCAATTGTTTCAGTCTTGTGATGACTCGATCCCGGAGGGATCACGAGTTTTATCCGATGGATAAAGGTTTTGTTTTTCAAAGACGCGTATAGTTCCTAAGGGAGAGAACATTAGTGGACCTTGAGGTTTATCCGATGGATAGGCATTGCTTTGTCGCATCTGCTTTGTGTAAGCATTGGCATTTCATTTGCATAGTCGTAAGGCCTTGAGCCTAGGAGTTGAGCTTACACCTTGAATCGGGTGCGAATCTTACGGTGACAATCTTCAATGGTCTTTTTGGAGGTATCAGGGTTGGAAGGGCTAACATATGACCAGTTGGTAGCTCTTCTGTGTCGTGGCTAATCCGAGCAATACACTGATATCCTCTACTAGATGTCGTACTTTTCATGTTTGGTTGAGAGTGTTTCCGTAAAAGCCAGATACGTGCACGTTATGAATGTTGTAGCATCTTGCCCAAGGTTGGCATGTACGGAACATGTCCTCCCATTCACTCTCTCTGAATGTTTTGTTAGGTCCATGGAGTACGGGTCAGAGTAGTATCCAGTGGCATTGGCATTGAGTCATATACATTGCACTGCATTGTATGGCTGTCGATGATTACATTACTGTTATACATCGCTGTTCTATTTTTAAGAATGCCTTATAATATGCTGTTAACTATTTGACATTATATTATGCTGTTGACTGTTTAACATGATTTATATTGAGAACTCTAGTAAGCATGCTGGGTACGCTGTTACCTAGTAAGCATGAACGAGAATCTCACCCATATCTGTATATTTTCTTGCTGGTACTTGCTGTTGCGGCTTGAACAGATGGACGCGACGACGGTTCGGTTCAGCAGTTCCTTTGAGTCCGGAGGTGGACTCCTTTTTGCTGTTTTATTTTGTCTAGGCCAGACTGTGTCGATATCTATAGTACCTTTTGGGAGCTACGACTCCTGGTACTTATTTTATTCTTATGACAGTTATACATTAGACCTATGTCTGTATACAGTATTATTTCTGTTTCTATTTTCTGTTTTCTGTTTCTGTATTTATAATACAGTATGTTCTAGAAATGCATGGTAAACCTAAGTTCATTTATTATTATTATTTACCTTTACTAATCCCATTGCATCTTGTGAACAGAAAAAGAAAAAAAAAATCGTAATTTTCGCATTAATAAATATTTTCGGCCTTATAAACATTCGAGAATGTGACACTCGGGAAAGGGTGTTGCAATATCTTATTAAAATCTAAGGTAACTTTCATATTACTTTTACTTCCATGAAATCACTTTCATCATTTTCCTTTTAAAACACTTAGTTATTTTTATAAACTGTGTCTAAAGTAAAAAGACATATTCACCTTAGTAAAACATTTGAATGTCAAAACTCTATTTGATCTTTGGATCAAAATCACTTTTTGTTTTGTTTTGAAATATAAGTTACTAAAACACTTTCTTACTTTCAAAAACTTTGAATGTTCAAGAACAACTCATGTACGTTCTTCCTTTTCTTTTGGTCATGGCCGAATGCCCTCACAAATGGAAAGTGAAGATTTTGCTTCACTAATTTGTCAAGTCATAGCTCAAAATGCTCACAATATTATGATGAACAACAATCATGCATCATTGAATCATAATCAAGCATAAAAAACCTTACTTGATCTAGAGATCAAAGTATGGTTTTCAACATACATGAAAACACTTTTCCATCCAAGCATACATCATCACAAACATATACTAGGCATAGAACAATATTACAATCACAACGAAGCTCAAACAGAGCTACACAAATCAATCACGAATAACGTATAGTTATCGGGAAAAATCCCTCAGGCAAACTCCCCTTACCTCTTGAAGTTTTCCACTCCGCAAAAAGTCGTTCGATTGGTCCGCGAACTCTCCTGATTACTCATCCGATTACCCAATCACAACTACAAACACATAATCCATTCAAACATTAACATTTAACAACACAAATTCTCCTAATCCTACCTATATAGGGTTGGGCCATGGAGCTATAAAAATAGCTAGGGATGTACAAAAATTCATATCTCTTGGATGAAGGATTTATAGGTACTCCTAACATCAAAGCAAGTCATTACACTCTAACTTGAATCAAAGATTCTTGTTTTCCCCAAATGGTAGTTTCGGCAACCCTTTAATAAACAAGGCTAGGGAAGTTTTTTGATCGCATACTCTTGGATTCAAGACTCTCTAGGTGTGATAGAACCTAATCACTAGTTCTTGGACAAAAATTTGAACAAAAACTCATGGATTCAAAGGAAGGGGGATTTGGCCCCTTTACACCCATATGGTTTAGAAAATTCTTTTGGTTACAAGCTCTTAGATTATGAAAGAGGGCAATGAAAATAACTCATAGAAATTTGTTTGATAGTAAAAGGATTTTTCTACATTTTTCTATGAATTTTTGAAGTTTGAAGTTCAACTTGAAGAAAAGCTTGAAAAGCATAGTTTCAATGGAAGAAAATGAAGATAGAGAGATCAAATGAAGAATCTATACCTCTTAGAGAATGAAGATGATCAAAGTTATCAACTTTGCTTCACAAAAACTCTTGAGATTTCTTAAGGAAAATGAGAGAAAAGATGAGAAAGTGTGAGAAAATGTGAAGTTATGAAGGAAAATGGGTGATGGTCCTCGCTTGAAGGTGGAGCACGAATAAGATGAAGGGAAGGGCAAGGATGTCCTAAAATTTTCACTTCAAGGGTAAAATGGTCTTTTCATACAAGGTTAAATGGTAAATATGAAAAAGGTCAGGGGCATTTTGGTCATTTCGCGTCCCGATATTTTCAAACGTCATCATGACACTGGCACGCTTTCCTGGGTGATGTGAACTGATGTGACTTCATGATTATCCGTTAGCGGGTCCAGTTAAATCCATATACAGCTTCATTTGTCACCTGGTTTGAGAATTCGCCCGAATAGTTTATTATTATTCCGATTTTTAGAGCGCGAAACCAATTTTAGTAAAATTGTAGAGAATCCAATTATAAGACTAACTATCTAATTCACGAGTCAAAACTAGGTCTTTTGAGCAGTAAAACACTACTGTCAGTGAAAAACGCAAAACGGGTTCCGTCTGAGTTTTTTACCCAAAATTTAATTGTAACTTCCTACGATAGCGTAGAGCTCGACTATGGTCTCCGTTTATTTTATTTCACTCTCTAGACCCTCCAATAAAATACAAACTCATAAATATTGTTTATTAATATTAGAAGGCTTGAAAAATCGAGGTGTTACATAGAAACACACAAGTCAAAAACTAGTTTAGAAATAGGCAACTCTAAGTTTTTAACAAAACTAAGAGACATGAAAGAAAGAGTTGCTCCTGAATCAAACAATATCATAACTTTTCTATCTTTAATTAAACCCATACCTTGGATCAAACCGTCAGACTCCTTCACTTCCTCTCCTTGGATGGTGAAAACTTTTCCTTGGCTCTAGGGTCTGGTCTGAGATTGTCCTCCTCCCTTGTAGACTCTAGCAAAGTGTCCCACTTTTCCACATTTGTTGCAGGAGACTTGTGCCACGGGGCATGCGCAATCCCCATGGTGTCATCCACATCTGAAACATCCAGCTCCCCTATCTGCTTGAGTACCTTGGACCTGCTTACCCTCTGAGATACTAGGCACAGGTCACAGGCTCTTCTGAAAGTTACCCCTTTTGCTATGGAACTTCTTGCCTTCAAAGGTATTCTTCTCTTTTTGCTTCTCCATCTCCAAAGCTTGCATCTTCTACTCAGCTACCCTACACTTATTTACTAAGGTGGGTTAGTCTTGGATCTCCAAGATCCCAATCAAATGCTGCATCTCTGGCTTCAAACCTTGCTCAAATTTGATCGCCTTCCAGTCGTCCAAAAGATTGTCCCTTAAGTATTGAGAGAACCTTGCCAAGCTTTCAAACATAGCAACATATTCAACAATAGACATGTCTCCCTGACGGAGCTGTAGGAACTCTATTTCCTTCTGAATGCGAACACTATGCGGAAAGTACTTCTAAAAGAAGACTTCCTTGAACCTATCCCACGTGATAAGAGCATCCAAGGCTAGCAACCACCCCTAGCACAATTCCACCAGTGCTCCGCATCAAACTCCAGCATATAGGTGGCGAAATCCACCTTTTGTGCATCAGCGCACCTCATAACCTGAAAGATCTTCTCTAGTTTTAGCAACCACTATTCTGCCTCAACCGGATAAGCAGTACCTCAGAAGGTTGGCAGATCATTCTTCCTAAACTCTGACAGTACCATGTACTATGGATCCTGAGCTGAAACTGCTCCAACGTTAGGCGCATTCCTGTTGTCCTTCGTCTGACGGAGAGTCTTCGTATGCTCTTTCATGACTCTGGTTATTTCGACCAAAGCTTCCGCAAGAGCACCGTTACCATTAGCCCCACGCTAGCCAATAGCCATAAATTTGCACACCACCAATGAAACACTGGGTTGATCAGGTCCAATACCTCAAAGAATAGCATGCAGCGTATATAACTCTATCAAGCAGTCCGATAAGCCCAATTTGACTTTTTGAAAACAGCCCATTACCACAGTCCAATTTAGGATTGAACTGCTTTGATACCAAAAATGTATCGCCCCTCGTTACATTAGTAACCCAAGATAATAATTTAAAATAAAACAAAGTAAATAAAAATTTTCTAAAATAAATATTGAATAAGTTTGTAATATAATATTAATCCAAAATAATTGTTTATACCAATTCAAAGAAATGAAATACATAATAAGTTTTTAAACCTCAAAATCTGACGTCTATTACAACTCTTATAAAGAAATAACTAAACAATACTAAAGGTCCTCTTGGCATATGGCATGCAAACTAACCCAAGCTACTACTAGAATATAATCTTCAAGCGTCTGGCTGCTCAACAGGGTTGTCCTCAGGCTCTGAAAACAACGCTACTAATGAGATATATAATCCCGGTGACCAGAAATACAGTTATAAAAGGTTTTCACAAAAGCGTTGTTCTCAGCTGGCGCGGTAACTGGAAAAACTAACTATGGTACCAGCTATTTTCAAAATAATAGATAATAATTATATACTCTAATATTAACAATAAACATTCAGCAACACACCACATTCAAGTATAACAATTTCTCATGTATCATATAATCTCAACATCCTCATATGTCATATGACTTTCAAACTGCCCATAACAATGGCGTCTCATTGCCTACCTTACTCATTAAGGTATTTCGATGTCACCTTCTCTTCAGCGACATTACTCAATTCGATACCAACCATTGTACACTGGTGGTATTACTCATTTCGACATCCCAACGTATAGCGATGTTACTTTTGATACCCCATTATGGCGGTATTTCATATTTTAACACCCCAATTCATTGGCGATGTTACTTTCGATACCCCTATCATAGGCGGTGTTGTAGCAAACAGCATTCGTCATATTAACAGTTATTGAATCATGCCAATATCATCAAATACTCCAAATATAACATGTCAATCAACCAAATCATGTATACATCATACATATCATAACATCTATCTCAAGAATAAACATATAATTCATAGCAGCAACACCTTAGAAGGAAAACCCCCAAATTTAGAAAATCAGGATTTGACCAAAAACAAGATTATTTTCAAAAAAATGTATTTTGAAATCATATCCCAAACCCCAAGACAATTTGCACCATGGAAAGGGTGAGAAAGAGTATTTCTACTCACCTCTTGAAGACCTCAAGAAGCTCCAAGCGTTTGGTTAGGAACGCGCCAAGAAGCTCCTCAACAATCTCCCCTTTTCTTCCTCCTCTAGGCTCCTTCTACTCTAGAATCGTCTTCTCCAAGCTCTTCAATCCTCAAAGGCAAGCAAAACCGTGTTTTAGGTTACAAAATGGGTTTCTAGCCACACTAGGATGTGATAATGGTATATATATAGTGTTGCACTGGTTCCATGTTTTAAAATCCTATTTTTTAACGCATCCTGACATAGAGCATGGGCGTGCTCATGATTGGCACGGCCGTGGCAATCAGCGTGAAACTTCGCATGGATTCCAATACGGGCATGCCAAACAGCGTCAAAAATGTCCACTTTCCGACACGGTCGTGCTAACAGTTAGCACGGCGTGGCTCAGACCGTTCTCTTTCACCATGAGCGTGCCAGCGCTACTGTGACAGATTTCAACTTAAAACTTCTCTCTTTTCTTCTTTTGGTCAAATAACCACGCTTAAGGTTCAAAGTCAACCATTCTAAGCCTTCCTAACACTTTATTAATTATATTTGCTAAGATTAAAGCCTGTTATACCTTTATTTAATTCTTGGGATGTTACATAGCATCCGTGATTGACAAGCTAAAATGGAAGAGGTTCGCTACTCATCCAACTGGCTTCTGCACACCCTGGGTACGTGAATTCTATGGCAATATTGGTTGTGCAGAGCAAACGCACTCTGTGGTACGTTGAACCAAAGTTTCCTTCTCTGCTACAACACTCAATTTTAAAGGGAAGATAAATGAGGTAGAAGATGAATACAAACCATTACTAGAAGGAGTCAGTGAGAAGAAGTTGAATGAAATGAAGGCTGCACTCAAAATTGCTGGAACTACATGGTTGTCCAACACTGGAAGCCAGTGCAAAATTGGAAGGTCACAACTGAAACCCTTGGCAAAAGTGTGGTATCACGTCCTCAGGCACAAACTCTCCCCCACATCTCATATTGAAACTGTTGAGAAGGAGAGGCCGGTGCTCCTCTACTGCATTCTAAAGGGAAAGAGAATCAATGTTGGGGAAATCATTGAGAGAGCAATATCAAGCTGTGCCATGCGCACAAGGGTACAACTGATCTTCCCCTGCTTGATAACAGAGATGTGCAAGAGGAGTGGTGTGGACTTCCACCAAGGAAAAGGAGAAGGAAGAAACCCTGGAGGAATTGATGCCTCTCTTATTCAACGGTTCATCACCAATTCCACTAAGGCTGCTAAAGCTAAGGGTGTGAAGAAGGGAGAGCGTTCGGAGTAGCAGGATCGCTCTGAGGTGCTAGAGCAAAAGGTAGAGTCAATGTCTCTTATGCTGCAGCAACACATTGAGCATCAACAGCTGTTCTGGCAGTTCGGTTATGATCATTTTCAGTGGCAGAGGAAAGGTTTAGAACTTACCCAAGGCAAGAATTTCTACCCCATTCCTCAGTTTCCAAAATAGATCCTGCCCAAGCAAGAAGAGTCCGTTGACAAGACTTCTCCCACCAAGTAGCCTTCTACACCCACTCACTCTGCCAACAACAAATCCCATTCATCAGATTGGATGCCCACCCCACCCTCAAAGCAACCAATCACCACCACCACCAAGATTGACAAAGGAAAGAAGAAGATGCATGCAAGCCCCCAACCTAAGCAAGGGGGTAGTGAATAAAAAGAAGTTGATGAAGAAGTGGAGCAAGAAAGACATACTCCTCCACCTATAACATCCAAAAAGCAGTCACGCAGAAAAGATAGAGTGCCTTATGCTGATTTTGTTGGGAAGATAGTTGCAGATTACCCTACCTTCGAGCAAGAACCGGAACAAGACACTCTCTCCTCTGCTAAAAAATTGAAAACATCTGAGGGAGGCAAGGGTCAGTCTGAAGATGCTGTAGCATTGGAAGCGGAGGAGGAAAAGGAAAAAGATAGTAAGCAAGACCAAGTTGAAGAACTTGAGCTAGAAATAACAGGGGGGAAGAGTCCTCTGCTCCCCTCAAAATGAAGGATTTGGCTAAGCCTGGGAGCATAGGGAGGAGCTCCAGTAAGAGGAATCTGTGACCTGCTCTTACAATGCAATTGTTGCAGCAATTTTTTGTTGCAGAAATCAATCAGCACTTCCCTGTTGCTCTACCTCTTCTTTTTCATTGTCAAGATTATCTGCTTTCTGTTGCTGATGTAATGCGGTCACTCGGACCATCTTAGTTTAAATTTTAGTTGTTGAAATGTTTCTGTAGGGTCAGCGGACTTTGACCCACCATTTGTTTTTCTCTTTATGATGCTAGTTTGTTTTGGGTTTTCTCTGCTTATGCCATGTACAACTTGCCCCCATCATGGGGGATCTTTTGAAAAGTTTAATGAACAACAAGTTTTTGGACCCACTGTTTGGACTGAACACATGTTCACACAAATGCAAAAATCTTTTGAGTGTGTTTGATTGACTTGGTTTTTAACATGCTTAAGGCAAATGTTGAAGCACTTTGCTAACCTGTGAGATTTGAGCCCAAACAGTAGTTAATTTTGTTGATTGTGTGCCATTCTAGTGTATAATTCTGCTGGGCTTGACTTGGTTCTGATGCGTGTTGACACATCTTTGCAGCACACACCATGGCTAGAGGCATAATAACTTTGAGATCAAGCCTGCCTTGGTCTCTATGATCCAAAACTCTGGACTATTTGGGAGATTACCTACTGAAGACCCCAACTGCAATCCGAAAAAGTTGCTGAGGATCACAGATCTCATCAAGTACAACGGCGCTTCAACATATACGATCAGACTCAGACTATTCCTATTGTCTCTATCCAACAAGGCGAATCAGTGGCTTTCTTCTTTGCCATCTAGTTCTATCACTACTTGGGATCAGCTAACACGCCAATTTTTGGCTAATTACTTTCCACCTTCTAAATCTGCTAAATTTAGAGCTGATATTTCGAACTTTATGCAATATGACTAGGAATCTCTATATGAGGCATGGGAGCGATATCAAGATTCAATCAGAAGGTGTCTGTATCATGGTTTCACAGTCTCCATCCTTGTGCAGATGTTCTATAATGGACTTTCTCAACAAAATAGGTCCAGTATAGACGTTGCTTATACGGGCTCAATTTTGAAGAAGACACCTGAAAAAGGTCAAGCCTTAATCCAAAAGATGACAGCTAATCACTACCAGTGGCCACTCAGAGATAGACAGGTCATTAAGAATCCCATCGATGTATATGAGGTAGATGCCACTGTGACAATGGAAGCCAAGATGGATGCGCTTCCAAAGCAAATAGAGACATTGATGCAAGCACAAGCATAGACCATGACTTAAGCCAGTGCAACCGTGTCTCCGTTCCTGTATGACAGGTCATGCGAGCAAGGATTGTCAACTGGGTAATTCTTTCGTTCCGCTAGCTGAGGAAGCCAAATTTGTGGGCAACGCCAATCCTGGTTGGAGGGGCCGTCCTAATTTCTTTTGAGGAGGTTAGCAGAATGGTCAAGGTTCAAATCCCAATGTCTAGAGACCACTACACTTGCAAAACCAAGGTCCAAGACCAGAGAACCGAAGCCCGATCCTCATGAACAGCTAGCAGAGTTCATGGAAAAGACTGATAGCAAATTCCAGGCCTTGCAAACGCAGATATCTCCTCTTACTACATTACTTTCTCAAAGGCCTCAAGGAACATTACCTACCCAGACTGAACCTAATCCAAGGGAGCAGGTAAATTCAATATCTCTTCAGAATGATAAAAAGAAGACCCTGCTCCCATGGAAGAAGATACTCCTGCTGAAAAAGACAAGTCTGAAGACGAGCACGGCCGTGCAACATGCCTAGTGAGCAGAAACAGGTAACAGTCACCACTGAACCAGAAATGGTACAAAATTCTCTACCACCGCTTTTGGAATATGGGGATAAAGACAAGAAAATTGAAAAACAATTTAGAAATACATATGAGATTGCAAGTTGATACCCCCATTGACAAGCTAATTGCCCAATTACCCAAGTATGCACATTTTTTAAAGGGGTATGGGTGGTTCAAATTAATGAAGAATGCTCTGTTGTTATTTTAAATAAATTACCACCTAAAATAAAATATCCAGGGAGTTTTACTGTCCCCTGTTCCATTGGTAATTTTCACTTTGATAAAGCATTATGTGATTTAGGTGCCATTATAAATTTAATGCCTTTTTCTGTGTCAAGAAGGATTGGTTTGCAGGAACCTCAGAGCACCAACGTCTCATTGCAGTTAGCTGACAATCCATCACCGGCCCTCGGGAAATAATAGAAGACATGCTAGTAAGGGTGGGGAGGTTCACATTCCCCGTGGACTTTGTAATTTTGGACATGAAGGAGGATGAGGAAGTCCCTATCATCTTGGGGTGACCTTTCCTAGCCACTAGCAATGCAAACATTGAGATCAAGCAAGGCACCTTTACTTTGAGGAGTGGGGATGAAGAAGCTATTTTCAAAGTCTCCCCAAGGCCACCATGATCAGTTCTCGAAACAAGTCGTCGGGCTCGTGACGTAAAACAAGCATTGTGCAGGAGGCAACCTGTGTTTCCTTTTTATTTCATTTTTATGTTATTTGTGTGTTCTTAGTAGTTTTCCATTTTAAAAATTAAAACCTAGAAATTGAGATAAGTGTGGGAAGGTTTGCATAAAAATAAATAAGTATTCCCTATTTTTAATTTGAAATTAAAAACTAGAAAAATAGGAGAGCATAGCCGTGCTCCCTGTTAGCACGATCGTGCTGCGCACGTGTCAATGTAGAATAAAAGAGGGGAAGCAGAGCACGGGCTAACCTCTTGTTAGTTAAGTGTTGCTAGTTAAGTCTCTGCATGATTGAGTTGTGATTTCTGAGTTTTAAGGAATTCTGCTTGTGGATTGAGGACAACCATGGCCGTGCTATTCCAAGAACAGGTCATGCTGCTCATATTTCTGGATTTCTGATAGAGCAGGAGCATAAGCACGGTTGTGCTTCTCATAGAATAGGTCGTGTTATTCATAAATTCTGGAATTATTAAATTTCCACGTAGCACGGTTGTGCACCCCGTTGGCAAGGCTGTGCCATTCGAATTTCTGGAAAATAATTTTAAGCACGGTTGTGCTCCCTGTTAGCAAGGCCATGCTCAACTCAAAATGACTAAATGCATGATTTTTATCTAGGAATTCAGCCCATATGTCTTGTGCCTCTGTTGATTATGGTCATATATATTCTTCATATTATTATGTGATCATTCTTGACACTGATGCTTGATTTTGGTAATTACAGGAATATGGCTCCTAAGTGCCCTAGGTCTTCTTGTGCCTCTTCCTCTACCCCACCAATTCCTTCTGTTCAGCACCGTATAGGGGCAAATATCTACAGCTACAAACTTTTGACTGGCATCCGACTCGATTCTTGGTGCTGGTGTATCTTGCCGACTTTGGGAAATAGCAGGAGGTGGACTGTTATTTTCAATGCATTGGGTGGGAGAAGGTCGCAGAGATCATATGTCTCGCATTTAAAGATTCGACTCTTGAGTTTTTAACCACATGCGTAGAGATCAGGGTTGATATCGAGATCTGCGTTCGCTTCCAGCTATTACGGCAATGGCATGAAATATCTTTATCTGAGTTAAATCTTGCCTAGGGATTTGAGGTAAAAGAAGCAACACAAGTAGAGGATTATGACTACGGCCTGAGTAAGATACCTACAGCGTTTGCAGAGGGGGCTTTCTAGCATTCCCTCACTGGTGAGCTACACTATAACCCCAATCGGTATAGAGCTAGCAAGTTGCATCGTCCAGCTGTCAGAAAGCGAGGGAACAGTATCTCGGAGTGACTTATTTCTCCTCTGGTGCATTATGGATGGTGAGGGACATCGGTTTAATGCCGTCATTATGCTCCTTCGTACATGTATTAACTTAGGGAGGAGATTGCAGTCCTGGAATAAGGGTCATATCATCATTGGTTCATTCATCCCCAGATTGGCTCAGCACTATGGCTATGTCCCCAGTCCGACCACCACTCAGATTACCATGGTTGTGGCACTCGCGACAACTACATTCTAAATACGAAGGGGCAGTATGGCGATGAGGGAGCGATTATAGGATTGGAGGATCTGATTCTTCCAGAGCAGGGGCTGTTTTTTGTGCACCAGGATTCAGCGTTTGATCAGCCTACCGAGCAGCGAGCTACACCTCAGACATATTTTCATAGGCTGGTTGCACGGATAGACCGCCTTGACCTGCACATGACCCATCACTTTGACGCACAGTAGGCAAGTATCCCGGCCCAGCAGGAAAGTATAACACCCCGATTTTTTCAAACTCGCTAATACTAATTAAACAGTACTTATGCATTTGTATTTTATTGGGGGGTCTAGAGAGGGAAATAAAATAATCTGAGACCATAGTCACGCTCTACGCTACCGTAGGAAGCTATGGTTAAATTTTGGGTCGAAAACTCAGACAGTGCTCGGTCTGCGTTTTCACTGACAGTAGTGTTTTACTACTATCAAGACCTAATTTTGACTCGCGGACGAGACCGTTAGCCTTAGAATTTGATTCTCTACAAATTTGCTAAAATCAGTTCCTGATGTTAAAAAGTGAAAATAATATAAACAATTCGGGCGAATACTCGAACCGGGAGACGATTGGAGCTGTAAAGGGATTTAACGGGACCCGCTAATGGATAAATTCAGTTTCACATCAAGTCGAATCATCTTGGGAAGCATGCCAGTGTCATGATGGTTTTTCAAAATATCTGGACGCGAAATGACCAAAATGCTCTTGGTCTTTTAATGAAATGACCAAATTACCCCTAAGTGAAAATAATATCTAAGACCCCACCCCACCCATTAGGCCACTTGGCCAACTCTCTTATTTCTCTCTATCTCACTTGTTCTTCTTTGTTCATCATTTTCTTCACACTTTCTCTCCAAATTTTTTCATAATCTTCAAAGATTTGGTGAAACTAAGTTGGTTTCTGACCAAGCTTCATCATCTAGGAGGTATTAACCTCAATCTTCATCTCTTAATCTCTCTATTTCTATCTTTAATCTTTATGATTCATGGAAGTTAGGTTTTTGTTCATAAACTTCAAAAATCCATGAAAAATTGTAGAAAAATCCTTTTAATGTCAAACCACTTTCTTTCAACTAGATTCATGATCATCTATCATAATCCAAGGGTTGGAAACCAAATGAACTTCCTAGCTCAAATGGGTATTTATGGCCGAAACCTCCATGGATGAGTGGATGGGGTTTTGGTTCAAGTTTTGGTGTAATAGGCTTTGATTTAGTCTTATCACACCTAGGTAGTATAAAATCTAAGAGATGATAATTTTTGGAACTCCCTAGCCATATTTTCTTGTCTATGGCTGAACCTAGGAGAGAGAAGTTAGGAGAAAATTTTGTGATTTAAAGTTGATGTTTTGATTGAATGTTTGTGTGTAGTTGTCGACAAGTGATTGGACAAGAAACCAAGCGACTTTCGGATCGATCGAGTGACTTTTCGCTTACCGAGAAACTTCAAGAGGTAAGGGGGACTGCCTGAGGGATCTCCCGATAACTGCGTGTTATAATGTTTGGTTTGTAAATATGTGATTAAGCTGTGTGGTGATTGATTGCTTTATTTTCCATAATTATTTTGATTGTTGATAATTACTTGCTAATATGTGTTATAGTGATTTACTATGTATTTTACCTATAATATTTGCTATAATCATATTGTGATATTGATTGTTGATTGGGAAGCCTGACAATGGTCAATGCTCAATTAATTAACGGAGATAAAAGCCTTGAAAAGCGTTCTAGTAAACACCAAAGATTTATTTGGGAAACGTTGGGAATTTTCAATGACCCTAGTTTTCTAAATAAAAAAGGATCCTAAATTAATTTATAAAGTTGGTAGAAAAAGTTAGATTTTCAAGGATAAATTAATCATTTGTAGAATAAATGAATATAAGAGGAAAAAGTCAAGATTTTGAACTTAGGACGTTTTTAACGCTACAACGACGTTTTAATTCCGAAAATATTTACAGAAAACGTTTTCGAAAAACAGTAATACTGTTCTGGGATGACTTTTTGGTCTCAACTGTTTTCTTTCAAAAACGTGTTTTCAAGACGGTGTATACCATTATGCCTTGATAGATAATGAAAACCATAAACGATGATCGCCTATGCCTTGTGTTGGACAGTGTTCAATGGTTTTAACAACGGTGTGCCTTTTGGCAATCGAGCCTGATCAGCTTAGTTTTTATAAAACGGTGTTGGGGTCTCCGGAGATTAAGTAAAGAATTAGATGATAAACACTTAAATGTCATGCATTTCTTTTAAAAATAGTGATGACTGTCGGGTATGAAACCCTATGATATACTACTTGTTTATTTAGTAGAACCTTATGCATAATGACTATATATGCTTATGTGCTATTGATGTGTAATACATGTAGTTATCGTGTGTGAATCCATATATTGGTATCTCACCCTTACATCTTTAGATGGGTTCAAAGATGCCACTCGAACATTCGAGGATCCATTCCCTGACGCTTGAGTATGCAGAGGAGGGTGACATACGAGGAGTCACAGTACTTTAGAGGTGGACCAGCTATAGGATAAGTCCTATTATTTTGAATAGCAATATCGTTAGTTGCTCTGGCTACTGAAAGCCATGACTCTTTTGAATGGCCGTATGTATAAGGCCTTATGTATGAAATTATGATATCGTAATATGTATACTCTGCTTGATGTTTATATACATGCGTGTTTAAGTTACGTTGATGTATGGTAAACTAAGTTAGAAGAAAAAAAATTTATCACGGATTTTCGAAATAAGTTAAGTACTTAGAAAATATTATTTTCCGAAAGTAACCAGCATAAATTAATAAAGTTTATTTTCCGCAACGGGTAACCATGTGATGTCCCAAAAGGGGGTGTCATATTAGGGGTATCAGAGCTAGTCGAGTCTTTCGGGAATCTATGGGAAATAGGTCCATTGTGTTGCTGTTGTGTGTTCTCTGACTGAGACTTGGTTGAATTACTTCTTAGACGTAATGTGTGTTAACTAGTGAGCACACGTTTCATATCCCTGGTTGCCATTTAACTGAGTTTGTCTTGCAGGTCAGTTATGGAACCAGAAGGTGCAAATGGACGTGGACATGGACATGGACGTGCCGTGGATGCGGTCGGGGTAGAGGTCGTCGAGGTGGTCCTGTCGATGACCATGAACATGCTGATGAGTACTATGAAGGTGCAGTGGACTATACTGCACAAGCAATGGAGAATGTTAGGGCTGTTATTGCCCTACAGACAGCTGCTATGGCTGCTCAGAATCAGCAAGTTGCAGAAGGTAGAGGTCTGACTGCATTTCGACATCAGAATCCTCCACAGTTTCGCGCGGACGCCGAATTGGAAAAAGCAGACTTGTGGATACAAGAACTGGAGAAGATTTTCGAGCTCATCTTGAGTCTAAAAGGAGTTAAGGTTCAGTATGCTGCTTTCCTATTGAAGGGAGATGCCGAGTACTGGTGGAAAGGCACCAGGCAACTGTCAGAAGCTGACAATCAGGAGATTACTTGGGATATGTTCCGAAGCACATTTTTGGACAAGTACTTTCCTGAAAGTGCTAGAGTCGAGAAGGAACGCGAATTTCTCTGTCTTCTACAAAGGGATCTTTCTGTCGGGGAGTATGCAGTGAAGTTTGAATCGCTCGCCAAGTACTTCCATTTCTTTCAGAGTCAAGGTAATGAAAGCTGGAAATGTGAGAGATATGAAGCGGGGTTAAGGTTCGAGATCAAAGAATTTGTGCTGCCCTTACAGATTAGAAACTTTCAAGCTCTAGCCGAGATGTGCCGTAAGGTGGAGCAGATGAGGAAAGGAAGAGATAATAGAGGGAATGATGGAGGACCCTCTCGGTTCACGAGCCCATTTCAAGCTCAGAGTCAAAAGTGGAAGCTACAACAAAGGAAACCGTATTTTCGACCCCGGGGGAGTAATCCGAGTCAACAACCATTCCGCCCAAATGTTGCTACATCAGGGAGTGGAGACCAAAAGAACCAAAGCCAAGGCCAAGTTAAGAAATGCTACAGATGTGGAGATCCGAACCATATGGCTGACACTTGTCCACAGAGAATAGTTAAGTGCTTCAACTGTAATCAACCGGGACACTTAGTAAAGGTCTGTAATGCGCCAAAACATGGATCTGCTGTGAACCACACGAAGACCAATAAACCGACGACGACGGGAAGAGTTTACACTATGAGCGGTGCTGAAGCTTCGAACTCCGACGATCTAGTACAAGGTAGTTGCGACATAGTGGGTAACCTCTTGACTGTACTTTTCGATTCGGGTGCGACCCATTCCTTTATTTCGATGGATTGTGTGAAACTGTTGAAATTGTCTATCGCTTCGTTATCTTATAATCTAATTGTCTCAACCCTAACTGTTAAACCAGTTATTGCCAATTCTATATGCTTGAACTGTCCTATCGTGATTCAGGATAGACATTTTCTTGTTGATCTGATCTGTTTGCCTTTAATACAGTTAGATGTAATTTTAGGCATGGATTGGTTATCTTCCAACCATATTCTCATAGATTGTGCTCACAAAACCTTAGTCTTTCCTAAGGATGAGGTTTCTGGATTTTTATCTGCTAACCAAGTAAGGGCTACTTTTAAAGAGGGAGCACAAGGATACATGTTATTGGTTTTCTTGGACGTAGAGAGTAAGTCAGATCTACAGTCTATACCTATTGCTAATGAGTTTGCGGAAGTGTTTCCTGAAGATGTACAGGGCCTACCGCCTGTTCGGGACATTAAGTTCGCGATTGATCTGGTACCGGTCATAGGACCAATATCCATGGCACCATATCATATATCACCATCAGAACTAGGGGACTTGAAAAAGCAACTGGTGGTACTGATGGAAAAGGAATTCATAAGACCGAGCGTATCGCCATGGGGAGCTCTAGTTTTACTGGTGAAGAAAAAGGATGGAACTTCTCGCCTATGTGTCAATTTTCGGCAATTAAACAAAGTAACGATTAAGATCCTCTTCAAAGGATCGATGATTTGATGGACCAATTATGTGGAGTGGCCATTTTTTGGAAGATAGACCTGCGATCGGGCTATCATCAGATTCATGTGAAGGCCGAGGATATCCCAAAAACACTGTTTCGAACACGGTACGGGCATTATGAATATCTCGTGATGCCGTTCGGAGTGGCGAATGCTCCTGCCATATTCAAGGATTACATGAATAGGATTTTTCGTCCTTATCTAGATAACTTTGTTGTTGTCTTTATAGACGACATTCTAATCTATTCTCCTAATGAAGAAAAACATGCAGAACATCTCAGTATGGTTCTTCAAATCCTAAAGGAGAAATAGTTATACACGAAACCCGAAAAGTGTAAATTTTGGTTAGATCAAGTTCAATTTTAGGACACGTCATCTCAAATGAAGGGATCTCAATGGATCCGTCGAAGGTTGAAGCTCTTTTTCAATGGGAGCGACCTACGACGGTAACAGAAATCCATAGTTTCGTGGGTCAAGCTGGATACTATCGGAGATTCATTGAGGGATTCTCCAAGATAGTAGGACCTCTTGCCCAACTAATTCGGAAGGATCAAGCATTTATCTGGGCTGACACATGCGAGGAAAGTTTTCAGGAATTGAAAAGGAGGCTGACTACTTCGCCAGTGTTGGTATTGCCTGATCCCAAGGAATCTTTTACGGTATACTGTGATGCTTCACATCAAGGGTTGGGTTGTGTATTGATGTAGAACTGGAATGTAGTAGTTTATGCTTCCAGGCAACTGAAGAATCATGAGAGGAATTATCCTACGCATGACCTAGAATTAGCAACAGTGGTTTTTGCATTAAAGATCTGCGGTCATTATTTGAAAGGAGCAACATTCAATGTCTTCAGTGACCACAAAAGCTTGAAATACCTGTTTTACCAGAAAGAGCTCAACGTGCGACAAAGATGCTGGTTGGAATTTCTAAAGGATTACGATTTCCAATTGCAGTATCACCCTGGAAAAGCAAATGTGGTAACTGATGCCCTGAGTAGAAAATCAATACATGCATCTGCAATGATGGTCAAAGAGCAAGAATTGATAGGACAATTCCGAGATATGCGGTTGACAATCAAGATGTCGTCGGGAAAGCTTTGCTTAGGTATGATTATGGTTTCCAATGGATTAATGGAACAAATACGAGAGAAGCAAGAATTTGATCAATACCTACAAGGAAAAAGGGAATTAGTCCAACGAGGAGCAATATCGGAATAAAAAGAGGGATCAAATGGAATCTTAAGATTCGGTGAAAGGATTTGAGGAAGCTCATAAGAGTAGATTGAGTTTACACCCAGGAGCCACCAAGATGTACCAAGATCTTAAGAAGTTGTATTGGTGGTATGGGATGAAGAGAGACGTAATGGAATATGAGCTTCGTGTTTGGTGTGTCAAAAGGCCAAGATTGAACATCAAAGACCGGCAGGAATGTTACACTCTTTGGACATCCCGGAATGGAAATGGGATGGTATCGCGATGGATTTCACGACGAGTTTACCAAAGACTCGGAAGGGACATGATGCAATATGGGTAGTAATTGATCGACTGACCAAGTCAGCTCACTTTTTGCCCATCAACATAAAGTATTCAATGGAAAGATTAACTCAGTTATACATTGGAGAAATTGTCAGATTACATGGAGTACCTTCAAGTATTATTTCGGATCGTGATTCGAGATTTACATCAAGATTCTGGCAAAGTTTACAAGAGTCACTAGGAACGACACTCGAATTGAGTTCAGCGTATCAGCCACATACGAATGGACAATCTGAAAGGACGATCCAGTCCCTTGAAGACTTATTGAGAGCATGCGTGTTAGAACATCATGGTAGTTGGGATGAATTTCTACCATTGATAGAATTTACCTACAACAACAGTTTCCACTCAAGTATACAGATGGCACCATATGAAGCCTTGTATGGTAGACGATGCAGAACACCTCTATGTTGGTACCAGGATGGTGGAAGCCTGCTGTTGGGACCAGATATCGTGCAACAGGCAACCGAAAAAGTGAAGATGATTTAAGAAAAGATACGGACGACTTAGAGTCCATAGACAAGTTATGCGGACAAGAGAAGACGACCTCTCGAGTTTGAGGAAGGCGATCATGTGTTTCTGAGAGTCACGCCAACGACTGGGGTTGGTCGGGTAATTAAATCCAGAAAACTCACTCCGAAATTCATTGGACGTTTCCAAATTCGTCAACATGTAGGTCCAGTAGCCTATAAAATTGCTTTGCCACCTTTTCTTTCAAATATTCATGATGTTTTCCATGTTTCACAACTGAGGAAGTATATTCCTGATCCATCTCATGTTCTTGAGCTCGATGTAGTACAATTAAAAGAGAACTTGTCTTATGAGACTTCACCCGTACAAATCACGGATAAGATGACAAAGCAGCTCAGGGGTAAACAAATTTCTTTAGTCAAGGTTATTTGGGACGTTACAACGAGAGAGGCCACTTGGGAAGTAGAAGACAAAATGAGGGTGCAATACCCCTATCTTTTCACAGGTACGTAATTCCGAAGACCAAATTATTTTTAGTGGGGTAGTAATGTAACATCTCGATTTTTTCAAACTCGCTAATACTAATTAAATAGTATTTATGTGTTTGTATTTTATTGGAGGGTCTAGAGAGGGAAATAAAATAATCTGAGACCATAGTCACGCTCTAAGCTACCGTAGGAAGCTATGGTTAAATTTTGGGTCGAAAACTCAGACGATGCCCGGTCTGCATTTTCACTGACAGTAGTGTTTTACTACTATCAAGACCTAATTTTGACTCGCGTACGAGACCGTTAGCCTTAGAATTTGATTCTCTACAAATTTGCTAAAATCAGTTCCTGACGTTAAAAAGTAAAAATAATATAAATTATTCGGGCGAATACTCGAACCGGGAGACGATTGGAGCTATAAAGGGATTTAACGGGACCCGCTAACGGATAAACTCAGTTTCACATCAAGTCGAATCATCTTGGGAAGCGTGCCAGTGTCATGATGGTTTTTCAAAATATCTGAACGCGAAATGACCAAAATGCCCTTGGTCTTTTAATGAAATAACCAAATTACCCCTAAGTGAAAAAAATATCTAAGACCCCACCCCACCTATTAGGCCACTCGTCCAACTCTCTTATTTCTCTCTATCTCACTTCTTCTTCTTTGTTCATCATTTTCTTAACACTTTCTCTCGAAATTTCTTCATAATCTTCAATGATTTGATGAAACTAAGTTGGTTTCACACCTAGCTTCATCATCTAGGAGGTATTACCCTCAATCTTCATCCTTTAATCTCTCTATTTCTCTCTTTAATCTTTATAATTCATGGAAGTTAGGTTTTTGTTCATAAACTTCAAAAGTCCATGAAAAATTGTAGAAAAATCCTTTTAATGTTAAACCACTTTCTTTCAACTAGATTCATGATCATCTATCATAATCCAAGAGTTGGAAACCATATGAGCTTCCTAGTTCAATTGGGTATTTACGGCCGAAACCTCCATGGATGAGTGGATGGAGTTTTGGTTCAAGTTTTGGTGTAATAGGCTTTGATTTAGTCTTATCACACCTAGGTAGTATAGAATCCAAGAGATGAGAATTTTTGGAACTCCCTAGCCATATTTTCTTGTCTATGGCCGAACCTAGGAGGGAGAAGTTAGGAGAAAATTTTTTGATTTAAAGTTGATGTTTTGATTGATTGTTTCTGTGTAGTTGTCGACGAGTGATCGGACGAGAAACCGAGTGACTTTCGGATCGATCGGGCTACTTTTCGCTTACCGGGAAACTTCAAGAGGTAAGGGGGGACTGCCTGAGGGATCTCCCGATAACTGCGTGTTATCATCTTTGGTCTGTAAATATGTGACTAAGCTGTGTGGTGATTGATTGCTTTATTTTCAACATTTATTTTGATTGTTGATAATTGCTTGCTAATATGTGTTATAATGATTTACTATGTATTCTACCTGTTATATCTGCTATGATCATATTGTGATGTTGATTGTTGATTGGGAAGCCTGATAGTGGTCCGTGCTCAATTAATTAACGGGGATAAAAGCCTTGAAAAGCTTTGTAGTAAACGCCAAAGATTTATTTGGGAACTGTTGGGAATTTTTAATGACGCTAGTTTTCTAAAGAAAAAAAGGATCCTAAAGTAATTTATAAAGTTAGTAGAAAAAGTTAGACTTTCAAGGATAATATAATCATTTGTAGAATAAATAAATATAAGAGGAAAAAGTCAAGATTTTGAACATAGGTCGTTTTTAACGCTAAAACGACGTTTTAATTCCCAAAATATTTACAGAAAACGTTTTCCAAAAATAATAATATTGTTCTAGGATGACTTTTTGTTCTCAATTGTTTTCTTTCAAAAAAAGGTTTTTGGGAAAGGACTTTCAACAAAAGTTAAGTTTATCAGCAATTCGGTGGTTTTCAAATCGTTTTCAAACAGAAAAGTTTCTCTGTAAACGAGTTTTTCCCAACGGTGTAAAATCCAACAACTTGGATGAGTTGCAGAGATTTTGTTTTGGATTTGTGTTTCACAGAATGAAAAACTGTGAAAAACGTTGAAAACGTGAACCTAGTATATGAGACGTCCAGATACTAGTGTTCTGTAAAAATAGCTCGAGAAGCCATGCAACGATGTAATGGACTTTGTGTCTTGTGGACTGCGTATCCTCCTCTTGTTATGAGGAAACGTGATTAAAGGTGAATGATATTTTCTATTACCATGGACCTTGGGCTAGTGCATCGGTCTAGGGCTCCGCGATTGAGCACTCGGACATTTCGTCCTGTCTTAATGATGAGAAGTTTTAAAATGGTGTAAATTATGAATATTCGGGAGCCTTTGAGCTATGACAACGAAAAAATGAACACAAAGAAAACTGGCAAGACTTGAAACGTTTTTCCATGCATTAAAATTCGGTAGACGTGCCAACGGTGTTAATCTGGATATCTAGATGGCAGGATATTCAAGACGGTGTATACCATTGTGCCTTGATGGACAATGAAAACCATAAACGATGATCGCCTGTGCCTTGTTGGACAGTGTGTAATGGTTTTAACAATGGTGTGCCTTTTGGCAATCGAGCCTGATCAGCTCAGTTTTTATAAAACGGTGTTGGGATCTCCGGAGATTAAGTAAAGAATTAGATGATGAACATTGAAGTGTCATGCATTTCTTTTAAAAATAGCGATGACTGTCGGGTATGAAACCCTATGATATACTACTTGTTTATTTAGTAGCACCTTATGCAAAATGACTATATATGCTTATGTGCTATTGATGTGTAATGCATGTAGTTATCGTGTGTGAATCCATATATTGGTATCTCACCCTTACATCTTTAGATGGGTTCCAAGATGCCAGTGGAACATTAGCGGATCCATTCCCTATCGCTTGAGTATGCAGAGGAGGGTGACGTACGAGGAGTCACAGTACTTTAAAGGTGGACCAGCTATAGGATAAGTTCTATTATTTTGAATAACAATCTCGTTAGTTGCTCTGGCTACTGAAAGCCATGACTCTTTTGAATGGCCGTATGTATAAGGCCTTATGTCTGAAATTATGATATCTTAATATGTATACTCTGCTTGATGTTTATATACATGCGTGTTTAAGTTACGTAGATGTATGGTAAACTAAGCTAAAAGAAAAAAAAAAATTATCATGGATTTTCGAAATAAGTTAAATACTTAGAAAATCTTATTTTCCTAAAGTAACCAGCATAAATTAATAAAGTTTATTTTTCGCAACGGGTAACCATGTGATATCCCAGAAGGGGGTGTCACATTAGTGGTATAAGAGCTGGTCGAGTCTTTCTGGAATCTTTAGGAAATAGGTCTATTGTGTTGATGTTGTGTGTAACACCCCGATTTTTCGAGTTTTCCTAATTAATCAGTATTTATGAACTTATATTTTATTCGAGGCCTTATAAATGGCAATAAAATATTCTGACCAGATAGGAATGTCCTACACAACCATAGGAAGCCATGGTTAAGTTTCGGGCGAAAGCTCAAACGGAGCCCGGTCTGCGTTTTTCATGGAGAGTGTTCTTTTTCTACTATCGAGACCTAATTCTGACTCGTGAACGAAACAGTTAGGTTTTATATTTTATTTCCAACAATATTGGTTATTTTGAAAATATTCAAAATAAATAAGTCGTCATACGACTTTCTTGGGCGAAAACCTAAATCGGGTGAAGAACGGAGCTGAATACGAGATTTCAGTGACCTGCCACGAATAAGGTTGAAGTCACATGGTGTGCTATGACTCATCAGTGACTCATCTGTGTAATGATTACGTTTAGAATATATCTGGACGTAAAATGACTAAAATGCCCTTGACCCTTTTCATAATTACCATTTGCCCTTGAATGAAAAGACCGTTTTGCCCTTGAGAATTTATGGAATAACCATTCTGACCCTGTGACTCACCATGTCATCATTACCTTTCTAGAAATATCTAGATATTTATAAGGGAAATGACCAAAATGCCCCTAGTCTTTGAAGGAATTACCAAATTACCCTTTTGGTTATTTACAAGTTTGCCATGACATCATATATATATATATATATATATATATATTTCTCTCTTTCTCTCTCTTGGCCATTTCGGCCACACACTCTCTCTCTTCTTTCTCTCACTTGTTCATCCAAATTCATAGAGTTCTTGAAGTTCTTCATGTGTTCTTCATAAGTTCTTCACAAAAACCCTAGTTTGATCTTCAAAAGTTGAAGTTTTTGAGTGAAAACTTGCTTCTTCTTCACTAATCTTTGATCCTAGGAGGTATGATCCTCATCTTAACTCTCTCAATCTCTCTATTTCATCTCTTGAATCACTTGATTCATGAAGATCCAAGTTTAGCTCTAGAACTTTGAAAATCCATAGAAAATTGTAGAAAAATCCTATGATCATGAAACCAATTTCTATGAAACCACCATGATGTGTACTTTGAGTGTCTAGAAGCATGAACCCAAAAGAAATTTTCTCCCTATTCTTCCATGGGAGGGCCGAATCCTAATCATGATGAAAGGATGGGTTTTGTTGCAATTTTTGGCTATACAACACTTTTTCTAGCTTACATGATGTCTTTGAACCCTAAACCCAAGAGCAAAACATCAACCAAAGCTCCTAACCTATTTCTCCTCTTCATGGCCGAAACATATAGGGTGTAGAACCATGAGTTTTGTCTCAAATTTTTGGGTCATAAGACTTGATTTAGTGTTAATCATGCTTAAGGACCTACCATCCAAAAGTTTAGAACCAAATGGGATCCCTAGCCTTTTTATCCTTTCATGGCCGAACCCTATACCTTCTTGGGGAAGAAAAATTATGTTTTGATGTTATAGATTGACGTTGCTTTGTTGTTTGAATTGAATTGTGTTTGATTGTTTTAGGCAACGCGAACGGAACCGGAGCCGAGAACCGATCGAGTTTGCATTGAACTTCCTTTGTGAGGTAAAGGGAGGTAGTTCATTTTGAGTTTGGTAGCCTCATGGCATATGATTGATTAGTGTGTTATTATTGGATTAAGACTTGATGTATATGTATACTTATATCCTGGATTGATTGGATGTTAAGTGTTGTGCATAGCTGGTTATTTGATATAACTGTGGCATGGATGCCTTGGATGATATCTTATTGTGATATTGAACTGTTGATATATATATCTATACATATATTTATATCCTGGTTGAGCATAGGACTGGCTATGTCTCGATAATTGTTAAAAGACTCGGAATCGAAAACAAAGTTTTGAAAAACGCGTTTTGAAATTAAAAGTGGGTTTTGGAAAACGTGTTGCTTTTCAAGAAAAGTTAAGTTCCCTTTTTGAAAAGTATGTTCTTTTGAAATGTATGTTTTTTTGAAAAGTATGTTCTTTTGAAAAGTATGTTCTGTAAAAAGTGGTTTTGTGAAAAGTCGTGCAAAATGTGTTTTATTCTGTAAAGTGTTTAAAAAGGGCGTGAATCCTTAGAGAACGATTTTGTTTTCAAGAAAGGTGTTTTTCCCGAAAAATGTGGAAATGTTTTATTTCAAGAAAACAAAAGTGTATTTTGTTTTCCAAAGTTGTTTTGAGAAAGTTTGACCGAAAAGAAAAATGATGAACCTTTGAGACGAACCCAAACCTAGTGGCCGAGATGTCGGGGCTAGTGTTTTGTGGATTGAGCACTTGGACTTCGTGTCCTGTGTTTTTGATTTGAGTGGGCTTAATGCCTTTTTGAAATGAGTCGTGGACTTTATGTCTCGACATTTGAATGATTTGAGTGGCTTAATGCCTTTTTGAAACGAGTCGTGGACTTTATGTCTCGACATTTGAAAGAATGATCGCAAAGAAAACAGAAAACTTTCTGTGTACATGCATGAACCGGCAGACATGCCATTTGAAACCGAGCTACAACTCTAGTAGTTGAGAATGGAACCGGTTAAGACCACTAGGTCTGTAGGGGCATTCTGTGTGTCGAGATTCCACAAGTGGCCGGCGGCCTCGCGACCCCGTGCCGTGGTGAGTCGACTACCCAGCACGAATGAACTCGATCAGGGACTGGACTATTCAGGATATGGTTATGACGTGGTACCCTGGAACAATTATTGTTCGGACCTAAATAGAGAGGCCGACTCATGAGAACAATTGTGTTACGGGTGTTACTACGGCCTATCGCTCGATGTTGGGAAGTTAGAATCTCCGGAGTACATGAATTAGAAAGATGATATTGAAGTCTCATGCATTATTATAAATCATGATTGTGTTTGAGATATTATATTGTGTTGTATAGATAACTGTTCATATGACTGTATTTATGCTGTTGTCGCCTGTGCGGCTATCGTGATAAACTTATTATATGAGTATCTCACCTTTGCCTGTACATGTTGGACACCTGGTTGTGTTTTTGGAACACATGTACAGATGTTGATCATAGGTCCCCGCGGAGACGTGAGGACTCGGATGATGGAGCGTTCTGACGAAGTTGACATTGGGTTGTATCCCAATGGCTACTTTTAGCCGACCAGTTAGGAGTCTTTTATTTTGAGCAGTCTTATATTATATTACTGAAAGCTTTTGAACTTATGTTTTCAAGTTTGTAATAATTTATATGTCAGACCAGGATTTATGTTATGTTTACGTTTTTATGAACAGTGAATATCAACATGTGATATGAAGTTTATTCCTTCATCTTGAGTTTGTATTGTCTATGCATGCAGAAAATTTTTAGAACCGCGTTTTCGAACGTAGCTATTTAATTAAAGTATTTTCCGAAAGCAACCAGCGTTTTATTTTCTTGATTTATTTTCGCATTAGAGTCTGAGTATGTAGCACCGCGAGGGGGGTGTTACATTAGTGGTATCAGAGCTGGTCCAGTCTTTCGGGAATCCTTGGGAAGTGAGTCTGTTATGTTTATGTTGTATAATCTCTGTGAACCTTGTTTGAATTGTTTCTCTGTTGAAGCAATGTGTGTTGACACACTAGTTTTGATTTATGTTTCCTTATTAAGGTATGTCTGGTTTGCCTTGTAGGGAAACATGAATCTTAGAGGTGGTCGTGGTGGAGGTCGTGGCACTACTGACAACAATGCTGATGACAACAACCTTAATCGGGCTATCCAGGCCATGGCTGATATGGCGGCTGCTGTTGCGTAACAGACAACTACGATGGCTCAACAGAACCAACAGAATCAACAAAGAGCTGATCTTGCTGCTGATGCTAGAGGGTTAGTCGATTTTCGGCGTCATGATCCTCCGCAGTTTCATGGGGACTATGGCCCGGAAAAGGCTGACTTGTGGCTGCAAGAGATAGAGAAGATTTTTGCTGTTCTGCACTGCCCCGAGGGAGTGAAGGTGGAATACGCCACGTTCCTGCTTCTGGGAGATGCAGAGTATTGGTGGGGAGGAACCAGACAATTGTTGGAAGCCAACAACCAAGAGATCACTTGGGGAGTATTTCGCACCAAGTTTCTGGACAAGTACTTTCCCCAAAGTGCCAGAACTGAGAAGGAGCAAGAATTTCTGAAGCTGCAGCAGAGGGACATGACTGTAGGGGAATATGCGGCGAAGTTTGAATCACTCGCCAAATATTTTCGCTTTTTCCAAGCTCAACCTGACGAGGACTGTAAATGCGAGAGATTCGAAGGCGGTCTGCGCTTCGACATCAAGGAATCAGTGTTACCCCTGGAGATCCGTACTTTTCAAGCCTTGGTAGAGAAGTGCAGAAAGGTAGAAAAGATGAGAAGCGGAAGGGAGAACAAGAGTACTGCGGGAGGACCGTCTAGGTCCAGGAACCCAAACCAATACTAGCACCTGAGAGGGAAGCAGTACGGATGCAAGAACTGGAGAAGATTTTCGAGCTCATCTTGAGTCCAGAAGGAGTTAAGGTTCAGTATGCTGCTTTCTTATTGATGGGAGATAGGTGTAAAGGCACCAGGCAACTGTTAGAAGCTGACAATCAGGAGATTACTTGGCATATGTTCCGAAGCACATTTTTGGACAAGTACTTTTCTGAAAGTGCTAGAGTCGAGAAGGAACGAGAATTTCTCTGTCTTCTACAAAGGAATCTTTCTGTCGGGGAGTATGCAGCGAAGTTTGAATCGCTCGCCAAGTACTTCCGTTTATTTTAGACTCAACCTAATTAAAGCTGGAAATGTGAGAGATTTGAAGTGGGGTTAAGGTTCGAGATCAAAGAATCTATGCTGCCCTTGCAAATTAGAAACTTTCAAGCTCTAGTTGAGATGTGCCGCAAGGTGGAGCAGATGACGAAAGGAAGATATAATAGAGGGAATGCGGGAGGACCCTCTCGGTTCAAGAGCCCATTTCAAGCTCAGAGTCAAAAGGGGAAGCAACAACAAAGGAAACCGTATTTCCGACCCCAGGGGAGTAATCCCAGTCAACAACCATTCTGCCCAAATGTTGCTACATCAGGAGTGGAGAACAAAAGAACCAAAGCCAAGGCCAAGTTAAGAAATGCTACAGATGTGGAGATTCGAAACATATAGCTGACACCTGTCCACAGAGAACAGTTAAGTGCTTCAACTGTAATCAAGTGGGACACTTAGCAAAGGTCTGTAATGCGCCAAAACATGGATCTGCTATGAACCACACGAAGACCAATAAACCGACAACGACGGGAAGAGTTTACACTATGAGCGGTGCTGAAGCTTCAAACTCCGATGATCTCGTACAAGGTAGTTGCGACATAGCGGATAACCTCTTGACTGTACTTTTCGATTCGGGTGCGACCCATTCCTTTATTTCGATGGATTGTGTGAAACTTTTGAAGTTGCCTATCTCTTCGTTATCTTATAATCTGATTATCTCAAACCCAACTGATAAACCAGTTATTGCCAATTCTATATGCTTGAACTGTCCTATCGTGATTCAAGATAGACATTTTCTTGTTGATCTGATTTGTTTGCCTTTAATACAGTTAGATGTAATTTTAGGCATGGATTGGTTATCTTCCAACCATATTCTCATAGACTGCACTCACAAAACCTTAGTCTTTTCTAAGGATGAGATTTCTGGATTTTGATCTGCAAACCAAGTAATGGCTTCTTTTAAAGAGGGAGCACAAGGATACATGTTATTGTTTTCCGTGGACGTAGAGAGTAAGTCAGATCTACAGTCCATACCTGTCGTCAATGAGTTTCCGGAAGTGTTTCCTGAAGATGTACCGGTCCTACCGCCTGTTCGGAACATTGACTTCGCGATTAATCTGGTATCGGGCACTGGATTAATATCCATGGAACCATATCGTATGTCGCCATCATAACTAGAGGACTTGAAAAAGCAACTGGTGGAACTGATGGAAAAGGAATTTATTAGACCAAGCGTATCACCGTGGGGAGCTCTAGTTTTACTGGTGAAGAAAAAGGATGGAACTTCTCCTCTATGTGTCGATTTTCGGCAGTTAAACAAAGTAACGATTAAGAACAAGTATCCTCTTCAAAGGATCGATGACTTGATGGACCAGTTACGTGGAGCGGCCGTTTTTTGGAAGATAGACCTATGATCGGGCTATCATCAGATTCGTGTGAAGGCCGAGGATATCCCAAAAATAGCGTTTGGAACACGCTATGGGCATTATGTATATCTTGTGATGCCGTTCGGAGTGGCGAATGCTCCTGCCATATTCATGGATTACATGAATAGGATTTTTCGTCCTTATCTAGATAAATTTGTTATTGTCTTTATAGACGACATTCTAATCTATTCTCCTAAAGAAGAAAAACATCTTGAACATCTCAATATGGTTCTTCAAATCCTAAAGGAGTAACAGTTATACGCGAATCCCAAAAAGTGTGAACTTTGGTTAGATCAGGTTCAATTCTTCGGATACATCATCTCAAATGAAAGGATCGCAGTGGATCCATCGAAGGTTCAAGCTGTTTTCCAATGGGAGCGACCTAAGACAGAAACAGAATTCCGTAGTTTCGTGGGTCTAGCTGGATACTATCGGAGATTCATTGAGGGATTCTCCAAGATAGTAGGACCTCTTACCCAACTAACTCGGAAGGATCAAGCGTTTATCTGGACTGAAACATTCAAGGAAAGTTTTCAGGAATTGAAAAGGAGGCTAACTACTTTGCCTGTGTTGGTATTGCCTGATCCCAATGAACCTTTTGAGGTATACTGTGATGCTTCACATCAAGGGTTGGGTTGTGTATTGATGTAGAACTGGAATGTAGTAGTTTATGCTTCCAGGCAACTGAAGAATCATGGGAGGAATTATCCTACACATGACCTAGAATTCACGGCAATGGTTTTTGCATTAAAGATCTGGAGACATTATTTGTATGGAGCAACATTCAATGTCTTCAGTGACCACAAAAGCTTGAAATACCTGTTTGACCAGAAAGAGCTCAACGTGCGACAAAGATGCTGGTTGGAATTTCTGAAGGATTACGACTTCCAATTGCAGTATCACCCTGGAAAAGCAAATGTGGTAGCTGATGCCCTGAGTAGAAAATCAATACATGTATCTGCAATGATGGCCAAAGAGCAAGAATTGATAGAACAATTCCGCGATATGCGACTGACAATCAAGATGTCGCCGGGAAAGCTTTGCTTAGGTATGATTACAGTTTCCAATGGATTAATGGAACAAATACGAGAGAAGCAAGAATTTGATCAATACCTACAAGGAGAAAGGGAATTAGTCCAACGAGGAGCAATATCGGAATAAAAAGAGGGATGAAGAGAGACGTAATGGAATATGTAGCTTCATGTTTGGTTTGTCAAAAGGCCAAGATTGAACATCAAAGACCGGCAGGAATGTTACACTCTTTGGACATCCCGGAATGGAAATGGGATGGTATCACGATGGATTTCGTGATGAGTTTACCAAACACTCGGAAGGGACATAATGCAATATGGGTAGTAATTAATCGACTGACCAAGTCGGCTCACTTTTTGCCCATCAACATAAAGAATTCAATGGAAAGATTAACTCAGTTATACATTGGAGAAATTGTCAGATTACATGGAGTACCTTAAAGTATTATTTTGGATCGTGATCCAAGATTTACATCAAGATTCTAGCAAAGTTTACAAGAGTTACTAGGAACGAAACTCGAATTGAGTTCAGCGTATCAGCCACAGACTGATGGACAGTCTGAGAGGACGATCCAGTCCCTTGAAGACTTACTGAGAGCATGCGTGTTAGAACATCTTGGTAATTGGGATGAATTTCTACCATTGACAGAATTCACCTACAACAATAGTTTCCACACAAGTATATGGATGGCACCCTATGAAGCCTTGTATGGTCGACGATGCAGAACACCTCTATGTTGGTACCAGGATGGTGGAAGCCTGCTGTTGGGGCCAAATATCATGCAACAGACAACCGAAAAAGTGAAGATGATTCAGGAAAACATGCGGACGACTTAGAGTCGATAGAAAAGTTATGCGGACAAGCGAAGATGACCTCTCAAGTTTGAGGAAGGCAATCATGTGTTTTTGAGAGTCACGCCTACGACTGGGGTTGGTCGGGTAATTAAATCCAGAAAACTCACTCCGAAATTCATTGGACCTTACCAAATTATTCGTCGTGTAGGTCCAATAGCCTATCAAATTGCTTTGCCTCCTTTTCTTTCAAAGATTCATGATGTTGTCCATGTTTCACAACTGAGGAAGTATATTCCTGATCCATCTCATGTTCTTGAGCCCGATGTAGTACAATTAAAAGAGAACTTGTCTAATGAGACTTCACCCATACGAATCGCGGGTAAGATGACTAAGCAGCCCGGGTGTAAATAAATTACCTTAGTCAAGGTTATTTGTGACGATACAACAGGAGAGGCCACTTGGGAAGCAGAAGACAAAATGAGGGTGCAATACCCCTATCTTTTCACAGGTACGTAATTTCGAAGACCAAATTATTTTTAGTGGGGTAGTAATGTAAAACCCTGATTTTTTCAACCTCTCAAATATTAATTAAACAGTATTAATGCGTTTGTATTTTATTGGAGGGTCTAGAGAGGGAAATAATATAATATGAGACCATAGTCACGCTCTACGCTACCGTAGGAAACTATGGTTAAATTTTGGGTCAAAAACTCATACGGTGCCCGGTCTGCGTTTTCACTGACAGTAGTGTTTTACTACTATCAAGACCTAATTTTGACTCGCGGACGAGACCGTTAGCCTTAGAATTGGATTCTCTACAAATTCGATAAATCAGTTCCTGACGTTAAAAAGCGAAATTAATATAAACAAGTCGGGCGAATACTTGAACAGGGAGACGAATGGGGCTGTAAAGGGATTTAACGGGACCCACTCAGTGTCACATCAAGTCGAATCATCTTGGGAAGCGTGCCAGTGTCATGATGGTTTTTCAAAATATCTGGACGCGAAATGACCAAAATGCCCTTAGTCTTTTAATGAAATGACCAAATTACCCCTAAGTGAAAAAAATATCTAAGACTCCACCCCACCCATTAGGCCACTCGGCCAACTCTCTTACTTCTCTCTATCTCCCTTGTTCTTCTTTGTTCATCATTTTCTTAACACTTTCTCTCCAAATTTCTTCATAATCTTCAAAGATTTGGTGAACTTAAGTTGGTTTCACACCAAGCTTCATCATCTAGGAGGTATTAACCTCAATCTTCATCCCTTAATCTCTCTATTTCTCTCTTTAATCTTTATGATTCATGGAGGTTAGGTTTTTGTTCATAAACTTCAAAAATCCATGAAAAATTGTAGAAAAATCCTTTTAATGTCAAACCACTTTCTTTCAACTAGATTCATGATCATCTATCATAATCCAAGAGTTGGAAACCAATTGAGATTCCTAGCTCAAATGGGTATTTAGGACCAAAATATCCATGGATGAGTGGATGGGGTTTTGGTTCAAGTTTTGGTGTAATAGGCTTTGATTTAGTCTTATCACACCTATGTAGTATAGAATCCAAGAGATAAGAATTTTTGGAACTCCCTAGCCATATTTTCTTGTCTATTGCCGAACCTAGGAGGGAGAAGTTAGGAGAAATTTTTGTGGTTTAAAGTTGATGTTTTGATTGACTGTTTGTGTGTAGTTGTCGAAGAGTGATCGGACGAGAAACCGGGCGACTTCCGGATCGATCGGGCGACTTTTCGCTTACCGGGAAACATCAGGAGGTAAGGGGGACTGCTTGAGGGATCTCCCGAAAACTGCGTGTTATCATGTTTGGTCTGTAAATATGTGATTAAACTGTGTGGTGATTGATTGTTTTATTTTCCGCAATTATTTTGATTGTTGATAATTGCTTGCTAATATGCGTTATAGGGATTTACTATGTATTTTACCTGTAATATCTACTATAATCATATTGTGATGTTGATTGTTGATTGGGAAGCCTGACAGTGGTCAGTGTTCAATTAATTAACGGGGATAAAAGCCTTGGAAAGCTTTCTAGTAAACGCCAAAGATTTATTTGGGAAACGTTGGGTATTTTCAATGACGCTAGTTTTCTAAAGAAAAAAAGGATCCTAAAGTAATTTATAAAGTTAGTAGAAAAAGTAAGATTTTCAAGGATAAGTTAATCATTTGTAGAATAAATGAATATAAGAGGAAAAAGGCAAGATTTTGAACTTAGGACGTTTTTAACACTAAAACGACGTTTTAATTCCGAAAAGATTTATGGAAAACTTTTTCGAAAAACAGTAATACTGTTCTGGGATAACTTTTTGGTCTTAACTATTTTCTTTCAAAAACGGGTTTTTGGGATAGGACTTTCAACAAAAGTTAAGTTTATCAGCAATTCAGTGGTTTTCAAACTGTTTTCAAACCTAAAAGTTTCTCTGTAAACGAGTTTTTCCCAACGGTGTAAAATCCGGCAACTTGGATTAGTTACGGAGATTTCGTTTTGGATTTGTGTTTCACAGAACGAAAAACTGTTAAAAATGTTGAAAACGTGAACCTAGTATTCGAGACGTCCGGATACTAGTGTTCAGTAAAAATAGCACGAGAAGCCGTGCAACGATGTTATGGACTGTGTGTCCTGTATACTGTGTGTCCTCCTCTTGTTATGAGGAAATGTGATTAAAGGTGAATGATATTTTCTATTACCACAGACCTTGGGTTGGTGAATCGGTTTAGGGCTCCGCGATTGAGCACTCGGACTTTTCGTCCTATCTTAACGATGAGAAGTTTTAAAACGGTGTAAATTATGAATACTCGGGAGCCTTTGAGCTATGACAATGAAAGAACAAACACAAAGAAAAGTGGCAAGACTTGAAACGTTTTTCCCTGCATTAAAATTCGGCAGACGTGCCAACAGTGTTAATCTGGATATCTTTATGGTAGGATATTCAAGACAGTGTATACCATTGTGCCTTGATGGACAATGAAAACCATAAACGATGATTGCATGTGCCTTGTGTTGGACAGTGTGCAATGGTTTTAACAACGGTGTGCCTTTTGGCAATCGAGCCTGATCAGCTCAGTTTTTATAAAACGGTGTTGGGATCTCCGGAGATTAAGTAAAGAATTAGATGATGAACATTGAAGTGTCATGCATTTCTTTTAAAAACAGCGATGACTGTCGTGTATGAAACCCTATGATATACTACTTGTTTATTTAGTAGAACCTTATGCATAATGACTATATATGCTTATGTGTTATTGATGTGTAATGCATGTAGTTATCGTGTGTGAATCCTTATATTGGTATCTCACCCTTACATCTTTAGATGGGTTCCAAGATGCCACTGGAACATTCAGGGATCCATTCCCTAACGCTTGAGTATGCAGAGGAGGGTGACGTATGAGGAGTCACAGTACTTTAGAGGTGGACCAGCTATAGGATAAGTCTTATTATTTTGAATAACAATCCCGTTAGTTGCTCTGACTACTGAAAACCATGACTCTTTTGAATGGCCGTATGTATAAGGCCTTATGTATGAAGTTATGATATCTTAATATGTATACTCTGCTTGATGTTTATATACATGCATGTTTAAGTTACGTTGATGTATGGTAAACTAAGTTAGAAAAAAAAATTTATCACAGATTTTTGAAATAAGTTAAATACTTAGAAAATCTTATTTTCCGAAAGTAACCAGTATAAATTAATAAAGTTTATTTTTCGCAACGAATAATCATCTGATGTCCCAGAAGGGGGTGCCACATTAGTGGTATCAGGGCCTATATTAGCTCATTGACTATCAGGCGGAGCAAGAGCAGGCCTCACTGGCAACCGTCTTACAGCTACTTCAGGATCACCATCATCCTTCTCCACCACCGTGATCACCCGACTTTGCTACTTTAAGCGTTTACGCTATTGTATCAAGTGGTTATTTTTTAAAACTTTCTCTTCTTCTCTACACTTGTACTTCATGATTAATTGTGCTGCTTTGAGGACATTGCATATGTAAAGTGTGGGAAGAAAAAATATATGATTTTTCTTGATGATATTGCTGCATCCAAATGGCTTAATCCCTCTTTTATGATGAAAATTAAGGAAACCCTTTACCAAAAAAAAAATTTGATGAATTGTTTTGCTAGTCTCATAATTTGTTTTTGAAAAAGTTTGTCTTTTGAAAACTAAAAATTAGCAGAAAATTCCTTGATTGAAAATTTTTCATTAGACTTAACTTCTAAATGTGAGACTTGGGCTTTTATAAGGGTTAAGCTATAATGCTAAATTTATTTGATATTAACCCCTTTTCTTTTATGAGTGTGATTTCTCAGGTAAATATGTTCTAGAACTTGTCCTGAGACCATTTTGAGGCGAATTTGACTTATGTACATGTGGAACTCTGGTTAGGGTACTCTTAAGTATTTTTCTGGCCTACATTTCTTTGCTAAACAATTCCTTTAGTTTCCCAATTTGAGCCTGATGAAAATCATTTTCTTTGGTCCCTATTCTGAAAATTGAAAATTGTTTTTGGTAACCTCTTAGAAGTATAATGGAGCATTAGTAGGAACGTGTTGTTGTGAATCCCTTTCCAGAAATAAAGTGTTAGAAATAAGCTGATAGTAAAGAAAAAGGCTTCTTTCTCTCTAAAGAAAAATAAATGAAAAATAAAATAAAATAAAGAGAAGAAGCAAGAAAAAGAAAAGAAAAAGCTTATGGCAAAGGAAAGGAAGGAAAGGAAAGGTTGAAGAAAAGTATAAGGTTTTTGAAATATTTATGAAAAAAAAGTGTCAATTGCACTTTATGCTCTTTTATTTGCTTCAAAAGGTTACTACTTTATTTTTGGTTAACCCTTTTAATATCCATTTTCTTTCTCTATCACACCTGACATCAATGCTTTGGCCCCGTTTCAACCCATGAAAGACGTCTTCCTTCTTCTGCATGCATGTTAATCATATTGTGGAGATTTGGTCAATGGAGAAGCCTATGATAATGTATTTACTTTGAAAATTTGAGTGCTTAAATATCTTTTCCCAATACACTAAGAGATTGTGAGTGGAGTGACCTATGGTCTTTTGGAAAGTTTGATCTCAAGGAATTTAAAGTTTCTAATTGGGTAATCTTTTTCCTCCTTTTGAAAATATGCCTGTTTGACTATCCTCGCAATTCTGAAAATTCTGTTTTTTTTGGGTTCCCTTGATATAAATCTGAAAATTATTTTGAAATTTTTTTTTAAGCCAGATAATTGCTTGAGGACAAGCAATACTCAAGTGTGGGAAGTTTGATAAATCTCAATTCTGTGCATTTTATAGGGGGTATTTGGGTTGAATTTTGATGCATTTCATGATGATTATTATTATATTTCACCATTTTACTTAAGTTTTGACAGAATTGATGTTTAGAGGCAGTTTGAGCTAAAATGAAGAAAACAATGAAGTTCTAAACTCGAGCACGGCTGTGCCAGACAAGAGCACGCCCGTGCAAGCCCTTCAGCTCAACCATCCAAACAAAGCCACAAAAAGGACTTAAAGCTGACCTCTGAAGATGAAGCACGGCTGTACCAAACACCAGCACGCCCGTGCCAAAGTGAAGCAAGGCCTGATTTGTTCAAGCACACCCTTACATAGAGGAAGCATGGCCGTGCAGAAGATTGAGAACGCCCATTACGATGCCCGTGCACTATGGCGCTGATTCTACGAAGTTGGTACGCTCATGCAGAACTGAGCATGCCTTGACATATAGGAAGCACGACCGTGCTAAATAAAAAGCACGCCCATGCTGGCGGCGCTGAAGACCTAATTTTGGGCCCTTTTCTCATATTTTCCTACATATAGAGGCCCTATGTACCATTCTAAAACATCTCTTGACATCTTTTGTAATAGCTTTCTATAGTTTATAGCTTTTAGTAGTAGTTTATATTTCTAGAGTAGGATTTGCACTTAGGGGTTAAGTTGGAGACACTTCTTCTCTTAATTCTTCAGGATGCGTTTCCCTTTGTTGACTATGGTTATATCTATTATTATGGGTCACTAAATTCACCACTAGAGTTGTGGTGAATTTTTTATTAGTAGAAACCCTTTTTGCTATGTCTTAGCTTTCATTCGAATTCTATTTGGTTTCAAAGTTGCGATCTGAATAGTGTTATTCTTTTATTCTTCATCACATGCTAGGACTGCGCACCTTTTGCATGCTCTTAATCAAATGGTTGACCAATGATTGATTGTACTGCAATTAATTGGTAGATCTATAGGATAACCGGGGTTTAAATTATAGCATGATCAAACATGATTTATTCCTTTCAGTCATTCAACCTCTTTGCTCTTTATGCTTTCAAATAATTTAAACTCTTTGCCTGACAATCATTGGGTTCATCTGGGGAAAAGAATATTAATTGCCGAACAAACAATTAATAGTATTCATAGAGGGATTGATATTCGAAAACCAACTAGAAAATTGAATAGAACTAGGATTTGGGGGGTATCGAAAGTACAAGCGAAACCACGACTCTAGGCTGTTTTACTCTTGATTTCTTAAACCTTTATTTCTCTTTTGCCATATCTTACTACTGCTTACATATTAGTATTATTATTTCGATTAGTCTAAATAGCATAAGGATTTTTATTTTCCAGTACTTACTTTATCACTTGCATTTTACAAAATTAATCTCTTGGGTATGGCATCTGGACTTCCGTCCTATATTACTTTTGCGACAGGGTACACTGCCCTTAAGTGTGTTCACAATGCAACAGTTCGCCTATGCAATTTTTCTCTTGTACATGATATACTAGACGACCATGTTAGATCCCCTATTCCACATCCATACTAAGTTCCTTGGAGGACCCGACTGTTGGATCCAGGATGAGGCTACTGGGATTGGTGAGTATCACGACCACGTGACTTTGACCTTATGGACCCAGGTGGAGTGGAGGGTCGTTTTTGCTATCACTCTGTATCTCTGTCTGGAGAATATCGTTGGAGGTCGTGGTAAGAGGAGCGCTCGCAGGGGAGACCACAGGATAGCTCTACCTCTTCACACATGCCAGGTGTGACACTGATAAGGGCTAGAGCATCTGGAGCGGCGCCACCTCAGGAGCGTGTAGTTTTAGGCCACCCTCCCGAATTTCCACATCAAAGGCGTGGGGCACGCGTGGTTACTACTCCCCGGAACCGGGTAAGGCCATGCCCACATCCCACTGATTAGCCTCTGCCATCATGTGATGAGGGAGAGAGTCGTGGTACAGATAAGGAAGAGGAGGGCACTAAAAGTGACCATGAAGAGGAACCCTCGGATCCTCCCTCTGAGTAGTATTCTTACTTGGCCAGTGTGACAGCAGTCATGTCAGGATCATATTTTTATTTACTCTTTTGTTAGTATGTCTGTAGGGGCTGTGACCCCAATATTTTGAAGAACCTATGACATATTGCGCACTTTACTTTATTTGCTTCATTCGGTACTTATGATAATGTGCTATGGTTGTGTTGATTAGGTATGAATGTTTATAATTTTTGCATGTTGTCTAAATTCCGTATTTATCGACTTGATTATAAAACGAAATTTTCAAATCGTCAATTTTATAAACCCGACGGATATATGGATATAATTATAATCCGATACTTTCGGCCGGTTATTATTTACTATTTACTTTTCCGCACTCATGTGACGCCCTCTGGAAAAAGGGTGTTACAGCGACTCTTTTCCAAATACTTATAGTCCTGGTTGGAGGAGCCATTCCAATTTCTCTTAAGGAGGTCAGTAGAATGGTCAAGGTTCGAATCAAAATGTTTATAGACCACCCCATTTGCAAAATCAAGGTCCTAGATAAGAGGATAGAAAGCCCAATCTCCAAGAAACATTGATGAAGTACGTGGAGAAAAATGATAGTAGATTCCAAGCCTTAGAAACACAAATATTTTTGATGTCTCAAAGGGCATAAGGTACATTACCTACCCAAACTGATCCTAATCCAAGAGAGAACGTTAATGCAATCTCTCATAGGAATACCAAGGAATGTTGCCAGTTTTACAAGGAAAAGGACCCTGCACCCATGGATGAAGAAGAAGGTGAGCATGACCGAACATCACCTTCAGCATGGCCGTGCACCACTCCCATTGAGCTGAAACAGGTAAAAATCATCAGTGAACCAGAAAAGGTACAAATTCCTCCACCACCGCTATTGAAATATGGGGATAAAGATCATCAATTTTAAAAAAATTGAAATATACATAAGATTGCATGTCAATACCCCCATTGACAAGGCTATTGCCCAATTGCCCAAGTATGCACAACTTTTAAAAGGGTATGGGGTGGTTCAGATTAATGAAGAATGCTCTACTGTTATTTTGAATAAACTACCACCTCAAATGAAAGATCCAAGGAGCTTCATTGTTCCCTTATCGATTAGTAAGTTTTATTTTGAAAGAGCATTATGTGATTTGGGTGCCAGTATAAATTTATTGCCTTTTTCTGTGTCAAGAAGGATTCGTTTGCAGTAACCTCAGAGCACTAACATCTCATTGCAGCTAACCGATAGATCCATTACCCACCCACGTGGAATAGTGGAAGATGTTCTAGTAAAGGTGGTGAAGTTAAAATTCTCCATGGACTTTGTGATTCTGGACATGAAGGAGGATGAAGAAGTTCCTATCATCTTGGGGCGGCCTATTCTAGCCACTAGTAATGCAAATATTGAGGTCAAGAAAGGCACATTGACCTTAAGGTGTGGGAACGAAGAAGCTGTTTTCAAAGTCTCCCCAAGGCCACCATGATCAGTACTCCAAACAGGTCGTCAGGCTCGTGACGTAAAACAAGTGCTTCACATGAGGCAACCTGTGTTTCTTTTCCCTTTTTGTGTTCTTTTTGTTTCACGTGGTTACCTCTTCTTTTCTTTTAAATTAAATCCTGGAAATTGAAATAAGTATGGGAAGGTATGCATATAAAATGACAACAGTGTTCCCTGTTTTAAACTGTATTTAAACATGATAAAAAATAGAAAAGCACAGCCGTGCACGGTGTTAGCACGGCCGTGTTTCAGCGCATCAGTTCAGATAAAAAAGGGGGGAGCAGAGCACGGGGTAACCCTATCCCTAGCTCACTTCTCTATGCTGCATGACACGTTTTTCAACCTCTCCTTCTCTTAATTTCTCTCATTCCAGGTATGCATTTTCATCCATTTTTTCTCTATTATAGTGTGGTTAGGTCTTGTGTTGGTGTAACCCTATTCCAATCTATTTTGAATAGATTATAGTTTGTATCATGACTTTGATCATATATTTGATATATGTACAGGGCATTCATTTATTATGCTATTGTTATGATCATATATATAGCATAATAAAGTCCTTAGAATAGACAATTCGTTTAATGGAACATCAAGTAGAGTTATTGCTACCTTGGAATGCTGGTGATGGAGGAGCCTCTCCTTTTGTGGTTGTAGCAGCAGTGTTCATGGGATCTGCTCCACTGTAGTTGTGTTGATCAAGTTGCTACCCTCTCTATAGCAGTGTTCGTGATTAACCAGTGCTGCTGACGTGCTCACAGTGTTCGTGTTAAAGCTTCGCTTCAAAGCTAAACCCCTGTAATAATGGTCATGCTCATTCGTTGAGATCCTTGAAAAGGAAATTTTTTTTTTCCCGTCAATGGATATAAATTGCTTATATCCCGTGAATTCCCAACAGCGGTATCAGAGCAGGTCTGTGAAACCATGACCTTGTTTCGTGTTATCTGTCATATGCATGAATATGTTTAGAACAATATTATGTTTTAGGATTTGCATATGAATTTGCTGCGAAATTAATTTGATATATATGTGATATATAGATTTACATGCATGTTTGTATGATTTATATGTGATATGAATCTGTTTAACATGTTTGTATGCTTGGTTGTGCTCCTAACTTGCTGGGTTTCGCGTCTGGAAACCCTGCTGCGACGCGAAGCATTGCCATGCACCATGAAGCACGGTCGTGCATGTTTGAATCTGCGTAAGCGAACACGAAGCACAGTCGTGCACCATTGTACCACGACCGTGCTACTTCAAACAAGGTCAACGAACACTAAGCACGGTCGTGCTCCTTTCCAGCACAGCCATGCACGTGTTGAACAGTGTCAGCGAGTTTTCAGCACGGTCGTGCTCAGCGAAGCAAGGCCGTGCTGCTAGACAGAATGTTGACTTTGTCTCTTTTGCACCTTTATAAATTGTTTATTAAATGTGCGGTATATGGTTATGGCCCTAGTTTTGGTGTTTATTTTATTTGGTAAATATGGCCTTTGTGTCGTTGTTTATTTTATAAATACAACCTGCGTGTCATGACATTTACTTTATTTATTGTATTTAAATAAATGTAATCGCTTCAAAGAGTTGAAGAGGAGGGTGCACCATATCACGACGCTAGTGGGAGAGATCACTTGAGAATTTGCTCGCGGGTGAAAGATTCTAATAAGTAGTTGTTTCATTATTGCATGTTAGGAGGCCATAACCATAGTACCATGTATGTCTTGTATGTTTATGTATGTGATGCATGAAATATATGAGATGTATGATTTAAATATGATTTAAATTGTATGAATGCAATGTATGCTATAAGAGACGTTTGTATGCGATACAAAAGCTGGTGAGATCACTTTAATTAAAATGCCCTCAATTAAAATTACGGAATCGTTGAGTGTGCGTCATGCCAAAGCTGAGAACCTTGATTTATTCTTGGTGAGGCGCGAAAGATGAAATATCCGACTGCCAACCATTGGGTTTCACTTAACTAAGCATTTGAATAGGATTGAAATGGCTTAGGATGGATTAGAATAAGGAGTTATTGACCCAACTGACCTAAGAATTACATAGGGATGTAATTGGAACGAAGTTTTCTACCTAAATAATTGAGTTCGAGGAGATCAGCCAAAGTTGAATCAGAACGGGGTGAAATATGGATCTTGGTCCCACTAGAAAATCTTCCAACAGGATTTTTTGAGTCAATGAGGAGGGTCATTGATTTGAGTAAAATAGTGGGAGCGTATTTAATAATGACCTATTAAATATATTTTTAATCATGATACTTATATTTTATATGTTTTTGTATAAATAACCATGGCTACAAACACAACTAGTATTTTATTATTGCGATATATCCTAGAGAATGATGAGTTGTCTAAGAATTAATTCTCTGGATCGGTAAACAATTTGAGGATTGTCCTCAAGTACGAGAAAAGGGCTGTATGTTCTTGAGCAACCGATTCTCAAGCAATTTGTTGCAACTACCATAAGGGTCGAAAGGAATGCTTAGTAGAAGCATCAAGTCGATGCCATCGTGGTGGATGTCTCGTGCTTGCAATCATGGAGGTTTATGATATGATCATGTACTTCATGATACTCTGACAAGAGCTAGCAAGGCATGAGAGCTACCAGAAAGAGTATAAGAAGAAGAATGGAAGTATGACTTCCACTTAGAGCATTATGTGGTAAAAGTCAACCTACCTCAAAATTATGGGTATTTGATATCACATATGGATCTCACATTAATTTGAAGGATCAAAGGAAGTCGGACGTTGACTAGAGGAAAAGGTCGGCCTATGAGTGGAAATGGAGCAAAAGTTGCTACATTGATTATAGGAGTTTGAATTTGCCTTAAGGGCCTTGATGGAAATAAATAATTGTTGTCTTATTCTAGCTTATAATAGAAATATCACTTACATTATCTTGTATAGACAAGAAAAGATTTTAATAAAAGAACAATTGTTGTTCCATTTATTCAACTGATGTTTTCTATACTAGTATTCATGTGAGAAATTTAATGGACTTTATGTCCTTGATCTCGATATGCTTATCAATAACATAACTGTGAATAGGGTCAAACCAAGTGATTTAGACCCTTTGTGCCTTTGGCAATATCTTTTAGACCATATAAATAAGAAACACATTTTCAAGCTCCATTAATATGGACTCTTGAACTCATCCAATGGTGAATTGTATGAGGTCTGTAAACCTTGCTTGTTTGGAAAGATGACTAAGCTCCATTTACCTGTTTGGAAAGATGACTAATCTCCATTTAATAGTAAGGTGAAAGGGATGAGAATCTTTTGGCATGATGCATAGTGATGTATGAGGGCCTCTAAACAAATTTGCTAAAAGATAGCTTTTCGTACTTCATCTCATTTACTGATGACTTCAGTACACATAGATTTGTGTTGGACACAAGTTAGATATCTTTGAAAGGTTCAAAGAATTCAAAAATGAAGTAGAGAACCAACTTGGCAAAAGTATCAAGGCCATACGATCAGATCGTGGTGGTGAATACCTAAGCCAGGAGTTTGATGAATATCTGAATGAGTGTGGGATGGTATCCCAACTCACACCTCCTGGAACACCACAATGGAATGGTTTGTCCAAAACGAAGAATCGCACCTTGTAAGATATGATACGATCTATGATGAGTCATTCAGACCTTTCAGACACTTTCTAGGGATATGCATTACTTACAACAGCTTTCACACTTAACAGTATTCCATCTAAGATGGTTGATAAGACTCCATATGAGATATGGACAGGCCGAATGCCTAGTCTGTAATTTATAAAGATTTGGGGTTGTCATGTTTATGTGAAACATATAATTACGGATAAACTTGGACCCAAATCAGATAAATGTATTTTCGTGAGGTATCCTAAGGAAACCAAAGGGTACTATTTCTATAACCCCCTCGTGGAGTGATCCTTGAGAAGGAATACATGTCCAAAGGAGACAGTGGGAGAAATGTGAATATATGCCTTGACAGGATTTATTTAGTTTTGATGATTGATCAAAGGATTCCTCAAAGGACATGAATGACAAAGGAAGTTAAGGAGAATATGAACATGATGATAGACAAAAGGAAATCCCAGAAGGACTAGACTACAAAAAGCGAAAAAGAATTTGATGAAGATCAAGTCTTTCAAGATGAGGTTAAGGGAATTTTCATTATTTGTATTGTCTGTTTAGATCATGATGTAAGTGGTAGTAAAGCTCTCAAATATAAAATCAATCACACACACACACATGATATGAGGAGTAAAAATAAAACTTAATATGCTTTAAGCGATTCAATTGGATAAAATCATTAACAGCTGTTAAGTTTCAAATCAGATGGTTTTTAATGATAATAATCGATTATAGATTTCTCATAATCGATTATCATATATCTGAAAAGATGTTTTTCAAAACAGTGAAGATCTAATCGATTACTATAATCGATTATAGACATAATCGATTGTATAATCGATTATGCCCTTACGCGTGTAAGTGAGCGTTAAAACAAAGAACCCATAATCGATTATTATAATCGATTATGACGCGGCTGCCTCTCCAGCGTGTTTTCTAAATAAAGAGATAATCGATTATGGACTTTCAATAATCGATTATGACACGATTAGCTTGTTTTCTAAATGGGCTTAACCTAATTCCTATGGGCTTAATTGTTTCTCTATAAATAAGGATGTTGAGGCAGCCATCCACACCACACTCACTAATCCTATTGCGCTAAATCTCTGTCAAATCTTTTTATCACTCTCAATACTACTACACTTTGATTATACTTATATTGAGAGAGGGCTTTTTCACCATATAGTTTGAATTGTTTTGTGCTTTAATTTGTTTTTAATCTGCACTATTAAGAGTGCTATATTGTGGTAAGAGTCAAACGACTCAAACCATCTTTTGGTTACCAAATTGACAAGAGAGGTGATATCTTTTGAGTTGTTTGAGGCTCTTTCACTGGGGGAGGTTATATCCCTGGTCTGTGAGGAGTGCTCTATAGGTTACCAGCACTTGTTAAGCTTGGTTGAGACTCTATCACTGGGGGAGGTTATATCCCTGGTCTGTGAGGAGTGCTCGGAAGGTTACCAGCACATGTTAAGCTTGGTTGAGGCCTTTTCACTGGGGGAGGTGATATCCATGGTCTGTGAGAAGTGCTCTTGGTTGTAAAGGTTTCTAGCTGAACCTGATTTAAAAGCTAGTTATTGAGTGAAAACCTTTGGTGGTTGACCTTGGGGACTGGACGTAGGCTATTGGGGTAGTTGGTAGCCAAACCAGGATAAATCTGCGTGTTTCTTCCTTTTCCCTATCCTTTTTATTACCGCAGTTATTTATCACACTTTAATTTCAGTTATTTAATTATCGCAATTATATATCGCAATTTACATTATTGTCTTTTTCTTTCTGCGATTTATTGTTCAAGAGCTTTATTTGCAAAAGTTTTTCAAATTCAAGATCACACACAATTCACCCCCTTTTGTGTTTGGAGTCACTTATCAACAAGAAATATAGAACTTGGAGAAATCCAAGAATCACAAAATATTGATCAACCTGCAATAGAACAAGAATTGGTTCCGCAAGGAGTTGTGGTAGAACCACCAGTTCAAGTAACACAAGAGCCGCGTAGGTCAAACAGGACACGTCATCAACCTAAGAGATATGGGATAAACCTAACTCAAGAAGGTGATGTAATACTCATAGATCTAGATGAATCTGTGACTTACTAAGAGGCCGTCATTGGCCCAGAATCTGAGAAGTGGCTAGAGGCCATGGAATCCGAAATAGAATCCATGTATACTAACCAGGTATGGACCTTGGTAGAGCCACCCTAAGGGGTAAAACCCATAGGGTGCAAGTGGGTCTTCAAGAAGAAAAATGACATGGATGGAAACGTTAATACCTTTAAGGCGCGACTGGTCACGAAAGGTTTCAAGCAAATTCATGGTGTTGACTATGATGAGACTTTTTCCCCAGCTGTAATGATTAAATCTGTTCAGATTCTACTTGCTATTGCTACATAGTGTGACTATGAGATCTAGAAAATGGATGTCAAAACTGCATTCCTTGACAGGAATATTCTCAAGGATGTGTACTTGACACAACCTGAGGGTTTTGTGAATCCAGAGAATGCTTGGAAAGTATGAAAGTTGCAAAGATCCATTTATGGATTAAAGCAAGCTTCCAGAAGCTGGAATATTCGTTTTGATGAAGTTGTGAGACAGTTTGGATTCATCAAGAATGAAGATGAACCTTGTGTGTACAAGAAGGTTAGTGGGAGAATAGTTGTTTTTCTCGTATTGTATGTGAAAGACATAATGCTCATCGGAAACGATATTCCTACACTACAAAATGTAAAGACATGGTTAGGGAATTGTTTCTAATTGAAGCACTTAGGTGACGCTTCCTATGTATTGAGAATCAGGATCAATAAAGATAGATCGTTGAAATTATTAAGCCTTAGTCAAGGTACATATGTTGACAAAGTGCTTAGGCACTTTAGTATGCATGATTCCAAGAAGGGTCTCTTGCCTATGTCATATGGCGTAGACCTATCCAAGGGATAGTCCCTTTCTAGATGTGATGAGAGGGAACACATGAATAAGATTCCATATGCTTCGGCAATTGGATCTATTATGTATGCCATGATATGTACTAGACCTGATGTTTCGTATGCTTTGAGCATGACGAACAGGCACCAATCTTATCCTGGTCAAGGTCACTGGATAACAGTCAAGAGTATCCTAAAGTACTTGAGCGTAATTAAGGATACATTCTTGGTTTATGATGGTAAGGAAGAGATCATTGTAAAAATTACACTGATGCTAGCCTCCAAACCGATAAGGATGACTCTAGATCCCAGTGAAGATTCGTGTTTTGCCCCAATGGTGGCACTGTGAGCTTGAAAAGGTTCCAAGCGTGAGACAGTTGATGATTTTATTACCAAGGTTGAGTATACAGTTGCCTTAAATGTTGATTTAGAGGGATTTAGATCAGGAAGTTCATTTATGAACTAATCGTGGTCCCTAAACTTTGCGGACGCCATTGATCTTGTTGCGATGATGACGGATGAATCACGTAAGTCAAGGAAACTTGATTTCACCAATGATCCGAACATATACTTAGGCCCATCTCATTCGATAGATGATCGATAGAGGAGATGTGAAGTTGTACAGAATGACAACATTGAACGATATGGAGTTTCTTGCTCGGTGGTAGCATGACACTCACACTAGATTAATGGTTATTAGAGTAATGCCCAATTGTCTCTAGTGCTAGTGGGATATTGTTGGTGTAAGCCCTAGTAGCACATCTATTTTGAATACATTATAGTTTGTATCATGTCTTTGATCATATATTTGACATATCTACAAGACATTCATTTGTTATGCTATTGTTATGATCATATATATAGCATAATAAAGTCCTTAGAATAGACAATTTGTTAAGTGGAACATCAAGTGTGACTTGATCGTGAGACCCCATTAAACTATAGAACGTTATTCTTAAAGTATCCGTAGTCAAGTATTATTATTAACTAGGACAATAATAATACATCAAGAATATTATGTGAGTGACATGATGACCACATCTCACAGATCATGGATATGTGATATCATATCTTCATATAGGTATAAATATTGATGGAATATTTATACTGGATTGACCCGCAATGAGAACACTGCATAATAGTTATGTAAGTACCATAAGCGTTTCTCATGGTGACCATGGTGAAGTAGTCCTTCGACTTGAAGTCACTATGATTCCTAGATGAGGAATTGTAGGCTTTAATGCTATCAAACATTGTCTGTAACAGAATAATTATAAAGGTAGTAATTGGGCCTGCAATGAATCATGCAGAGGGATGTGACTGATGTAGATAGGATTCGTCCCTCCCACATAACGGGAGTAATGTCTATGGCTGCTCGATGGTGTAAGACGCAGAAATGCATGGCCATTCTAAGTTGGGACAATATGAGTTATTGGTCTCAAATGATTGCATGTCTACTCCTTGATCGAGAAACATATAATTGGACTTAACAAGGATGACACGTTTATGCCTTGTGTTCAATTAAGACATTGAGACGAAGGGACATTGGCTACACTGTATATATGGTCATAGTTAAGGTTGTATCATATCACCGATATTCTCATTAATTGGATAGCAATGATGTATTGCTATATGTCGCTTATTGTTTATAATATTAAATGGGATTTAATATTATTGCCAACTTAATGAGAACCTATAGGGTCACACGCATAGAGCAAATGATATGAGAAGTAGTTCAATTGATTGATTAAATATGATTTAATTAATAATTAAATAGTAGGCCTTTAGTTTGCAGGAGCCCATTAAGGATAGGGTAAGTGAGTGATAGCTTATATGAAGCTATGCACCTCACTTGAGCACATAAGAGAGAACAACACAAGTTACATAAGAGTTGCTAATCCTGGTGGTTACTCTCCTTGTGTGTGCCGTGCCCCTCTCCCATTTCTTGATATCTAGCACTACGCTATCTTCGAAGGTGGGTTCGAATATGAGGGATAGGGAGGGTGAGGATGAGTCAAAAATCTCACTTAAGGGTAGTTTTGTCTTTTCACACAAGGACAAAATGGTAAATATGGAAAAAGTCAGGGGCATTTTGGTCTTTTCGCGTCCAGATATTTTCAAAAACAATCATGACACTTGTAACACATCCCAAGGTGATGTGACCTGATGTGACTTCATGATTATCCGTTCGCGAGTCCCGGTAAATCCATACGTAGCTCCGTTCGTCACCCGGTTTGAGATTTCGCCCGAATAAAGCGTAGGAACCTAATTTTTTCAAATTTAACAAAAACGTAGAAAATGTGATTCTAAGACTAAATGTCTCGTTCACAAGTCAAAATTAGGTCGTCTGAGCAGTAAAATCATACTATCAGTGCAAAAATACAGACCGGGCTCCGTCTAAGTTTTCGACCCAAAATTTAACCATAACACCCTATGATAGCGTAGAGCGTGAATGTGGTCTTAGTTTATTTAAATTCATTTTCTAAACCTCAAATAAAAATATAAACATTAATTATATAAATTACTGATATAAAAAGCAGTAAAAGTCGGGGTGTTACATGACAAGTGATTGAGGATTATGTCTTTATCATGCTTAAGGATCATTAATTCAAGGGTTAGTAAAATTTTAACATCCCTAGCCTAATTACTTAGTGAAGGGCCGAACCATAGCCCACCTCTACTAGATGAGTTTGGTTGGATTCTATTAATTTCTGGTTGTGATTTGTTGTGAAGGATCAGACGATGTTTGATTATTCTAAGCCGTGTACGGTTGCCAGTCACGGAGCCGCAGTCAGAGTTGCACGAGGGAAACATGCGGGAAAACTGTTCAAGTGGGGGAAAGAACCACAATATCGTCGAGGAGGCAAGAATAAATAATTTATATTGATATGCGTAAGGAGACCTAAACCCTACTAGTGGTCGAGTGACCGATAGGTTGTTTTTATGATATATCGAGGTTGTATGCTATGTGTTAGTATGCTTAATATGATATACACAATATGTATGTTGTGCCTAGTAACATGCTTAGGATTACTTGAATATTTACCTATGAGTTGATGAGTTGATATGCTTACATGAGTATTTAGTATGATGAACAAGATTATGGTTGTTTATGATATGATATTGTGATTACTGTTGTATGAGTAGAGATAGGCAGTAATTTCTGATAAGTTGGGAGATGAATATGTGGTGAGGAGTTTGAGGATATATATATATATATATATATATATATATCCTGTTGTGTGTGTGTGTGTAGTGCTCAACCTAGAGATCCTGTTGGTATATTTATATTGAGATATAAAGTTGATACCCGGTTATGCCGGAAAAAGTTGGTAGTAGTTGTGTACAAGTTATGGTTGAGACACTAAGTTGTTGATCCCAAAATGAGTCGATGAGGTTCATGTTGCATCGTTGTTTTTCATCACTGTGTTGGAGTACAGGCGATTGATCTTGCCTGCGGGGAGATGATCGTACCCATTAGTTGTGCACGGGCGAATGTCCCGACCTGGCCTGCGGGCGGGGCGATATATCGTTGCCGTAAGTTGAGTTGTTTATGGGCGAATGTTTCGACCTGGCCTGCAGGCGGGGGAACAAGTCGTACCCATGAGTTGAGCCTGAGGGCTATTGGCCGAACCCTGCATTACAGGCATGGGATAATGATGAATGAGACATTTTGATTTGTTGGGGATTTCGCGATGCGTCCATATAATTGTTAGTTGCATGAGCATGAGATACAGTAGCTAAGAGAGAGGACTTGGGAGATGATTGGTTGACACTGTTGTGTTGTTGTATGCTGCTATCTATATAGCTTATTTTATAGTTGTTTTCCTATTTATGATGTATTGTTGTTTCTTATCTCCCGGATTATTCTATGTTGTATTTTCTCTATTCTCAATCGCACGAGAAGATCCTGTTGAGGAGTTGCCCGAGGAGATTGATGGCACACTTGTTGAGCCTGATGCTGGCAGGAGAGCCCAGGACCCCAATGATGGGAGATTTTTAGTTGCTGTACGAGGCGCTGTAGACCCACCGTATACGTTAGAGCTTCGGTTGAGAGCTCTTGTTGTCCTCGTTAGAGTCGTGGTTGGGTAGATAGTCTTAGTATTGTTATGGCCAGTACATGGGTTTGAGCAAAATGTATTTTTGGGGCCAAGAGAGGAAGTCGCGTGTATTTTATTTTGTTGTCATACTTTCAAGTTTATGTGTGTTGCGTACTTTGAGAGTTGTAGTTGATATCAGTTATTGCAGGCTCTACTGATGGAGCCAGTACTTTTGTATGTGTTATATATATAGTCGTGGTATCAGTGTTGGTTATTTTAATATTCCGCATTTTTAATTAATCACGTTACGTTGTAACATTAAGAATATGAGTTCGGGTTACTAAATGGGACCTCCGAGGAGGGGCTGTCTTACAGATGTCGCTCAAGACACAGATGAGGATGAAGAGCATGAGCAGGAGGAGGAGCATCAGGAGGAGGAGAAGGCCCCGCATAAAGATGAACATATGGATGGCCCGCCTGCACCACCGGCCCCTTTGGAGGACTATCAGAGACTCACTGCCTGCCTCGATCAGTTAGAGCTAGGACTGTATGCGCCTTGGATTCCCAGGAGAAGAACTTCCAACAGTTTTCGGCGAGTGTCTTTCAAAGGCTCGACACTCAGGATCAACATATGACATTGATGTTGCAGATGATGCAACGCCATTTTGGCCAGCCTCCACCTCAGCAGTGATTACACCATCGTGATACTTAAGCGCTTATGCTATTGTATCAAGTTGGTCATTTTATTCTAGGACTCTTCTCTTCTCCTTCTCTCCACTTGTACTTGTGCTTTATTTTTGTTGCATTGAGGACCATGCAAATTTTAAGTGTGGGAAGCAAAATCTATGATTTTATGCTTATGTTGCATGCAATTAACCGACTTATTTTTATATGTTGATAAAAATTAAGGGACCCCTTACAAAAAAAAATTGGATGCATTGCTTTGATAGTCTCACAAGTAAATTTGAAAAAGTTTGTCGTTTGAAAACTGAAAATTAGCAGAAAGTTCTTTGTTTGATAAATTTTCATTAGACTTAGCTTTTAAATGTGAGATTAGGACTTTTATAGGTGTTAGGATTTAATGCTAAATTTGTTGATATTAACCCCTTTTATTTGATGAGTGTGATTTCTCTGGTGGATACATTTTAGAACTAGTCTTGAGACCGTTTTGAGGCGAATTTGATTTGTGTGTATGTGGAAACATGGTTGGGGCACTCTTAGGTATTTTTTGGCCTACATTATTTTTATAAACACTTCCACTAGTTACCCATTTTGAGCCTTTATGAAAATTACTTTCTTTGGTCCCTGTTTTAAAAATTGAAAATTGTTTTTGGTGACCTCTAAGAAGTATATTGGAGCAGTAGTTGGAATGTTTTGATGTGAATCCTTTCCCAAAAATAAAAGTGTTAAAAATAGGCTGGTAAGTAAAAACAAAGGTTTCCCTCTCTATATTCAAAAAGAAAAAAAATGGTGAAAATAAAGTCAGAGAAGAAGAAAGAAAAGAAAAACAAACCTACAGTAATGGAAGGGAAGGAAAGGAAAGGTGAAGAAAAAGTGGTATGTTCTTGAAATGTTTGTAGAAAAAGTGTCAATTGCACTTTATGCTCTTATGTATGCTTCAAGAGGTTATTACTGAAATTTTTTGTTATCCCTTTTGCATATCCATTTTTTTTCTCTATCACACCTGACATCAATGCCTTGGCCCTGTTTTAACCCATGAAAGACCCCTTCCTTTTTGCATGCATGTGAATCATATTGTGGAGATTTGGTCCATGGACAAGTCTATGGTAATAATGTATATACTTTGAGGATCTTGAGTGCTTAATGTCTTTGTCCAATACACTAAGAAATTGAGAGTAGAGTGAATCATGATATTTGGAAGTTTGATTTCAAGGAATTTAAGTTTCTAATTGGGTAATCTCTTGACTTCTTTTCAAAATAATATGTGTTTAACTATTCTATGCATTGTTTAACTATACTTGTTTAACTATTTTTTCCATTCTGAACATTCTGATTGTTTGGGTCCTCCTGATTAATAAATCTGAAAATTGTTTTGAAAATTCTTTTAAGCCAGATAATTGCTTGAGGGCAAGCAATCCTTAAGTGTAGGAAGTTTGATAAACCTCAATTATATGAATTTTATGAGGCGTAATTGGGTTGTATTTTGGTGCATTTGATGATAATTATTATTGTATTTCACCCTTTTGCCTAAGTTTTTACAGAATTGATGCTTAAGGCAGTTTGATGGACAATTAATGAAATTTGAAGGTTTTTGAGCTGAAAAGAGGATTTTCTGAAGACCAAAGCTTGAAGCATAGCTGTGCACTGTGAAGCACGATCGTACATACCTATCAGTTCAACCTGATCCAAACACGCCCTTACAAAAAGTCTCAAGTTGACATCTGAAGAAGAAGCGTGCCCATGCTAGAAAGAAGCACGTCCGTACTCAATGAAGCACAGCCATACATAATGGGAAGCACGCCCGTGCTGGATGAAGAATGCTCGTGCTTAGTCCCATGCCCTAGTGATGCTGTTTTATGAACTCTGTACGGTCGCATATTAAGGAAGCACGATCGTGCACCGTGAAGCACGCCCGTGCTGGCAGCGCTAACAGCAAATATTAGGGCTTTTTCTCCTATTTTACCTATAAATAGAGGCCCTCGATACCACTCTCATCATAAGTTGTTAGTTATAGATTTTATTCATTTTAGTAGTTGGTTTAGAATTTTAGAGTAGGATTTGCGCTTGGAGTTTAAATTGGAGGCTTCTCTTCTTCTTCATAGTTCTTCATGATGCATCTCCCCATGTTGATTTTGGTTTTATCTATGTCTACGGGTAGCTAATTTCATCACTAGAGTTGTGATGAATCTTATATTAGTAGAAACCCTTTTTGCTATGTCTTAGCTTTAATTCGAATTCTATTTGATTTCAAGGTTGCAATTTGAATAGCGTTATTCTATTGTTCTTCATTCCATGCTAAGACTACGCACCCTTTGCATGCTAATAATCAATTGGTTGATCAGCGATCATACTGCAATTAATTGGTAGACCTATAGGATAAACGAGGTTTAAATTATTGCATGACCAATCTTGATTTATTCCTTTCAATCATTCAACCTCTTTGCTCTTTATGCTTTCTAATCATTTAAACTCTTTGCATGACAAATATTGAGTTCATCTGGGGAAAAAGAATATTAATTATTGGATAAACAGTTAATAGTTTTAGAGAATGATTGATATTCAGAAAGCAATTGCGAAATTGAATAGAACTAAGATTTGGGGGGTATCGAACATACAAGTGAAACCATGACTCTAGGTTTCACACTCTTAATTTCAAAACCATTACTTCTCTTTTCTTCTTCTTTTTATTATTGCTTACATCTTAATTTTATCATTCTTTCGATTGGTCTAAATAACATAAGGATTTCTCTATCCGGTACTCACTTACATATTACTCATTATCCCTTGGATTCGATATCTGAACTTCCGTTCTATATTACTCATATGATCCACATATGAATCATTGTTTGTTTGGATCTTTCCTTGAGCTTAATCACTTGAAGTTTATGACCAATGGATGAGAAGAAGGGGGGAAAGAGAAAGATGAGATGTCACCCGAGATGATGATGATGAAAATAACAAGAAATGGAAGAAATATGGCAAATTAAAGACAAGAATTAAACTAAGATAGCAAATTAAAATAAAAGTGCCGAATTGAAACTAGACAAGAAGGAAAAAAAGCGAAAACTAAATGAACAAATGGAAAAGATAAGAGATGAAAGAAGGCGCCACAATTGCTTCCAAGAAATTGGAAGATTGATAAGCCAAAAGAGGATTCGCCACAAAGAGTAGCACTCCTTGATAAGAATCAAACAAGTTCTATGCAAGAACTTGAGAGAAGAGAATAACACTCTCCAAGAATTCCAATAGGAAAACTCTAATTTTATTCAAAGGTTAATGAAATGAGGTAATACAAGTCCTATTTATAGAATTTTTATTCTAAGAAGGTGACGGCTAACCCTAATCTTCTCCTAAGTAATGCATAAGGAGTCTATCTTGCCAAAACACAAGCCCAATACAAAGAAAACCCAACATACAAGAAAAATCTCGTCCAGAATTTCGTCCTAATCTTATATCCAGGTTTTCACCATGGTATAAGCCGAATCTCGCCCAAAAGCTTGAAATATGATTTGTAGATAATTATCTTAGCTTTCCAACGCATCAAAGAACTCATCCATCGGATATCTGGATCTCAAGATACAGCCAAAACAAGACAGAGAGTACTAGGGGACGGCTACCATTTACCTATTATGGACCATTGACTCTCTTTTATTAATAATTAATTATGTTTTTGGAGATGGTTTATCCTTTTTTTATAATAAAAAATATATTAAATGAGAGTACTAGGGGTGTTCTAAATCGAATAAAGTTACAATCGCCAACAGAGTTAGGCGTAATGTAAATAAAATACTGCTAGGTACCAACTTAATAGTATTGCCTTTACACGCACCTCCACCCACATAAATAATCAACAATATATCACAAAATTAACATAATCCAACCCCTCCACCTGTTGCCCATAAGAAAACCGAGAAAGCTTCCGAAAAAGTATCAGTTGAACACTTCCAATCCTAAAATCTCCAAAAAAAAAAAACTATAATGCACCATCATCCAGCTCATTGAAAACATCATATAATGCAGAAGTTAAAATGCGACAAAAACATCATCATAACAGAGTGAAAGTCCATTCTGTATAAGCAAAATGATTTTGCCACAAACAACATGATTTTGTGGCAAACCCACCTCAGCAGCACCCAATTGCCTATATCTAGGGTTTTAAATAAAGGTCTGTGACTGTAAGTTGGACCGCAACGTTTTCGTTTTGGAGGTCTCCGAAACCGAAATGCGATCGTTCCCATAATTGTCCACAATTGCGATAAACGCAAACTGCAACCGCGATCGCAATCGCAATTTAAAACCTTGCCTATATCAGTAGACTTGTAGGCAAAAGAAACTGGACACACACATTACAGTCCCAGGAAGAGCATCACCCAGCTAGACATAAGCCTTGAAAAATTTATGAACATGGACATCCTGTTATTTAAAATTCAATCTATTAACACTAAAAGCATGTAATAACTAAATCACCATATTCACATGGCAATTATAAATTAGATAAAAATTATTTAGTTTTAAGATATCCCACTAACCCCTGAATATTTTATCATATATCTAGATCATTATTCACAAATTCAATCGCTACCTTATCTCAAATTTTGCAATGTTGCTAATATTTGCCAAAGTTGTTCAAAATGACATCAAGATTTGCATTTGCTATCCAGCTTTGGCTATCAAATAGATATACCATAGAAGAAAACTTTGATCCAGGGTTTGCATACAGAGTTCATGAAAGAAATATATCTGTTTTTTAAAGTCCAAAGCAAACTTCATAGTACCAAATACACGAAATGCTCATTTCATTTAATTTTATTTCATTAAAAAAACATATGGTGTCTATTATTTACGGCATGGCCTGAGTTGGACTTCGGACCAAGGCCATGTTTGGACTCTATGCCTAGTAGGCTGATCGGGAGGCCTTGAGGTCGGGGTCCGCTAAGGACAAGCCTCCTTGCTAGCTCAGCCATGCGTAGTAATATAGATAAACGGTATTCAACTCAATGATCACAGCCATAAAGGTTCGGTCAGCGGTTACTGAAGGCAAGGAATCCACTTAATTATAGTAACGAACCAGGAGACACTACTATGATCGACTATAAGAACACGACAGGGACTAGTAGGAGAGCAACGAACTACCCTACTTAGAAAGGAGACTCTCGGTTCTTAAGCAAAATATTTTGGCACCTATCACGAGGCCTCAGTTAAACTTTCACCTTCGTCACACCATGGTGCGAACACAGAGTGGAACTTGACGAGTTCGCATTCAAAACGAGAATGGGACTAATCATTCGAGGACGAATGTAGATCTGCCTGGTGATAACCATACACTGCGCACATTAATGGAGACAATTAAGTTGTTGAGAAAAGAAATTCAAGAGATGCATTAGCGCATGGATGACATGCGTAGTCACGAGCTGGAAAGGGAAGAAGTAAGGTTCTAAATTGCGGACCGCATCACGTATTGCGGCCGCAATATTGCGGTTGCGGACTGCAGCGCAACCGCATCACACCGCAATTGCGGTGTGATTTACTTTCACGTGTGACGACCGCAACGCAACCGCATCGGACACCGCAACGGACCGCATCAGAACAGCAACGAACCGCATCACACCGCAATGGGCCGCATCAGAACTGTAATGGAGTTTTCAGTCCCGTTCCATTCAATGTTACTTTCAAAAAGATTATGCAATGTCTTAAAAATATTATTTTCACTATGGTTAAATTTAAATTATTCATAAAAATGATGCAATGTCTTATTAATGAATAAAAATGTATATAATATTATTAATAGAAGATATATAAAGAATTATAATAATTATAGATTTTTTTTACATTTGGTGCGAATATAAAATTATTTCACGCAGCAACGATCGCAATTCGCATCGCAGTGACCGCAATGGCCGCAATCGCAGTGACCGCAATCGCAACCGCATCCGCGACCGCAACCGCAATTTAGAACCATGGGAAGAACATGAAGCTGAGGATAAGGGTGAAGGAAGGAGCAGATCCCCCACTCATGAGGAACTCATAACCCACGATGGAGATACACAATATAGTGGGAGGACCAGAGTGGACAAACATTCTCGGCATGAACCGCGCAGAGACGAGCATGCTCCACTAAAATGGCATCTATTTTCCAAGGACACCATGCAAGATCATGTTCCATATAACTTTAAATCTCTCCAGATTGACAACTACGATAGTGGTTCGGACCCCGAGAAGCATCTTACCACGTTCAACACTCAAATGCTCTTGACCAACTTAACTGATTCAGTCAAGTACCGAGTTTTTTCGACCACCCTGAAGGGTGCTGCATTAGTATGGTATTCTCGACTCCCTCCCAATTCAATTCATAAGTTTCTTAACTTTGCGGGACGGTTCTGTGCTCAATTCGCGAGTAGTCGAGCTCAGAAGAAAACTTCGGCAATCTTGGTCAACTGGAAGAAGTGATCCACCAAAGCCTTGCCTTAGTTCATGTCCCAATTCACCAAGCAACCCTTGCAAATATAAGACTTGAGCCTGTCAGTAGCGTCGCATGCCATTTTGATGACATTAAGGCCAGTATCGATTTCTGAGTCTTTAGTCCGGAAGCCACCGGTAGACATCAATGACCCTAGACGCCGATCCGCAGGTTATATAAATATGGAGGAGAGAGTTGCATCATGGAAGTGTGAGCAATCCCATAAAGAAGCAAAATCCTTGAGGGAAGAGGCCAGTGGTAACAGAAGGGGCCGAACAAAAAATGATCTTAGTTAGAGGAAGCTGTGGTATGATACCTCCACTCCTTTATTGTCCAGTCTCAAAGAAATACTTCAAGAGGTTTCTCAATCATACCTGTTGCAACTTCACCCTCCAGGGAAGACGTTGAGGGATGCAGATCGCTCAAAGCAATGTCAACTTCATCGGAACATTGGCGATGATACTGAGGAATGTGTAACATTGAAAGATGAAATTGAGTTGTTGATCAGAAGAGGGCAGGCTGTTAGAAGAAGGAGTGAGGGCCTGTTGCCACTCCGAGCAGATGACTGGTGCCATTATAAGAAATAAGGCTATTACCGACGACCAAAAGCTTTATGTAAAAGTCATCGGTAATTACCAATAGACAAAACCGTCGGTAATTACCGACAGAAAAAAAAACGTCGGTAAGTACCGACGAGCTAGCCCATCGATAAGAGCCGTCCTCGTTACCGACGGTGGCCCATCGAATTAAAAAAAAAAAGCAAAAAAAAGCAGCATAAACATATTCAGAGAACCAACTGCATAAACATTAGCATAAATAGTTTCATCATAAACTATGGCATAAACATTTTTAGCACAAACTCATCAATGGGCAAATGAAAATGTTAAAACCAAATGCCTCAACACTATTATAGCAAATAACATTCACATAGCCAACAAATGCACAAAGGCGTACCTATTGTGTCGAGAGACATGGGAAAGAGCACAAAATTGAAGAAATGCTAACCAGATGAACAAATTGGTTAACCAAAAATAAACCAAAAAACCCAAAAACAGAAAATGCAATGTTCATAGAGAAAGACAACACCTAGGCAACATACCTGCTAGACGAGAGAGTGGTGATAAACGAGCATAGAGGAAAATGGAGTAACATTGAGAAAATGGAAATCATTTTTAGAGATAACAACATTGAAAACGGAAATTGAAAGCGCAATACCTGTTGTGGGTGGTGGTGGTGCGTCTTGGAGAGGGATGAGAGGTTCTATGGTGGTGGTGCGTCCGGTGGTTGCAATTCGATCGGTGGAGGGATGGGAGAAATGAGCAGTGCTGAAGAGAGGGAGAATTGAGAGGGTGAGGTTTATAAGTGAAATGAGAGGGAAGCATCACCACGCTCGTATTAGTGATGCCTACTGATGGACATCAGACGGCCTGGTCGTCGGAAAATAAGTAACTTCCCTTATCGATGGCTATCAAAAAAGAGATGTTGTACTTACCGACGACCTAGTTCGTCGATAATAAATGACAACATTACCGACGAGCTAACTTTCGCGCCTATTTGCGCCAAATTTACCAACGGCCTGTCTTTCTGTAGTATTTATTTTCGTTTATGATGGACTAGGTTTTCGGTAAGTTGGTAAAAAATCCACTTGCGCTTTACCAACGGCCTAGTCCGTCAGAAATTATAAAGATATCGAAGGCCACGTGGCCTTCGATAAAAGGCTGTCGGTATACATGCGTTTTCTTGTTGTGTGCAGAAGTCATATTCGAGGAGTAATTAACACCATTGCTTGAGGTTTTGCAGGTGTTGGAGCAACAAGTTCGGCAAGGAAGAAGTACCTACTTGCAATATACTCAGTTTGTTTAGTGACGCAAGAGCCTCAAAGGTCAATACCCACGATTACCTTCTTTGATGATGACTTCAAAGGTGTTTCCCTGAATCAAGATGATCCCATTGTGGTAACTGTTGAGGTCGCCAACTTCATAGTTAAATGAACACTCATGGACCAAGGCAACTCAACAAACATTTGTAGAAATATGGTTGCTGAAATAAACTCAGTAAACACAAGAAGGGGGGTTGAATGATGTTTACTTAAAAACTTTTTGATTAATAGAAACTTTTTTCAAAACGTTTAAACGTAAGACGCTGTTAGAAAGAAGTATGAGTCTGAAGAAGTGAAAATGAAGTATGATAAAACAAACTAAGATTTTTTTTTTTTTTAAAGATTAAAGCACTTTCACCCCAGATCAGATATAGTCAGTTGTTTCAACAATAATAATAAAGAGTTCAAGGAGAGAAAGAATCACACTCAGCGATTTTATACTGGTTCACTCCAACTTTGAGCTACATCCAGTCCGTGGCTTAACCAAAGGTTTAACTATAACTGACAGATTACAGACAAGTATTCTTTGCACACTAAGCCTCTCCAGGCTCAAGTAATGTTTGCACTCCTAGCCTTTTCAGGCTCGATCAACGAGTATTGTTTGCACACCTAGCCTCTCTAGGCTCAACAAGTATTTTTAAGTTAGCCTCTCCAGGCCTTAAAGAAACAAATGAATTGTTTTTGAAGCAACAGCTTCAGCTTGAATGAGCAAGTCAACCAGATTACACTCAGAGTGAATATGAAGTATATAGGGTATGACTGCACAGTAACTTCTCTTAGGATTTACAAATGATTGAGAAGTAAATGAAGGAATGAAGAATTAAAAGCAATACAATAAATGAGAGTATGTTCAGCTGTTGGTGTAAGCCCTAGATGCCATTAGTTTTCTTTGAGATTTACATTTCTATCATGACTTTGATTTACATATATTAATATATATGAGGCACTTCAATTTATACTGCTATTTGTTTAAACGCAGTAAAGTCCTTAGAATAGTTATTTCAGTTCAATAGAACATCAAGTGCATGTCTTCATCGTGAGACCCTATTGAACATTAACATACTATTCTTAAAGTATCCGTAGTCAAGTATTATTGTTAATTAGGACGACAATAATACACCTAGACTATTATGTGAGTAGACTGATGACCACATCTCACGGGTCATGGATATGAGATATCAAGTCTTCACATAGGTATAAATATTAGAGTAATATTTATACTGGATTGACCCACTATGAGAACGTTGCATAATAGTTATGTAAGTGTTATGATCGCTTCTCATGGTAACCATAGTGAAGTAGTCCTTCAACTTGAAGTCACTATGATTCCTACATGAGGAGTTGTAGGCTTTAATGCTACCAAACGTTATCCGTAACGGGATGAGCATAAAGATTGTTGTTGAGCCTACAATGAATCATGTTGAGGGATGTGAGTGATGTAGATAGGATTCGTTCCTCCTACATTACAGGAGTAATGTCAAAGGCCTCTCGATAGAGTGAGACGTGAAAGTGGATGACCATGCTGCAATGGGCAAGTATAAGATATTGGGCCCATTTGTGATTACATATCTACTTGGGAATTGAGAAATGAATAATTGAACTTAACAAGGATGACACATTTATGCCTTGTGCTGAATTAAGACATATGAACGAAGGGACATTTACTACACGGTAATTTTAGTTACAATAAGGTATATATCATATCACTAATATTCTCACTAATTGGGTAACAATGATGTATTTCTAGATGTCGCTCATTATTTATAATATTAAATATGATTTAATATTATTGCCAATTTATTGGGAACCTATAAGGTCACACGCATAAAGCAAATAATCAGAGAATGAATTAATTTATTAAATATAATTTAATAATAATTTTAGATTGGGCCTGTAGTGTACAAGGCCATTGGGGTTAAGGCAAGTGGGTAACAGCATATAAGGCTGTGTATGTCACTTAAGCGTAATGTGATTACTGCGCATAACCTGGTAGCCGTCACACCTCCTCCTTGGTAGGCGCGCCCCTTTCCCCTGCCGTCTGCTAGCATGACATTTTCTCCAATGGTGATTTGTTCACGTGGACTACGTAGAGGAGCTGCTCCTTTGTGGTACTGGTGATAGAGTTCATCCTCTTCTCCAGAGCAGCATTCGTAGTGCTCGTGATCAAGAAAGAAGAATTGTTCTTCCCCTCACAGTGTTCGCGGTAAAGCTTCGCTACAAGAGATAAACACTACAATCATGAGTCATGACCATTCGCTTGGATCTTTTGATGGGAATTTTTTCGCCACGTTTTTTGTTTTTTTTAAATACTCAAATTTTTAACAGTGGTATCAGAGCCGCTTGCAAAACCATGATTCTTTTTGCGTGTTTGCATGTTGTATGTTATAACATGTTTTTATTTTGAAAAGATATGATCTTCATGTAATGTTTGAAAATCGTAAAAGTGTTTTGCGAAAAACGTTTTTCTGAAATCCTTGTTTTGATTTGCGACGACAGCAAGTGTTGCTGTCATGCACACCTTTCGTCCAGACGCGCCATAATCGATTATGGTGGAACAATAACCGATTATGAGGGTTCAAATGTTGATGCCCTAATCATCGTGGAAGCAAGGCAAATTCTGGTCAGAACCGCAATAATCGATTATGTAATCGATTATGCAAAGTGTTTGTATCAACGTTCTTATAACATACTACATAACAGATTACATAATGGATTATGTAATCAATTATGTAATAGATTATGGTAGTACAATAATCGATAATGGTGGTACAGTAATCGGTTATGATAGTACAATAGTCATTTTTGAGAAGTCAAAATAGCAGTAATCGATTTTTGTAATCTATTATTATGATATCAGAAGCGTTGTTTGAGTGGTTTGTGAAATCACTTAATAATAATAATAATAATAATAATAATAATAATAATAATAATAATAATAATAATAATAATAATAATAATAATAAGAAATAATGGTATTTTATTATTAAATTGTTATTATGTATTTGGATGTATTAGTGAATGGTTATAGCCCTAGTCCTCTTTTTACTTTCTTTGGTTATTTTGAATTACGGCCTCCGTGTCGTGCCTATCTCTCTATTTCCATATGTATATTCTTCTCTCACCTAATTCCCCTTGAATCTAAAAGAGGTTTCTTCCTATTGTAATGTTATGGTGGAGACATGAAGATGACTTCAGAAGCGGACGACTTGGTAGGTGATCATGCTTGGTGAAGCTTGTACGCTGCTAGGGTTTTAGATTAGATTATCTCATTGGCTTGGGAGAAACAATGCGTTAGGGGCCATAACCATGTCACATTTGTTATATGCTATATATTTATGACATGCATATTAGTATATAGTAGGTTAAACAGTTTAACTTATGGTGAGATCAAAATTTATTAATAAATCCCTCAAAAGGAAATATTAAGTCACGTTTGAATATGCCTTCCAATGTATGACACTCATCAAGACTAATATCGATTGAGCATAGGTCTACCAAAGCAGAGTACCTTTGTCTATACTAGTAAGACGTGATGGTATAAACGTAATATACAATTGTCAACCATTGGGTCTGACTTAACTAAGCGAACTTCAATAGGATTGAAAAGTGCTTAGAGGCATGGAGTTGGGCATTAATCCATAAGATGGATTAGAATGAGAGTTAATCATCCAACTGATCTAAGAATTACATAAGATGTAATTGGAAATAGTTTCCTACCTAAATAGCCAAGTTCTGGGCAATCAGCCCAAGCTGATTCAGAAAGAAGTGAAATATGGATCTTGGTTCCACTAGAAAATCTTCCAATGGGATTTTCCGAGTCAATGGTGAAGGTCATTGATTTGAGTAAAATATTGGGAGGCATATCTAATAAAAAACCTTATTAAATATGTTTATGCATGATACTTATATTCTATATATTTCTGTTGTAGATAACCATGTCTGCAAACCACACGTCAAATAACTTATCACTGCGATCTGTCCTTGAGAAGGACAAGATATTCGGAATGAATCTCCTGGACTGGTACAGGAACCTGAGGATTGTCCTCAGGCATGAAAAGAAGCTATATGTTCTCGAAGAACAAATCCCTAAGGAGCCATCGGCTGCGAATGCTTCTAAGGCTGAGAAAGATGCTTATAAAAAGCATCATGATGATGCCTTAGACGTCGGCTACCTCATGCTTGCTATCATGACCTCTGAGCTTCAGAAGCAACATGAGACCATGGAGGCGTACGATATGATCATGCACCTCAAAATGCTCTATCAAGGGCAAGCAAGGCATGACCTTTTCGAGGTTTCCAGAACCCTTTTCAATTCTAAACTGGCATAAGGAAGCCCTGCGAGTGCTCATATACTTCAATTGATTGGGTACATTGAGAATCTTGAAAAGTTGGGTTTTCCATTGGGCCAAGAGTTGGCCACCGACGTAGTTCTGCAATTGATGCCTCAGAGCTATAGTCAGATTGTCATGAACTACAATATGCATGATCTTGACAAACCTTTGCCAGAATTGTTGAGCATGTTGAGAACTGTTGAATTAAATATTAATAAAGGAAAGAGGAAGGCCATTATGATGGTCCAAGCTAGAAAGGGCAAAAAGCAGCCCTAGAAACCCATGGATAAGCAAAAGGGCAAAGGCAAGGGCTTCCATAAGTCCAAACCCAACACTTTTGGCTTAAAGCCTACGGGTGCAGTTGCTAAGGAGGGCACTTGCTTCCACTGCGGTCAGACTGGACATTGGAAGAGGAACTGTCCCAAATACCTGTAAGAGAACAAGAAAAAGGGAAGTGAGACTTCCACCTTAGGTTTATATATTATAGAAGTCAATTTATCTACTTCTGCATCATGGGTATTAGATATTGGATGTGGATCTCATATTTGTACAAATATGCAAGATCAAAAAGGGAGTAGACCATTGGCAAAAGGCGAAGTTGACCTACGAGTTGGCAATGGAGCAAAAGTTGTTGCTTTAGCTGTAGGGACCTATGTACTGACTTTGTCCACTGAGCATATTATTCAGTTGGAGAACTGTTATTTTGTGTCTGCTATTATCAGGAATATTATTTCTCTTTCTTGTTTGGACAAGAGTGGTTTTCATTTTATAACAAAGGACAAATGTTGTTCAATTTATTTAAATGATATTTTCTATGCTAGTGCACAAATGTGTAATGGACTCTATGTCCTTGATCTTGATATACCTATCTATAACATTAATACCAAAAGGGTCAAATCGAACGAGTTGAACCTGTCTTACATTGGACACTTTTAATAACATTAATAACATTGTCGCTCTATAACATTGTCGCTTGGGCCACATAAATGAGAAGCGCATTTCCAAACTCCATAAAGATGGACTATTGGACTCTTTTGATTATGAATCATATGAGATATGCGAGTCTTGTTTATTAGGAAAGATGATTATAGCCCCATTCACTGGTAATAGTGAAAGGGCAAGTAGTCTTTTGGGCCTTATACATAATGATGTATGTGCACCCCTAAACACATTGGCTAGAGGTGGTTTTCAATATTTCATCACTTTTATTAATGACTTCAGTAGATACGGATTTGTGTATCTAATAAAACATAAATTCGAATCCTTTGAAAAGTTCAAGGAATTCAAGAATGAAGTACAAAACCAACTGGGCAAGAATATTAAAGCACTTCGAACAGATCGAGGTGGTAAATATTTAAGCTTGGAGTTTGATGATCATCTTAAAGAGTGTGGGATATTATCTCAACTCATTCCTTCGGGAACACTACAATGGAATGGTGTATCTGAAAGGAGGAATCCGACCTTATTAGATATGGTTCGATCGATGATGAGCCTTACAGACCTTCCAAACTCCTTCTGGGTTCTGGGGACATGCTTTATTAACAGCAGCTTTTACACTTAACCGTGTTCCATCTAAGACGGTTGAAAAGACATCATATGAGATATGGACTGGTAGATGACCTAGTATGTCTTTTATGAAGATTTGGGGTTGCGAGGTTTATGTGAAACGACAAATTTCTAATAAAGTTGAACCCAAATCTGATAAGTGCTTATTTGTGGGGTATCCCAAGGAAACCAAGGGATACTATTTCTACAATCCTTCTGAAGGCAAAGTGTTTGTTGCTAGCATTGGTGTATTCCTAGAAAAGGAGTTTATCTCCAAAAGAACCAGTGGGAGGAAAATAGAACTTGAAGAAGTTCACGAATCACAAAAAAGCAATGAACCTATGATGGAACAAGAGCAACCTCCGCAAGATGTTGTGGAACAACAATCTGCTCCTGTAGCGCACGACACACGTAGGTCTAACAGGATATGTCACCAACCCGAGAGATATGGATTTCTCATAACTCAACAAGGTGATGTTTTACTCATGGAAGATGAGCCTATGACTTACCAGGAAGCCATCACGGGCTCAGAATCTGAGAAATGGTTAGAGGCCATGAGATCTGAAATGAATTCCATATACACTAATCAAGTTTGGAACTTGGTTGAACCACCAGAAGGGGTAAAACCCATAGGGTCCAAGTGGGTTTTCAAAAAGAAACTAACATGGATGGTAATGTACATACCTACAAAGCACAATTTTTTTGTTAAGGGTTTCAAACAAATTCGTGGCATAGACTATGATGAAACCTTTTCATCGGTCGCAATGCTTAAATCCGTTCGGATCTTGCTTGCTATTGCAGCACACCAGGATTATGAAATCTGGCAAATGGATGTCAAGATTGCTTTCCTTAATGGAAATCTTCTCGAGGATGTGTACATGACACAACCTGAGGGTTTTGACACCCTAGAGAATGCTGGAAAGGTGTGCAAATTCAAATGATCCATTTATGAATTGAAGCAAGCCTCCAGAAGCTGGGATCTTCGTTTTGATGATGCTGTAAGATGTAACACCCCGATTTTCACGTTTTCTAATTCTTCAGTATTTTAATGTCTTTATTTTATTCGAGGTCTTAGGAATGGAAATAAAATATTCTGAGACCATAGTCATGCTCGACGATATCGTAGGAAGCTACGATTAAGTTTTGAGTCAAAAACTCAAACGGAGTCCGATCTGCGTTTTTACACTGACAGTATGATTTTACTGCTCAGAAGACCTCAGATGGACCCGTGAACGAGACAGTAAGTCTTAGAATTTGATTCTCTACGTTTTGGTTAAATTTCGTAAAAATTTCAGAAAAATAACTTCCTGACCTTCGTTCGGGCGGAATTCTCAATCGGGTGATGAACGGAGTCACATATGGACTTACCGAGACTCGCCAACAGATAATCTTGATATCACAACATCCCAGAACACTTGGGAGAGTATGCCAGAGTCGTCATGACGATCGGGAAAATCTAGACGCGAAACGACCAAAATGCCCCTAACCTTAGTCTTTTGCACTTTTACCATTTTACCCTTTTGGCAAATGACTATTTTGCCCTTAAGTGACTTGTTTTAAGGCTGAACTCAGCCCTCACACCCTCTCATTCACGCAGCCCAGCCCTCTTGAAGAACCAAGAACACCCATCTCCTTCCTTAGAGCAAAACCTCCATTGTTGTTCATGAGAAATTCATGAAACCTTGTTAGAATCACTTGATTCCTTGAGCAATCTTCCTTCATTTCAAGGTAAGATCACTTCTATGATCTCTTAGCTTCTTGAATATATCTTTATTTCAAGATCAATCTTCATTTTCATGAAAAGAATTTCTTAGATCCAAAACTTTGAAAATCCATAGGAAATTGTAGAAAAATCCTTTTGAGGTAAGACCAATTTCTTTGAACTCACCTCATCATTCTCTACCTAAACCCAAGAGCTTATGATTCAACTCTCATCATAGCTCAAAAAGCACAATATGGCCGAACCCTATGTGATGATGATGAATAGTGTTTTTCATTAATTTTTGATTTTTAACACTTGATTTCATCCTTAGCTTTCCTATGCCTTTGAATCCATGAAATGGAAAACCAAGATCAATTCCTAACCTCTTTACCCTAGGGTGGCTGAAACCCTCTTTGTGAGAATTGTTGAGTTTGGTTTGATTGTTGTTTAATGTTTGATTGTTTGGTTGTTTGTAGTTGGTGACAACTATCAGGAGGTTCACAAACCGATCAACCGATTTTGATCAGGGAATCTGCTCTTCAACAGGTATGGGGAGAAGAACCTCATCACACCAAGATGGTGGTGGTGAAGATGGTTGTTTACTTTATGTGTGGGTGAAACCCTTTAGTTTGGGTTCACTTTTAATTGTTATGTTTTGTTAAGTTCTCTTCAAGAACAAGGTTGTCTTGATGAGTGTATGCTTTAGTATGTTGTAGTGTGCTTTAGCATATGTTGATGATGATATGATTGAATAAAAATCATTTTCATGTATGTTGGAAAACCTACTTTGATCACTAGATCATGTATGGACTTTTATTGTTTGATTATGAGACCATGATGTGTGATGGACTTATATGTTTGATTATGATGTAGGAATGTGTATTGTGGTTTATCATAATTGTATGAGCTTTTGAGCTACATGTGCTTTGTTGGTGAAGCAAAGTCTCCATTTTTCATTGGAGTAGGCTTGTGGCCTTAGTAAGAGGAAAATATAAGAACATGTGTTGTTCTTGATCTAGCAAGGTTTTGAAGTAAGAAAAACATGATTTCATAACCTATGTTTTCAAGAGAAACAAAAGTGATTTTGATCCAAAGATCAAATGAAGTTTTAACCTTTTAAGTGTGTCACCAAAGTGGAAAATGTCTTTTCTTTAGCCATAGGTCTTTTAATCAAACTAAGTGTTTCAAAGAAGAATTAATGAAGAAGTTAGGGAAAGTGAAAAACAGGGCACTCGCCCAGCGAACCCTGTCTCGCCTCGCGAGACAAAGGGAAGATAAGGCATTCGCCAGGCTAACATTGCCTCGCCTCGCGAGACAGTGGACTAGCCCGAGCAGCAAAGATGCAGCTTCTCTGCCTCGCGTAGCGAAGTAGTTCTCACCCCGCGAACCGCCTATGCAGTGAAGAATTGCAGCTCTGCCTCGCGACGGGAGACAATTATCGCCTCGCGATGCAGAAGGTCGGTTTGAAATACAGTTCTCTGCCTCGCGACGCGAGACAATATTCGCCTCGCGATACAGAGGATTTGTATAAGGAGCAAATATAACTCTCAGCCTCGCGACACGAAACTTCTGTTCGCCCCGCGAGAAAGGAATCATTACCTTAATTTAGCTAAGCGAATGTACTCTCGCTAAGCGAATTTCATGTTTTAGAAAATGCTAGAAGTGAAGTAAGTAGTTCAAATGTTGTTTCAAATCAAATGAGTTTTCAATCGTAAAAGTTGTTTGGTTTACAAAAGGAGTTTTCTAACTCAATCGTAAAGTTTTACGCGTGAAAAACCTAAGTTAAATAATTAACTTAGAGTTGAAGACAAGGGTTAATTAAGTATGGTATGTGGTGGAACAAGACCATATACTATACCATTGATGACTTAGTACATCAATGAGTTCATAAGACTTAAGTGAAATCAACACTTGTTTCCTTAATTGAAAGACAAGGGATTAATATCTTAGAAAGGCTTAAAGACTTATCTAAGAGGATTCTCAATCCTTATTCATAATGCTTAGGACTTGAGACATAATTCATAAGACATAAACACAAACATGTAACGTTTTGGGTTTTGAAACAATAGTTCGATGACGGACCAATGATTCGGATCCAGGTTAATCGTTCAATTGTTTCTGTCTTGTGATAACTGGAATGAGAGAGATCCTGAGACTGTGCAGGTATGGGAGTGTACAGTGGAAGGAATCATGAGTCTATGCAGGTATGGGACTGTATAGTTAAGGGAAGGCATATAAGAATTGATTGGTACTACCCATACCAACAAGATTTATCTTCTTTTCGGGAGCTTAGAACATAAGAACTTTATAGTTAAGCGTGCTTGACTTAGAGTAATTATGGGATGGGTGACCTTCTGGGAAGTTCCTAGAAAGCGTGTGAGTGAGGACAAAACACGCTGAAAAGACTTGTGTTGGTTTGTGGGGACAGTCGGCGATTCTGAAAGCAGTCTGGATCATTCCAAAGGAATCACGAGATATCTATCCGATGGATAAATGTTTTATAAAACAAAGATGTGTGTAGTTTCTAAGGAAGAGAACCTTAGTGAACCTTGAGGTCTATCCAATGGATAGACATTGCTTTATAGCATCTGCTTTGTGTAAGCATTGGCATTTCATGTGCATAGTTGTAAGGCCTTGAGCCTAGGAGTTGAGCTTACACCTTGATGCGGGTGCGAATCTTACGGTGACGATCTTCAATGGTCTTTTTGGAGGTATCAGGGTTGGAAGGGCTGACATGTGACCAGTTGGTGATTCTTCTGTGTCGTGGCGAATCCGTGCAATACACTGATATCCTCTACTAGATGCTGTACTTTTCATGTTTGGTCGAGAGTGTTACCGTAAAGCCAGATACGTGCACGTTACGAATGTTGTAGTATCTTGCTCATGGCTGGCAGAAACCGGAACATGTCCTCCCATTCACTTTCTCCGAATGTTTTGTTAGCTCCATGGAGTAGAGGTCAGAGTAGTACCCAGTGACATTGACATTGAGTCATATACATTGCATTGCATTGCATGGCTATTGATGTTTATGGCTATTGATGTTTACATTTACGGTTATACATCGCTGTTCTATTTAAGAATGCATTATATTGTACTGTTATTGTACTATTAACTGTTTAACATGATTTATATTGACAGTTTTAGTATGTTGTTTAACTGCTTAACATGTTGGGTACGCTGTTATCTGGTGAGTCGTCCCGTTTTTACTACTGCTATTTTGTTGTGTTGATGAACGGGAATCTCACCCATATCTATATGTTTTCTGCTGGTACTTGCTGTTGATGCTTGAATAGATGGAAGCGACGATTGTTCGGTTCCGCAGTCCTTTTGAGTTCGGAGGTGGACTCTTTTTCTGTTTTAGTTTTGTTGTCGGCCAGACTATGTCAGTTTTTGTAGTACCTTTTGGGAGCGATGACTCCTAGTACTTATTGTATTTCTTATGTCAGTCATACATTAGACTTACGTCTATATGTAGTAATGTTGTTATTTTTGTTTTCTGTTTTCTGTATTATAATACTGTATGTATGTCATAGTAATGCATGGTGAACCTAAGTTCATTTATTAGTAATATTTATTACCTTTACTAATCCCATTACATCTTTATGAAAAGAAAAGACAAAGAAAAATCGTATTTTTCGCATTAATAAATATTTTCGGCCTTATAAACGTTCGGGAATGTGACACTCGGGAAAGGGTGTTGCATAAGACAGTTTGGATTCCTCAAAAATGAAGATGAACCTTATGTCTACAGGAAGGTTAGTGGGAGCATTGTTGTCTTTCTAGTACTATATGTGGATGACATACTACTGATTGGAAATGTCATTCCTACCCTACAAAATGTAAAGACATGGTTAGGGAATTGCTTCTCTATGAAAGACTTAGGAAAGGCTACCTATATGTTAGGTATCAGAATCTATAGAGATAGATCATTGAGACTACTTGGCCTAAGTCAGAGTACATACATTGACAAGGTGTTCAAACGATTTAACATGCATGAATCCAAGAAAGGACTCTTGCCTATATCACATGGTATATGCTTATCAAAGGCACAATCCCCTTCTAATCATGAAGAAAGGGGTCGCATGAGTAAGATTCCGTATGCATCTACAATCGGATCTATCATGTTTGCCATGTTATGTACTCGACCAGATGTCTCGTATGCTTTAAGCATAATGAACAGGTAACAATCTGATCCCGATGAGAGTCATTAGACTGCTGTCAAGAATATCCTCAAGTACTTGAGAAGATCTAAGTATACATTCTTGATCTATGGAGGTGAGGAAGATCTCGTTGTAAAGGGTTACACCGATGCTAGCTTCCAAACCAATAAGGATGATTCCAGATCGCAGTCTGGTTTCGTGTTTTGCTTGAATGGTGGCGCTATGAGCTAAAATAGTTCAAAGCAAGAGACAGTTGCTGATTCTACCATAGAGGCTGAGTATATTAAATCATAGAACATATCAGAGTAAACGTAGATAAAAATATCTATACCAATACCATGCATAAACATAGCCCCTTCAGTAGGACACTATACATAAATATAGAAACTATCTCAAAAGAAACCAAAAGAAATGGAAAGTACATCCACTGCCAAAAAGAAGAAAGAACTCTCAGAGCTCGCCAACACTCCTAAACCCTCGCTCAAAATACATCAAAACCTCGCCACTCAGCCCTAGAGACGCACTGGCAGGCCCTCACCATGAGTGATGAGGATGTCCTGAACTACCCTGTCCCTCTCCGTGAGTACGCATATAAACCCGTGTAGGCTCATACTCGGACAAGGAACTAGAAAAGACGATATGATGCCTCCTGAAGGTCCTCAGGTACTGCTCGGTACACCTCCTCTGACCTCTATAAACAAAGCATCGCCTACTAGATACCACTGATGACTGTGGCGCTACCCAACCATAGTTCTGCACTCTCTGCCTCGGTGGATGCCAGATCCTCGGGAAAGGGAGAAATTGCACGACTCTGAATGGTCCTATAATGTCCTCGACGTGTGACGCCTCTGCTCTGAAGAGAATGCTCACTGGTCCAGTATAGACCGTCAAGTAAGTGCGCCACCCTCTCTCGTCATGGTAGACGATCTCGATCAACCCCGGTACCGGCATCCTCTGTACCGACATGATAAAGGGGTGTACTCTCGGGTCCATCAGCTGGGTCCTCGTCTTCACGCGAACCAAGAACCAACCTGACATGCAATAAGCAATAATGCATAGCAGGTATAAAGTGCAAGGCAAAGTTGGAATAGCAACAGTAATGTAGTAAACAATAACATATAGCAGATAGCAGGTATAACCTATATAGAAGTTACTACACATAACCAAACGTCTCTCGAGACAACACATGCTACAAACATCCATCTCCATGAGTCACACACTCAGATCAATCCTCTAGACTGGAATACTAATTTCATGCAGCATGTCGGCCGAAAACTGACAAAGCTGGTTCCACAACGAAACAGGTTTTGTTTAGGAACGGTGTCAGTTTGTCCAAGAAACTGAACCGCTCTCTGTGACCAATAAGAGTGCATCCCCCTTCCATACCAGAACTGGGGTGTCTTGATCGCCTCGAAACGTTAGCCTGGAACGTGGAAAGCTCAGGGATTAGTCGGGCAAACCGGACTGGATCGGGCGTCACAGCAGGATAGGAGCTACTTTGTCTGTCACTGTAAACTATTGCCGAGACCAGCAACATCCCCAAGGTCACTCACTTGACTGCCCCTTCTACTTTCCGTACCCGCACTCAGGTACAACTAACCTCGTATGATGCTGGTAGCCCATACTACCTATCATACGGCCTCGCCACTTGGTAGCTGATGATATGCAACAAACATCCTCAACGGGCTTGATACCGGATCTCACGCCTAAACACTCAATCAGAAATAGCACGATATGCCACCGCATCCACACGGCACAGCCTCGACGCCACGCGTCCATGAGCCACAGCTCAAACATCACGGCCACAGCATCAAGAAACCAGCATAACAGCAACGGCACCATCCGCGGTATCAATCCGATAACAACACGGCACACAGCCAAACTTAACTCTAACGGCATTTCGCCACAACACAACATTTACCACAAACAGCATAACAACAACAGTACTAATGACAGCAGCAATAATACCAACAGTAACATATAGTAGCATATCATATATACCAAGTAGCATATAAGCACTTAGACAGATAGCAACAATAGCAGTCAACCTCATAACGGTCATACGAAGCAGATCATCCTCAATCAACAGTTCGCTAACCTAGGGTTTCCAAACTTAACAGCGATAGCCCAAAGTAAGCTAAACCTAGGGTTCTTTATCGTGGCTCGACCACTAGTAGGGTTAGGGCTCCCCTACACATAGTAGAAAACACAACTACACTACTCTTGCCTTCCCGACGGCAGCAATACTCTTTCTCCCCACCTGAACAGTCGGCGTGAAAATCAACACGAACTGTTGATCACCACCACAGGCAGCCACCACCTTCAAGGTCAGCCACCAACATCCCAAGAATAGCAACGAACCACCTTGGTGCAGCCGCGGTTCCTCCTTCGAATCGCACACTCACGAACACGAAAGTTGCTCTAATCACGTTCCAGTACTTCGATCGCCTCCAAACAAGTTTTCTCTCTCTAAAAAGCTTTGACCTCTCTCTAACTCTCAGCAGGCTCATTCTTGAAGATGGAGGAAAATGAAGCCAAGTGAAAGTGAAGAGGAAACTTCACTTGGATCATCCTGCTGAGAACGCATTAGCGTGGACCATCTGCACACTTAAGCGTGCCCACGCTTGAGTGGGGGGTTCCCTCCAAGCTTGAGCGTGGAGCTTCGTCCACTCCACCTTCACCATGGCCTGACACGTGTAGCCCACCCGTCAAAAAGCACACCAGATGGCAAACGCACTCAGCATGCTTGAGCAATCGTTGGCACGTTAAGGCGTGCTCCTTCCCACGGTTGAGCGTGCCGCTCCACTGGGAAGAGCCTCCCAAACTTTTGACTTCCACAGTTTCTCGTTTAACACCATAGGCATCTCCACTCTTGTTCAAGCCTATTCCTAAGCTTCCAACTAAGCCTTAAACTAGCACAAAACAATTCACACAATCATCCAAAGCCCTAATCAAGATTAACCAACTCGATTAAAGTTACAGAAGATCGGGATGTTACATTACCACCCCCCTTACAGAAAATTTCACCCCCGAAATTTCAGTCGCATACTTGAAAACAGATAAGGATGACTCTAGCGCATCTCAGCTTCACACTCCCACGTCGAATCACCAAACACCGAGTTCCACTCCACTCTGACTAACGGAATGTGCTTACCGCGTAGTTCATTGGTCCTTCTATCCACAATCTGAATAGGTGAAGCCTCGTACTCAAGGTTCTCTTTCAGTTGGATTGATTCGGGCTCTAGCACGTGTGATGGATCAAGGTGGTACTTTCTAAGTACAGAAACGTGAATGACGTCGTGGAGATTTGACAGATTTGGTGGTAAAGCTATCTGATAGGCTACAGGACCAATTCATCGAAGAATCTGAAACGGTCCCATGAATTTAGGTGTTAGCTTCATGGATTTGATTGCCTTGCCCACTCCAGCTCTTGGGGTGACTCTCATGAAGACATGGTCGCCCTCTTGAAATTCCAAGGGTCTTCTCCTTTTCTCAGCATAGTTTTTCTGCCTACCCCTTGCGGTCTTCATCTTTTCCTGTATCTTACTGACTTGTTCCGTCGTTTGCTGTACTAGCTCCGAACCTAACAGCTGACTTTCTCCAGTCTCAAACCAGCATAACGAAGTCCTGCACTTACATCCATATAGTGCCTCGTACGGCGCCATGCCAATACTTAAATGGAAACTATTGTTATAAGTAAACTCGATCAATGTGAGGAACTCGTCCCAACTTCCCGTGTTCTCCAAAACTTACGCTCTTAAGATATCCTCCAATGACTGAATTGTTCATTCAAACTGACCATCCGTTTGAGGATGATAAGCAGAACTCATACTTAGCTTAGTTCCCATCGCATATCTTCGCTTTCTAACACATCAAACAGGTTAGGACATATGCTGCCACCTCTTTCTTCATCCCCCGCCACCAGAACAGCTTCTTCAAGTCCTGATATATCTTGGTGGCCCCAGAATGAAAACTCAGCTTGCTCTTGTGTACTTCCTCGAAGATCATATTCTTAACTTCGCTATCCGCTGGCACACAAACCGGGTCACCATACCTAAGCAGACCTTCTGTACCTCTTCTGAATTCCGAAGTCTTACCTTCCTCTATTAACTGGTTCACACTCTCGAGGTACTTATCCTCAGCTTGCTTCTTCCATAAAGATTCAGGAAATCTCTAGTTACTCTAACCATCCCAAGATTCAACTTATCCTCGATGATTTTCGCTTCCAAATTCAGATCTCTAAACGCCTTTAACAGCTCTAGCTCCTTTACCATTATGGCAGATACGTGTAGGGATTTCCTACTGAGCGCATACGTGACTACATTCGCCATACCTGGATCGTATTACAAGTCGAATTCATAGTCCTTTATGAATTCCATCCACCTTCGCTGCCTCATGTTCAACTCTCTCTAGTCGAACAGATACTTCAGGCTCTTATGGTCGCTAAACACATTGAATTTAGCACCATACAAATAGTGTCTCCATATCTTCAATGCCAACATTATCGTAGCCAATTCTAGATCATGCATTGGGTAGTTCCACTCATGTACTCTCAACTGCCTGGAGGCATACGCCACCACTTTTTTTTCTTGCAAGAGCACACGTCCCAAGCCTTGATAAGATGCATCACAATATAAATCAAATCGTCCTAATGGATCAGGTAGCACCAACACTGGTGATGTGGTCAGTATTCTCTTCACCTCCTGGAAACTTTGCTCGCAAGCCTCTGACCACTCGAACGCCTTCCCCTTTCTCGTCAACTTTGTCATAGGTAGCGGAATTTTAGAGAATCTTTCTACGAACAGCTGATAGTAGCCCGCTAAACCAAGAAAGCTTCTCACTTCGCTTACAGACTTAGGGCTTTCCCAACTCACTACGGCTTCGACTTTCGCAGGATCCACTGCGATTCCATCCTTACTGATCATATGGCCTAAAAACTGAACTTCCTCCAACCAGAACTCGCACTTCGACAGTTTAGCATACAACTGCCGATCCTTTAGCACTTGCAACACCGCCCTTAAGTGCTCTTGGTGTTCCTCTCTATTCGAAGAGTATACAAGGATGTCGTCGATCAAAATAACAACAAACTTGTCAAAGAACGGCTGGAAGATCCTGTTCATATAGTCCATGAACACAGCTGGAGCATTAGTCACACCAAACGGCATAACCAAGTACTCGTAGTGACCATACCAACTCTGAAAAGCAGTCTTTGACACATCCTCCTTCTTAACCCGGATCTAATGGTATCCAAATCGCAAATCGATCTTAGAAAACACAGCTGCTTCCTTAAGCTGATCCATCAAATCATCTATCCGTGGTAACGGATACTTGTTCTTTATCGTCACTTTGTTCATCTGACGATAGTCTACGCACAGCCCCGAGCTTCCGTCCTCTTTCTTCACAAACAGCACCGGCGCTCCCCACAGAGATGCACTAGGTCTGATGAACTCTTTGCCTAGCATCTTGTCCAACTGTTTCTTCAGCTCCACTGCAGACATCCGATATGGTGCTATCGATATAGGCCCGGATCCCGGTACAAGATCTATAGCAAACTCCACCTCTCTCTCCGGTGACAGTATGGGAATATCACCGGGAAACACTTCCGGAAACTCTTGCATGATAGGTAAAGCTCTGACACTAGGAGTCTCCTTTGCTTCCAGAGAGAACATCACCACGTACTCATCCGATCGTCCACCCATCGGATTACTCTTATTGGCAGGCATCAATCCAGATCACTCCAAGAAAAAAAGGGTCTTAATGGAACAGTCTAACATCACATGGTTGGCTGAAACCCAGTCCATGCCTAGGATTATATCTATCTGTGGCATAGGCAAACAGATAGGATCAACAATAAAATGATGGTTCTCTATCGTGATAGGACATTTAAGGCATACAGATAGGGTAGTCAGAGAATCGCCAGTAGAAGTTGAGACAGTCAAATCATAGGGTAATACAGTAACAGGTAGTCCTAAATGATCCATGCACTCTACCGATATAAAAGAATGAGTAGCCCCCAAATCAAATAAAACTGATAAAAGTTTACCAGAGACTAAGCATTTACCTTGTATTAGGTCGGGGCTCGAGAGGCTTCAGATCCCCTCATAGCAAACACCCTTCTGGTGGTCTATGGCCTACTCTGCTGACTTGCTACAGCTGATCTTGCTCCGCCACTCTGAGCTCTCCCGCTCAGCTGTTGAAACTGAGCCCTCCTGCTAACCCCCGACTTGCAGTCTGATGCATAGTGACCTATTTTATTGCAATTGAAGCACCTGATATGCTGGGTCCTCGGGCAGTTCTTGACTATATGCAGTCCCCCGCATCGAAAACAGGTCTTGATCTCATGTTGCCCCTGGCTGGAGCTGCTCCCTCCATGATTGACGTTTAACTGAGCGAGGCGATCGTAAGGCCTCGCCCTTGCCTGAAACTTACCACTTCTGCCTCTCTGGGTGCTCCGAACAGGTCCACCACTTCTCACTTGTTGTGGGCCTGCCCCTGCTCAGTCAAGCCCTTACACCACTATGCTTTTCTCCACCAACTCAAGAAAAGAGTTGATACTCAAAGGTAACATTGCTCGCTTCAGTTCTGGTCTTAATCCATCTTCGAACCTTTGACATACCCACTCTTCATTGGGATGAACTTGATAAAACTAAGAAAATTTGAGTAGCGCCTCGAACCTCATCGTGTACTCACCGACTGACATATGTTCTTGTTTCAGACTCAGGAACTCTTTCTCTTGCTTAATGCTTCTTGTAAAATACTTCCCTAAGAAGCTCTCCCGAAATAGTTGCCAGGTCACAATCCTTCCTCCAGCCTCTAACAGACTGGCCTTGGTCCTCCACCAAGCTTCCGCTGCTCCAACCATGATGAAAACAGCGTATGTGACTTTCTTGTCCTCTCTGCAATGTGTGGCCATAAACACCTTCTCGATTTCCTACAACCACATCTCCGCAGTTTCAGGGTTTTACTCTCCGTGCAATTGAGGAGGATTTCCTTTCATGAACGCATTGAAACCTGTGTCCACTATCTCGTTTCCTCTTATCGCGTGTAACTGATCCTGTCTTGCTTCCCTCTCTTCCTGCCTCTGCATATATTGGGCAGTCTGCTGAGTTTGCTGCATCATTGTTGTAGCCAGATCCCTCATGGCTCTCATTGCTTCAGAGGTGTCACCACCGCTTCCTGTCCCTGAATGGTCCCCATTGTTATTATTGTTGTTATCATTACCCCCGATCGCAGTCGGCCTTCCTCCTCTTCCTCTTCCATGTCCACGTGCCATTTAGCTTCCTATAAAAAAGACTATCAGTTCCAATTCATAAGACATATAACAACACTTAACAATTAAACACATCATAAGCCTTATGAATGAAAACAGTTATCACACTGCGATAACTAGCGCATCGGACGCTCTACCCAAAACCAGACATAGTTGATACAACTCGAGAATCAACCGTTAAAGCCAGTACACTTGTTGGACTTGCAGTCTTGGTTCCAGACCTCCATAGTCTGTTGCAGAACCAAACTGCTCTGATACCACCAAAATGAGACGGCCCTCCTTTCTTAGAAGGATAATCCCATTAGTCCCAAACTTATATTATTAACTATGCTTAGCTGTATTATAGCAATAGCGTGGTATTCAAATAGCGTTGTGGAAACAAGCGTTTTAAAAGCATACAATCATACGGAAAGCATAGAACATAGCAGAGTAAAAACATATAAAAATATTTATACAGATACCATGCAAAAGCATAGCCCCATCAGTAGGGCACTGTACATAAATATACAAACTATCTAAATAGAAACCAAAAGAAACGGAAAGTACATCCACAGCCAAAAAGAAGAAATAACTCTCAGAGCTCGCCAACACTCCCAAACCCATGCTCAAAATACATCAAAGCCTCACTACTCAGCCCTAGAGACGCACTGGCAGGCCCACACCATCAGTGGTGAGGATGCCTTGAACTACTCTGTCCCTCTCCATGAGTACGCCTATAATCCTACGTAGGCTCATACTCGGACAAAGAACAAGAAACGACAATATGACGCCTCCTAAAGGTCCTCAGTTAATGCTCGGTATGCCTCCTCTGACCTCTGTAAACGAAGCCTCGCTGATAACTCTTTTTATGAAGAGTTATTTGTACCTTTTTCACTTGTGTTTTTGTGGTCTTTGAGTATTTTGAGTTTATGTTTTTAGTGTTTTAGTGTGATTTTGTGTGAAGTGTGTTTCATAAGAGTTTTTCATGAGTTTTAGTGTTTTGGTATCTTTTGGAACTGTTTTTAGTATTTGAGTGTGAGTTTTCTGTGCAAGGCAATTTGTGAAGATCTATGCGCTAAACTGGAAACGTTGCTCTGGGATATGCTATAGCAATCGTAGCTGAAGCTGACTGTGGACAAGGACAAAGGCTCAAAACATTCTCTTATACATTGAGTTGTCCTTCATTGATAAGGACAGTGTCCTACACGTGGAAATGATATTTGGTGCGTTAAAGTCAGGGAACTGGGCCAAGGACACTGGTCCTAATCAATCTTTAGCCCAAAAAGGTTGAGAGAGGAGAGGGCCTTGAGATATGCTGGCAGAAAAACCCTAAAGAGGGGACAAAAAGAGAGGGACCAGACATCTTCTTCTTCCCTACTAGAGCAAGGACAGAAGCTGCGCCCCTTTCTCTCTCTCCGCCATTGTAATGGCTTCTTCTTCCATTTCTTATTTTTCTCTTTGTTTTTGTAAGCTCAATATGCGCTAAACCTCTTGTAGCTATGGGATGTTGACTTGTAATGGATTTCTAGTGAATGTTATGTTATGCCTTGCTATTGCATTTTCTATAAATCTGATTTGGTTGTGTTTTAATTGAGCTTGATCACCTTAGTTAGAACTTGAGCTCACGGCTGCTTGAAAAAGCTAAGAAGTGTAGCAGAACTGTTTTATAGATAAGAGTAAAATCATTAATTGGAAAATTATGATGAAGAGTGATTTAGGAATGAACATTCTAACTCTTAGGCTAGCTGGAACGAGCTTAAGTAAGGCGTGAATGTAACTAATATGGACCTAGGAATAGGAGACGTTTAGTGAAGTTCATCTCAGAACTGTTGGAAAAAAAAACTTTCATTTCCTGGAGCCAAATTGTCGTAGCATTGCAAACGCATAACTGAACTAGACTGAAGTTGCAAGGGATACTTCCCCGTAGCTGTTTTACTCATTCTGTTAACCACTCCGTTTTTATTGCTCTAGCATCTATTTTTACCAAAACTGTCCTGGATACACACACACAAATTATTTGTTACTCTTTATTAATCTTGATTAATAGAACCATTAATTCAAACTTGTACTTGATTCACCATATAATTCTCGTGGGAACGATCTCACTTACACTTTATTACTTGTTAAACGATTGTGTATACTTGCACAAGCACATCAAAAATTTTTACAGCAACAAGTTTTTGGCGCCGTTGCCGGGGATTGTAATGGTGTTTAATGAACAAGTTTTAAATTGATAGTTCTATTAGTTGAGACAACTGATCTTTGGAGTGTTTTGCTATAGCAGCAGGTACTTTACTTTGTATGCGCAAGCATAGCGCTCCTAAGTTCCAACTAGACCCAGAAATCGAAAGAACATTCAGAAGGTTGAACAGGCAGAACCAGGGCTTAGTTGAGTTGGGGAGATTGATTCCTGATACCCCTGATTACTCCATCGTTGCGACTAGTTCTAACCATTCTGAAATGGGTGATGAACCTAATAGCATGGCTTTAGCCAATGATAGAACTAGTTCTATTAGAGGTTATGCCTTATTTGATCCGGCAACAATGAACACAGGCATAGTGGTGCCCAAAACAACAGCTGGTCATTTTGAGTTCAAGCATGTCATGTTCCAGATGCTACAAGAAATTGGGCATTACAGTGGTGCTGCAACCGAGGACCCTCATTTGCATCTGAAGCAGTTCCTGACCGTGGCTAATAATTTCAGAAATCCAGGAGTAACTGAGGATTCCTTCAGATTAAGACTGTTCCCATTTTCTTTGGCTAGCAAGGCTAAGAACTGGCTAAACTCTATGGAGCCCATCTCTGTTAATACATGGAATAGGATGGCTAAGAAGTTTTTGACCAAGTTCTTTCCTCCTATGAAGAATGCAAAGCTGAGAAATGTTATAACCTCCTTTAAGCAACTTGATGATGAGCCTTTATATGAAGCTTGGGAGAGATTTAAGGAGCTTTTGAAGAGATGCCCCCATCATAGCATTCCAATATGCATTCAGATGGAGCATTTTTACAATGGAGTGTTGCCATCTGCAAGAATGATGCTTGATGCCTCTACAGGAGGCACTCTTCTGAACAAGTCCTATAATGAAGCATATGAATTGATTAAAAGTATTGCTGCTAATAGTTATCAGTGGCCTACTGCTAGGCTTACCTCTGGAAAAAGCACAACTGCTGCAGGAATGCATGAAGTGAACAACAGGTGCACCAAGCTGAAACTGTTTCTTGTGTGTTTTGTGGAGGAGAACATTTGTTTGAGGACTGTTTCAGCAATCCTGCATCTGCTAATTATGTGAACTACAGCAGCAACAGGGGAGATAAACCCTATTTCAATACCTACAATCCAGGGAACAGGTAATCTCCCAATTTTTCGTGGAATAACAATGCTAATGCTCCGCCAGGGAACTCAAACTTTCCTGCCAGATCCACAACTGCTCCATCTGGATTCACAAATCAGCAACCAAGGCAACAACAGCAAGCACAATCGATAAATCAAGAAATGTCCTTGGAAGCTGTCTTAAAGGCATTTATGTCAGAAACTAAGGCACAGTTCCAGAATCAAGGAGTATCCATGAGGAACCTTGAAAATCAGGTAGGCCAGCTGGCCAATGCGCTGAACAGCAAACCCAGTGGCGCCCTGCCATCTTCTACTGAAACTCCTTCATCCTCAAGCCCTCATGGTAAGGAGCACTGCAAAGTAATACACTTGAGAAGTGGAACTGAGTTACCAACCATGGTAGAGAAAAAGAGCAAAGTGAGAACTGAAGAGACTGAGACTATTCCAGCAACAGGTGAAACTATTGAGAAGACAGCTGAGAGAACTGCTAAGAAGCCTGAGGCTGTTCCAGAAGCTGAGCCCTTGCCCAAATTTATTCCAGAAAGACCACCTCCCCCTTTTCCTCAAAGGTTGAGGAAAGTACAACAAGACAAGCAGTTTAGCAAGTTCATGGAAATTCTGAAGCAGTTGCACATCAATATACCTTTGGTTGAAGCTTTCCAGCAGATGCCTAATTATACAAAGTTCATGAAAGATGTGTTAACGAAGAGGAGAAGGCTTGGGGAGTTTGAAACAGTTGCCATGACAAAGGAATGTAGCCTAATGCTCCATGCCAAAGTACCTCCCAAGTTGAAAGACCCGGGAAGTTTCACCATTCCCTGTTCCATTGGAGATACCTACTGTGGCAGAGCACTATGTGATTTAGGTGCTAGCATCAACTTAATGCCTATGTCGATTTTTAAACAATTGGGCATTAGGGATGCTAGGCCTACCATTGTGACACTTCAACTAGCAGACAGGTTTATTGCATATCCAGAAGGAAAGATCGACGATGTGTTGATAAAAGTATAAAAGTTTGTGTTTCCAGTGGACTTTATTATTTTAGACTGTGAAGTAGATAGGGAAGTTCCTATTATTCTGGGTAGGCCCTTCCTTGGTACAGGAAGAACTCATTGATGTACAGAAGGGAGAGTTAGAGTTAATGAGCAACATGTGACTTTCAATGTGTTCAACGCCTTGAAATATCCTGACGGCGGAGTGGAAGAATGTTCGTTTATGCAGTCATTTGATAATCTGTTGCAAGGACAGTTCCTGACAGGAAGAACAGAATTGAGTGATGATGAGTATGAATTTGGTCCTGATGATCCCTTGTTGGAAGAACTTTCTCAAATAAAGGATTGCACTGCAAGGCAACCTATGTGGGCTAGAAAATTTAAGTCATTGGAAGTCACTGATGAGACTTTCAAGGACAACATACCTTCAGTTGTGAAGCCACCTATTCTGGAGCTAAAACAGCTCCCAGCTCATTTGAAATATGTTTATTTGGGAGCTATGGAAACCTTGCCTGTGATTATTTCATCTTTCCTAACTGTTGATCAAGAGAACAATTTGATAGAAACCTTGAGAAGGCACAAGAAAGCAATCGGTTGACAAATGGCAGATATCAAAGGCATCAGTCCTACTGTGTGTATGCATCAAATATTGCTAGAGCCTGAAGCCAAGAATAGTGTAGAGAGCCAGAGGAGACTAAATCCTATCATGAAGGATGTGGTGAAGAAGGAGGTTATCAAGTGGCTGGATGCTGGGATTATATACCCCATTTCTGACAGTGTGTGGGTAAGCCCAATCCAGTGTGTGCCAAAGAAAGGGGGAATAACAGTTGTGGCTAACAAGAAAAATGAACTAATCCCCACCAGAACAGTCACAGGGTGGAGGATTTGTATGGATTATAGGAAATTGAATAAATCCACCAAAAAAGATCATTTTTCCTTGCCTTTTATTGATCAAATGCTGGATAGACTTTCTGGGAAGGAGTTCTACTGCTTTTTGGATGGATATTCTGGTTACAATCAAATTGCTGTAGCACCCGAAGATCAAGAAAAGACTACCTTTACTTGTCCCTATGGCACTTTTGCCTTTCGAAGGATGCCATTTGGCCTCTATAATGCCCCAGCAACGTTCCAACGATGCATGATGGCCATATTCTCGGATGTTATTGAGAAATCTATGGATATTTTTATGGATGACTTCTCAGTGTTTGGAGAGTCATTCCATGAATGCCTTGGAAATCTGGAGTTGGTCTTGGATCGTTGTGAGGAAACTAATTTGGTGTTAAATTGGGAAAAGTGTCACTTTATGGTTCAGGAAGGAATTGTGTTGGGTCACAAGGTGTCTAAGAAGGGTATGGAGGTAGACAAAGCCAAAATAGAGGTCATTGAAAAGCTGCCACCACCTACCTCAGTTAAAGGAGTGAGAAGTTTCTTAGGATATGCTGGATTCTATAAAAGATTTATTAAGGATTTCTCCAAAATCTCCAAGCCTCTGTGCCAGTTGCTAGAGCATGATAGAATCTTTGATTTCACACCAACCTGTTTGAAAGCATTTGAAATTCTAAAGAAGGCCCTAATTACTGCCCCAGTCATAACTGCTCCCGATTGGTCTATGCCATTTGAGTTTATGTTTGTCGCTAGTGACTTCGCAGTGGGAGCAGTCCTGGGCCATAGGAAAGATAAGGTATTTCACTCTATATATTATGCCAGAAAAACATTGGTTGAAGCTCAATTGAACTATACCACTACAGAGAAAGATTTGTTGGCTGTTGTGTTTGCCTTTGACAAGTTCATACCCCACCTTATTGGCACAAAGGTAATTGTCTATACTGATCACGCTGCCATCAAATACTTGATTGCCAAGAAAGATGCAAAGCCAAGACTGATTAGGTGGGTGCTTTTGTTGCAAGAGTTCGACTTGGAAATCAGGGATAAGAAGGGAGTTGAGAATCATGTGGCAGACCATTTGTCAAGACTATCTGAGGGGAATGAGGCCACAAAGAATTCTGAGATCAAAGAACTGTTCCCTGATGAGCAGTTGCTGTCTATGAAAGATGCTGAAACACCATGGTATGCTGACCTAGTAAACTATCTAGCCAGTGGAATTGTCCCTGTAGATTTCAATCCACAACAAAGAAAAAGGTTCTTCCATCAGGCAAAGCAGTTATGCTGGGACGAGCCATACTTGTACAAGCACTGTGCTTACAATTTTCTTAGAAGGTGTGTGGCAGAAACAGAAGTCCCGGATATTCTCTTACACTATCATTCCTCCCCATGTGGCGGACATTTTGGAGGAATGAGGACGGCTGCTAAAGTCCTCCAGGCCGGGTACTTTTGGCATACATTATTTAAAGATGCTTACTGCTTTTCCAAGGGCTGCAACAGATGCCAAAGGGTAGGCAATATTTCAGATAGAAACGAGATGCCCCTCAATTCCATCTTGGAAGTTGAGTTGTTTGATGTTTGGGGTATAGACTTCATGGTCCCTTCCCCCCTTCCTTTGGCAATTTATATATTTTGGTGGCTGTAGACTACGTGTCAAAATGGGTGGAGGCTGTAGCTCTCCCCACAAATGATGCTAGATCTGTTGTGAAGTTTGTTCAAAAGCAGATTTTTACAAGATTTGGCACACCAAGGGCATTTATCAGTGATAAAGGTACGCACTTATGCAACAAGCTGTTTGATGGAGTCCTCACAAAATATGGGGTGAGGCATAAAGTGGCTACAGCATACCATCCGCAAACCAATGGGCAGGCTGAGCTGTCCAATAGGGAAATAAAAAGAATTTTGGAAAAAGTGGTGAACCCAACTAGAAAAGATTGGTCCCTGCATTTGGAAGATGCTCTTTGGGCATATAGGACTGCCTACAAGACCCCCTTAGGAATGTCACCCTATAGGTTGGTCTATGGAAAGGCATGCCATTTGCCCATTGAGCTGCAGCATAAAGCCTTCTGGGCAGTAAAAAAACTCAATCTTGAGCTAGCCTAAGCTGGGGCAGCTCGAATTTTGCAGCTCAATGAGCTTGAAGAGCACAGGATGTTTTCATATGAGGGAGCAGAACTCTACAAGGCCAAAATAAAAGCTTGGCACGATCAAAAAATCCAGAAGAGAGACTTTGCACCAGGAGAGCAAGTACTGCTCTTCAACTCCAGACTGAAGCTGTTTCCAGGAAAACTCAAATCTAGATGGTCTGGACCCTTCACAATAGTTCATGCCCACTCTCATGGAGCCATGGAGCTACTTGATGCAACCTCTGGTAAGACCTTCAAGGTAAACGGGCAAAGGGTCAAGCATTACTGGGGTGAGCCATTTGCTACGGCACAGGCCACCACAGTAATGGCTGATCCTTGAATGTTCAACATGCTCTGAGTCAGGTTGAGGACTTATAAACCAAGCGCTATTAGGAGGCAGCCCAGCAAATTATTTTCCTTAATTTTAGATGTTATTTTTGTTTTTGCTTTTTCGTTTTCTTTGGCACTAACTCAATAAGTAGAAAACAAAAAAATTGGAGTTGTGGCTGAAGGTGGTAAAACTGTCTCGGTGGTGCTGTGGTTGTGCATTGGGCTGAAACAGGTTGGGGGCCCATGTAGCTGATTCGGGATTGTGTTGGGTTTTCGGGGGAAGAAGTCACGTCAGGCCAAAAGCCAGATAAAACAAATCCAAAAGGTTGGAGGGGAACCCTCAGACCATTTATTCTCCCTTGGTATCTGCGCCTCTTCCTTGCCACACACTCCCAACCACCAGCGTCAATCACCATCACTCTCCCATCAAATCTCTCCATAAAGCCCACTCCTTCCCCTTCCTTCACACATGTAAACCCATGAGAGGTTGATACAGCAAGAGATCTCCACTTGTGCCACGAGCACAAAAGGTCAATTGGTCTTCCCCTGCTTTATCACTGACCTATGCAAGCGATGTGGCATCGAGCTTCGAAAAGGGGAAGTGGAGGAGAGAAAAGCAGGAAGCATTGATATTAGGTTAAACAATCGATTTATATCCAACTCAGCCAAAGCAACCCAGGCCAAAGACCAAGAGCCGATTATGGAACCAGGGGAGCCCTCAAACCAGCAGGACTGATCTGCAGGGCTAGAGCAAAAGGTGGAGTCTCTGACTCAAATGCTGCAGCAACACATGCTGCAGCAGCAATTATATTGGCAATTTGCCCTGGATCAGTTGATCAAATGGCAGCAACGGGTGCTGGAGCTTAACCAATGGAAGAAGGTGCACCCCATTCCACAGTTTTCAATGCATATTCTACTTGAGCTGTGTCACACCCCTGAGCAGCATAATAGTCCAAGTGCCACAACAGTCCCGGATGGCTCGGACTCCTCTGACTTGATGCCACCAGCACCTTCACAGCAGCAACAACCCACCACCACCACCACTGAAGATCTCAGAAGCAACAAGAGAAAGAGAAGTGCAAGCCCACTACCGGACTTGGGGGCTGAGACTGAAGCAGAGCCTGAAGAAGCTGAGCCTAAAGCAACAACAACAACCCCTACCCCCTCTCACGCTCCTAAGAAGAAAGTACCAGACACCCCTCTTTGGGATGTGATCACCAAAATAGCCGTTGATTACCCTGCCTCTAATGAGGGGGCAGGGGGAAGCGAAGAGGGCACAGCAGCCTCAGCAACTGATGAAGAAGACCAAGAAAACTTGGTCTTTGTGAAAGAAGTGGGGACCTCAACCCCTACAAGCAAGAAGACCACTATTACAAAAGGGAGCAAAAAGAGCTCCCGCATCAGGAAGCTGAGCGCTTGAGCACATCAGAGCAGGTTGCTGCAACCTGTTGCAGCGACCCTATCAGGAGTTTCCTTGTCTCCCTTTTTGGTTATTTCTTCTGGTTTATAGTTTAAGTTGTTGTTGCTGTGTTGTTCTATTCAAATTGTAGCAAGCAGTTGAGAGTGGGGGTCAGCGAACCTTGACCCCACCTGTTCTTTTTGTCAGCTTAGTATCCTGTATGTTTTACTCCACCATGTGCACAACCATCCCCATCCTGGGGTTTTGCTTAATGCAGCATGTTCGTTTTAATATTTCACAAGTGCAGCTCTCTGGCAATTTTGACTTGATTGTTGTCTTTCTAGCTTGTGTGGTTGGATTTAATTGTTTGACGCTCGAGGCACATGCTGTAGCATTTTGATCTACCTTGTGAGCTTTTGGGCCAAAACAGTTTTCTCCTTCTTTCTGTGTGAATATCATTCTTATGCATAATTCTCTGATTTTGACTTGCTGCTTTCACACTTACACACATCTCTGTTGCACATACTTTTGCTAGAGGCACCTTTTGTTTTTCTCTTGAGCCTAGTATTGCCTCCATAGCCTACCATTGGATATTACCTTTGTGTGAACCCCTTTGAGCCTGCAAGCCCTTTGTTTTTAATGAACCCACATTACAAGCCATATCCTGAAAAACCAATGCCCTAACTAGTTGGTGTGGCTGGTGTGCTTTCTGTGTTCACATGCTGTAACATAAGTTTGGGGGTGCTCAAGGGCTAGCACATTTTTAAGTTTGGGGGTGCTATGCAGCTGTTATGCGACAAAAAAATGTTTAAAAAAAAAAAGCAGAGCAATTGAGAGGAAAAATACTGAAATGTTGCAACAACTGCTCTAAGGGTAAAAAGGAGAAAACAGAATTCAAAGAAGTATAAAAAAAAAGGGGAAAGCAGTCAACTGCTCCATCTAGTATAGCCACCTTCCCAGCGTTGTTCCTACCTGAACCCAAGCCTCATAACATCCAAATAAACTCCTCTAGTAGTGTGCAGTTTTGATTGTGAGTGGTGTGTTTAGAAGCTTGTCAAGGTCGTGTTTGAATATGCATTTGAATGATGATTGAGAGTACCTCTCTTAGCTTGAGAAGAGAGGAAGAACACACTGTTTTGAGAGTGTAGTGTTGTAGCATGTTGCTGAGAGTTGATAATGAGGATAACCAGGAATGCTGGCATGATTGTACTTCATGATTGTTGATGCATTGTCAAGTATGCCTTGTGAAGAAATTGGTTTGAAAAGAAGAAAGTTTTGTGTTTGAGCTAATTTGAGCACATATGTGGAGGTTTAGAAAACTTTGTGTCTTTTCTTTTTAGTTTCTTTTGTTTCCATTACTTGAGGACAAGCAATGATTCAAGTTTGGGGGTGTGATAACTCTTTTTATGAAGAGTTATTTGTACCTTTTTCACTTGTGCTTTTGTGGTCTTTGAGTATTTTGAGTTTATGTTTTTAGTGTTTTAGTGTGATTTTGTGTGAAGTGTGTTTCATAAGAGTCTTTCGTGAGTTTTAGTGTTTTGGTATCTTTTGGAACTGTTTTTAGTATTTGAGTGTGAGTTTTCTGTGCAGGGCAATTTGTGGAGATCTATGCGCTAAACTGGAAACGTTGCTCTGGGATATGTTGCAGCAATCGTAGCTGAAGCTAACTTTGGACAAGGACAAAGGCTCAAAACATTCTCTTACACATTGAGTTGTCCTTCGCTAATAAGGACAGTGTCCTACGCGTGGGAGTGATATTTGGTGCATTAAAGTCAGGGAACTGGGCCAAGGACACTGGTCCTAATCAGTTTTTAGTTCAAAAAGGATGAGAGAGGAGAGGGCCTTGAGATATGCTGGAAGAAAAACCCTAAAGAGGGGACAAAAGGAGAGGGACCAGACATCTTCTTCTTCCCTACTGGAGCAAGGACAGCAGCTGCGCCCCTTTCTCTCTCTCCTCCATTGTAATGGCTTCTTCATCCATTTCTTATTTTTCTCTTTGTTTTTGTAAGCTCAATATGAGCTAAACCTCTTGTAGCTATGGGATGTTGAACTTGTAATAGATTTCTAGTGAATGTTATGTTATGCCTTGCTATTGCATTTTCTATAAATCTGATTTGGATGTGTTTTAATTGAGCTTGATCACCTTAGTTAGAACTTGAGCTCATGGCTTCTTGGAAAAGCTAAGTGTAGCAGAACTGTTTTATAGATAAGAGTAAAATCATTAATTGGAAAATTATGATGAAGAGTGATTTAGGAATGAACATTCTAACTCTTAGGCTAGCTGGAACGAGCATAAGTGAGGCGTGAATGTAACTAATATGGACCTAGGAATAGGAGACATTTAGTGAAGTTCAACTCAGAACTGTTGGAAAACAAACTTTCATTTCCTGGAGCCAAATTGCCGTAGCATTGCAAACGCATAACTGAACTAGACTGAAGTTGCAAGGGATAATTCCCCGTAGCTGTTTTACTCATTCTGTTAACAACTCTGTTTTTATTGCTCTAGCATTTATTTTTACCAAAACTGTCCTGGATAAACACACACAAATTATTTGTTAATCTTGATTAATAGAATCATTAATTCAAACTTGTACTTGATTCACCATATAATCCTTGTGGGAACGATCTCACTTGCACTTTATTACTTGTTAAACGATTGTGTATACTTGCACAAGCACATCAAACATTTTTACAGCAGCACTCGCCTACTGGATACCGCTGATGACTGTGGCGCTGCCCACCCATAGTCCTGCTCTCTCTGCCTCGGTGGGTGCCGGATCCTCGAGAAAGGGAGAAATTGCACGACTCTGAACGGTCCTATCATGTCCTCCACGTACGATGCCCCTCCTCTGAAGAGAATGCTCACTAGTCTAGTATTGACCGTCAAGTAAGTCGAGGGGTCCACGCGCCATCCTCTCTCTTCATGGTAGACTATCTCGATCAACCCCAGTACCGGCATCCTCGGTACCGACATGATAAAGGGGTGTACGCTCGGGTCCATCAGTTGGCTCCTCGTCTTCACGCGAACCAAGAACCAAACAGACATACAAGAAGCAATAAGGAGATAAGAAATACAGTGCAGGGCAAGGTCGGAATAGCAACAGTAATGCAGTAAACAATAACATATAGCAGATAGCATGTATAACATATATAGCAATTACTGCACACCTTTCGAGACAACACATGCAATAAACATCCATCTCTATGAGTCACACACTCAGATAAAACCTCTAGACTGGGATATTAATCCCACGTAGCATATCGGCCGAAAACTCATAAAGCTGGTTCCACACCGGAACGGTTCCACACCCAAACAAGTCCACACCGGAATAGGTTCTGTGTCGGAACAGAGTTAGTTTGTGCAAGAAACCGAACCGCTCTCCGTGACCAATAAGAGTGCATCCCCCTTCCATACCGGAACCAGGGTGTGTTGGTCGCCTTGGAACGTTAGCCTGGAACGTGGAAAGCTCAGGGATTAGTTGGGAAAACCAGAATGGAACGGGCGCACGACAGGATAGGAGCTACCTCATCCGTCACTGTAAACTATTCCCGAGACCGGCAACATCCCCGAGGTCACTTACTTGACTGCCCCTTCTACTTTCCGTACCCGCACTCAGGTACAACTAACCTCGTATGACGCTGGCAGCCCACACTACCTGTCAAACGGCCTCGCCACTTGGCAGCTGATGATATGCAACAAACATCCTTAACGGGCTTGATACCGGATCTCACGCCTAAACACTCAATCAGAAACTGCACGATGCCACCGTATCCACCCGGCCACAGCCTCGAAGCCACGTGTCAACGAGCCACGACTCAAACATCACGACCACAACCTCAAGAAACCAGCATAAGAGCAACAACACCATCCACGTTATCAACCCGATAACAACACGGCACACAGCCAAACTTAACTCCAACGGCATTCCGCCACAGCACGACATTTACCACCAACAGCATAACAGTAACAGTAATTATGACAGCAGTAGTAATACCAACAGTAACACATAGCAGCATATCACATATACCAAGTAGCATATAGGCACTTAGACAGATAGCAACAATAGCAGTCAACCTCATAACCGTCATACGAAGTAGATCATCCTAAATCAACAGTTTGCTAACCTAGGGTTTCCAAACTTAACGGCGATAGCCCAAAGTAAGCTAAACCTAGGGTTTGGGTACTTTATCGGGGCTTAACCACTAGTAGGGTTAGGGCTCCCCTACACATAGTAGAAAACACAACTACACTACTCTTGCCTTCCCGAAGGCAGCAGTACTCTTTCTCCCCACTTGAACAGTCGGCGTGAAAATCAACACGACACTGGATCACCACTACACGCAGCCACCACCTTCAAGGTTAGCCACCAACAGTCCAAGAACAACCACGAACCACCTTGGTGCAGCCGCGGTTCCTCCTTCGAATCGCACACTCACGAACACGAACGTTGCCCTAATCACGAGCACAACACATTTACAGTAGTGTTAGCCTTAGGGTAAGCTCACGATCAAAGGAAAAAGGTAAAGACTTGAAGAATCACGAAGAACACGTGTTAGGGATTCGAGTTTACCTTTAGTGAATAGAGAAACCAATCCGTCAAAGTCGTAGATAGCTTTTTCGCGATCATAACTGTGTAGTCGAAATCGCATTCTGGTACTTTGATAGCCTCGAAACAAGCTTTCTCTCTCTAAAAAGCTCTGACCTCTCTCTAACTCTCAACAGGTTCGTGCTTGAAGATGGAGGGAAATGAAGCCAAGTGAAAGTGAAGAGGAAACTTCACTTGGATCATCCTGCTGAGAACGCTTTAGTGTGGACCATCAGAATGCTTGACCGTATCCACGTTTGAGCATGGGGTTCCTTCCACGCTTGAGCATGGAGCATCGTCCACTCCGCCTTCACCCTAGCCTGACACGTGTAGCACACCCGTCAAAAAGCACACTAGCTAGCAAACCCACTCAGCACGCTTGAGCGTGCAACATGCCAACGCTTGAGCGTTGGCACACTAAGGCATGCTCCCTTCCCACTCTTGAGCGTGCCGCTCAGCTAGGAAGAGCCTCCCAAACTTCTGACTTCCACAGTTTCTCGTTTAACACCATAGGCACCTCCACTCTTGTTCAAGCCTATTCCTAAGCTTCCAACTAAGCCTTAAACTAGCCTTAAACTAGCACAAAAAAATTCACACAATCATCCAAAGCCCTAATCGAGATTAACCAACTTGATTAGAGTTACAGAAAATCGGGATGTTACAATTGCTGCCTCAAATGCAGCAAAGAAAGCCGTTTGGATTAGGAAGTTCATTACTGAGCTTGGTATTGTTCTTAGCATTGTGGATCCCATTGATCTCTATTGTGATAACAATGGAGCCATTACACAAGCCAAGGAACCTAGATCTGACAAGCGATCCAAACATATACTTAGGCGCTTCCATCTCATTCGAGAGATTATCGATAGAGGAGATGTGAAGATATGTCGAGTATCGACACTTGACAATGTCGCTAGCCCGCTTACAAAGCCTCTTCCTCAGTAGAAGCATGATGGTCATACTTGGTCGATGGGTATTAGATTTCTGCCTGATTGGCTCTAGTGCTAGTGGGAGATTGTTGGTGTAAGCCCTAGATGCCATTAGTTTTCTTTGAGATTTACATTTATATCATGACTTTGATTTACATATATTTATATATATGAGGCATTTCAGTTTATACTGTTATTTGTTTAAACGCAGTAAAGTCCTTAGAATAGTTATTTCAGTTCAATAGAACATCAAGTGCATGACTTGATCGTGAGACCCTATTGAACATTAAAATACTATTCTTAAAGTATCCGTAGTCAAGTATTATTGTTAATTAGGACGACAGTAATACATCAAGACTATTATGTGAGTAGACTGATGAACACATCTCACGGGTTATGGATATGAGATATCAAGTCTTCACATAAGTATAAATATTAGAGTAATATTTATACTGGATTGACCCACTATGAGAACGCTGTACAATAGTTATGTAAGTGTCATGAGCGCTTCTCATGGTAACCATAGTGAAGTAGTCCTTCGACTTGAAGTCATTACAATTCCTACATGAGGAGTTGTAGGCTTTAATGCTACCCAACGTTATCCGTAACAGAATGATCATAAAGATAGTTATTGGGCCTACAATGAATCATGTTGAGGGATGTGAGTGATCTAGACAGGATTCATCCCTCCTACATAACAAGAGTAATGTCATGGGCCTCTCGATAGAGTGAGACATGAAATTGCATGGCCATGTTGCAATGGGCCAGTATGAGATATTGGGCCCATTTGTGATTACACGTCTACTCGGGAATTGAGAAATGAATAAATGAACTTAACAAGGATGACAAATTTATGCCTTGTGTTCAATTAAAACATATGGACGGAGGGACATTTACTACACGATAATTTTAGTTACAATAAGGTATATATCATATCACTGATACTCTCACTGGTTGGGTAACAATGATGTATTGCTAGATGCCGCTCATTATTTATAATATTAAATGTGATTTAATATTATTTCCAATTTATTGGGAACCTATAGGGTCACATGCATAGAACAAATAATCAGAGAATGAATTAATTTATTAAATATGATTTAATAATATTAATTTTGGCTTGGGCCTGTAGCGTTAAACCCCATTGGGGTTTAGGCAAGTGGGTAACAGCATATAAGGCTGTGTACGTCACTTAAGCGTAATGTGATTACTGCGCATAACCTAGCTGTCGTCACACCTCCTCCTTGGTAGGCGCGCCCCTTTCCCCTATCGTCAGCTAGCATGACATTTTCTCCAACAATGATTTGTTCATGTGGACTATGTAGAGGTGCTGCTCCTTTGCGGTATTGGTGATAGAGTTCATCCTCTTCTTCAGAGCAGTGTTCGTAGTGCTCATGATCAAGAAAGAAGAATTGTTCTTCCCTTCACAGTGTTCGCGGTAAAGATTCGCCACAAGAGGTAAACACTGCAATCATGAGTCATGATCATTTGTTTGGATCTTTTGGTGGGAATTTTTCCGCTGCATTTTTTGTTTTTTTTTTTAATACGCAAATTCCCAGCATCTTCTTGCTTGATGTATTCTTATTCTTCAAAATTTCAGAGTCTTCTATTTATAGACTTATTAGCAATAAATTTGCTATGAGACATTCTGTCTTTGATGCTTGCTTTATCTCAAGTCTTCAGAGAAACCATTAATGCAATAGAGTCGTTATGATGAAGCATTAAATGTGTTGCAAGACATTGAGGGTATTATTGTAATGAAGTACAACATTTTATCGTAGGGCAGAGCGAAATGCAGATCATCAGGATTTTTGCAGTGCAGATTTTCTTCTTTAGTGTACACACTCAGAGTTATTAGTTGTAAAGTGACTTCGTTGCGTACTAAGAGTAAAGGTGTCAGGTACGATAGTCAGAGGATGTAGCTTTATTCTGATTGACTTTGCAAAAGAAGTGCCCTCGTGAAGCTTTTTAAATATGTTCTCAACATAATTCAAAAAGATTGGCATTTGTTACTTAAGGAAGAGAGTAAAGACACGTTAGACAACGCGAGAAGACTTGCCTATCTTTTTAAGATTCTAGGAGCCTATTCTTCAGTAATGTCTGCCTTAAACGCTTGATACGCGGATAACAGATGATAGTTATGTCTTAGATAAAACGTTGTAGATATGCACACGCTTTGAATTTGACTTTGAGTCCTGTCTTATTTGACGATACGTCTGTACACTTGAATAAGATGATTAGAAGATAACACATGTTTTATTTAAATCATTCTATAAATGTTTGGATTCATCAAAACTTTAATGTTTAAAGCAGTATCAGACGCTTGGAGACGCAACAATCTCCCCTTTTTGATAATGACAAACATTTTGTGATTTTAATAAATCTTTTAAAAAGGATAACTAATAATCATAAAAGATTAAATAAACATTGTGTGTTCGCATGTCACTTTTTACATAATGATACTTTTCCTTAATGCTCTCCCCTTTTTGGCATCAGCAAAAAGGAATGCATGAGATAAGAAGTAAAGGTAACAAAAGATGCATAACAAGAGAAACAAAGAAAAGTTAACAGAAACATCATTAAATAATAGAGTGATTACATATGAAGCAACGTAATGATTGTACATATACAGTATTTTGAACATCACTGGCATCATTGTGTTGCCAAAAAGCGGTTCATAAAATCTAAAACAATAGCTTGAAAACAACGAAACTCTGTAAGCAGTTGGGTGAGGAACCTTCGAACTTCATGGTCCTTAAACTGATTTGTGGAACGGGAGGATCATGAGCTGGAGAAGGAGGAGGAGAAGGTACCGCAGTGTACCATGGTAAAGCCAAAACATGGGTAGAAAACACAGAAGAAATGGAGATGAGAATAAGAAAGTTTTCAAAAGAAAGAGGAGAAAAGAAGAAAAAAAATGAAGGTTATGAAATCTAGGAGCAACAGACAGAGGCAGAGATGGTTCAGAAGGATTAAAGGAAAAATCAAAAGAAACAAGTTTCTCTAAGATAGAAGGTTTTAAATGAGTGAGAAAAGGAAGTTGAAATTTTTTTACAGCAAATATACCTAAAAACCATTGAAAACGAAAATGAGTAAGAGGAGTATATCCTAAGAATGGAAAAACTTGAAATGGTAAAATAAAAAGAATTTTAAGAAAAGAGGAGCAAATAAGAGTTGTTTAGAAAGGGTACAGCTGATGAGATTTCCATTTTGTGGTTCTATCAGGATATCCAATCCATGGAATTTGATAGAAACTCACTCTTTGACCCAGGACAGGCGTCTGAAGCTTGTCTTTAACTAATAGACCAGAGCAGTAGTTTACTTTTCTGACAGACCTTGCGGTAGGAGGTTTAAACCATCTAAAAGTAGTCCACTTTTCAAACTTCAGTTTTCTGTCAGCAGTGTTAATGGGACAGTCTTTGGATTCAGCATATATAGAGATACTCTTCTTCCGAGGCCTGGGTTCCAACAGGTCTGGCTTGATAGATCTTGGTCTCAAGTTTCATTTCGATGTGATAATTAGGTATCCAATGAATGGTGTGCTTGATCGCAGCATTTTGTCTTGACAAGTATTGCTCAGACTCCAGAAAGCCAATCTTCATAAAGTCCACTCTATCATTGGTGAATAGATCAAGCAGTTTTTTGGGTATTGGGCCAAAGGACCGAGGTTTGTATGGAGGAAGGTCAGATTTGGGAAATCCAGCATGTGGTTTTCGGAGAAACTGTGCAGATACCTTCCAATTCCAAGTTTTGAGAGGAGGGGTATTTCAAAGGAAGGAACAGTGGGTTCAGCTTCCTGTGGTGATGGTGAAGGCGATGGTATTTGTGGTGATGGTAATCTGGGTGATTTTGGCTGTGAGGATGAAAGTGCAAGAGAATGAATTTGTAAATTCTGAGGAGATGGGGGTGAGGATACCTTAGGATGAGAAGAGATTGTGGTTGTGTCATTAGATTGGGAGCTGATAGAGGGTTTGATCCTTCCTAATCTTTTGAGAGGAGTATGTTCAACTTCGGATGCCTTCCTCTTGAGAGTTTTCTTTCGGACCTTGGGAATAGTCTCTGACAGACTGGGCTCCCCCTCAGCAGATGCTTCCATTCTCGACCACTTTGAAGCAGGTTCTTCATCCATATCAGAGATCACCATTTTGTGTCTGATGGGTAGTTTAGACGCTTTTAAGCTCGTGGAGGTGTCTACTGATACTTCCAATTCAGAAATGGGCAAAAATGTTGGTCCCTGATTTAGGGATTCTTGAGCCTCATCTTCCTATCCTTCAAGAGGTGTCTCCTCATCCAATTTCTTAAGCCCCATTTGAGACAAAGTCTTAACATTAATGGGGGTTCCCATGGTAACCCCACCAATAGACAAATCAAAGCCTAGATTTGTGAAGATCTTTGTTAACAGCATGCCATAAACAAAAGTCTTTTTCTATTCACCAGGCTTGGTGTAACATCCCGATTTTCTGTAACTCTAATCGAGTTGGTTATTCACGATTAGGGCTTTGATTGGTTGTATGATTGATTGTGTGTTAGTTTAAGGCTTAGTTAGGAGCGTAGGAATAGGCTTGAATACTGTTGGAAGTGCCTAAGGTGTAACACGAGAAACTGGGGAAGTTAGGAGTTTGAAAGGCTCTTCCCAGCTAAGAAGCACGCTCAAGCGTGGGAAGAGTGCATGCTCAAGCATGCCAACGTTTGGACGTTGCCATGTTGCACGCTCAAGCATGCTGAGTGTGTTTGCCAGCTGGTGTGAGTTTTGACGAGTGTGAGACACGTGTCAGGCCAGGGAGAGGGCTGAGTGGCCGAGGCTCCACGCTCAAGCGTGGAAGAACCCCACGCTCAAGCGTGGGCATGCTCAAGCATGCAGTTTACCCCACGCTAAAGCGTTTTGAGCATAACAAGTTTGGTGTTTTCTTTTCTCTCCTTCATTTTTGCACGAAATTTCTAAGTCTTCGGAGCTTTTCTCCTGCAAGTAGAGACAGAAACATAGAGCTAGTGAGAGAAGTTGAGGTTTGAAGAGCTTCAGAGCTTCGGATCGAGATTCTGACAACACCGTTGTGATCGTGACGAAGTTTTCTACGAACTTGTCCAAACGATTTCTCGATTCGCTAAAGGTAAACTCGAATCCCTAACACGTGTTCTTCGTGTTTCTTCGAGTTTCTACCTTTTCTCTTAAGATTTGAGGTTGCCCTAGGGCTAACACTATTGCATATGTGTTGTCCTCGTGATTAGGGCAAAGTTCGGGTTCGTGATTGCGCGGGTTTTAGAGCTTAAGGTCGTGGCTAGGAAGATGTTCTGAAGCTATTTTTGAGCTTCGTCACTGTGTATGAGGATTTTCGGAAGATCATGTTGAAGTTTGCGCCATCGTTTGAGGTGGAAAGAAAGAGTATTGCTGTCGTCGAGAAGGCAAGAGTAGCATAGTTGTTGATTCTGCTATGTGTAATGGAACCCTAAACCCTACTAGAGGTTGTGCCCTGATAAAGTACCTAAACCCTAGGTTTAGCATACTTTGGGCTATCACCGCTAAGTTCAAACCCTAGGTTAGATAACTGTTGATCGAGGATGAAATGCGTTGTATGACTGCTATGTTGCTAATTGTGTTAGTTTCTACTTGTCTACGTGCCAATATGCCTACTTGGTTTGTGATATGCTATACTGGTTTTGCTGTTGTTATTGTTGTTGCCTCTGTTGTTATGCTATGGCGGTGTGCCTAAGTTCAACTATTGAGTGGCTATGAGCCCTGTATGAGCGAGTTGATACCGTGGATGGTTTCGCTGTTGACATGTCTTAAGCTGGTTGAGCTGGAGCTGTGACTCGTGGATGCATGGCATCGTGTGTCGGTTTGCTATTGAACATTTAGGCATGGGGATCTGATATCATCTAGTTGAGGTTGTTTGCTGCATATCATAGTTGCCAAGTGATGTGGCCGTATGACAGGTTTTATGGACTGCCAACGTCATGCGAGGTTAGTTGTACCTGAGTGCGGGTACGGAGAACGAAAGGGGAAGTCAAGTGAGTAACCTTGGGGATGTTGCCAATCTTGGGAATAATCTACAGTGACGGATGGAGTTGCTCCTATCGTGTTGTGATGCCCGATCCAGTCCGGTTTGTCCGACTAATCCTTGAGCTTTCCACGTTCCAGGCTAACGTTCTGAGGTGACCAAGAAACCCTGGTCCCGGGCTCGAGAGGGGGATGCACTCTTATTGGTCACGGCGAGCGGTTCGTTGTCTTGGACAAGCTAACTCCTGTTCTGATGTGGAACTTTGTGTTGTGAGATTCGGCCGACATGTTGCATGGTATTAGTATTTCGGTCTAGAGAATTGATCTGAGAGAGAGATCTATGGAGATGCACGATTGTTGCATGTGTTGACTCGAGAGATGTTTGGCTATGTGCAATACCTATCGTATATTCTATATTTGTTATATATGCTACTTGTTATGTGTTTTACTATTTTAACGTTGCCGTACCGATATGCATGATATCGTATTCTTATCTCCCTGTTGTTTCCTTTCTCTGTTTGTTTCTGTTCTTCGTTCGCGTGAAGACGATGAGCCTGCGGAGTTTGGAGATGGACCCGAGGATGCACCCTTACATCACAGCGGCACCGACGATGCCGGTGCTAAAGGAGATAGAGATCATATACCACGATGAGCAGGGTTGGCGTGTGGACCCCTCTACGTTTCTGATGGTCGATATAGGGTCGGTCAGTCTGCTATTCAGGGGCGGGGCTTCACACCACGAGGATATTCTTGGACCTTACAAAGTTACTTAGTTTCTACTGTTCACCCAGATGTGGCAGCCGTCGAGACGCCACGAGAGGGACTACTTGTGGGAAGTGCCAGCGACTTCGCACATATCCAGCCGCAAAGGGTTTGTGCTACGAGGTCAGCGAAGGAGGACTGAGCAGTATCTAAGGACCTACAGGAGGCACCAGGTAGTGGTGTCCAGCTCGTCTTCTGAGAATGAGCCGCTGGTGGTTTATCGGCGTAGCTCCAGGTATCTGCACCACTGATGATGGGATCTTGCCAATTCGTCCAGGATGCGAGCTGAGTGCTTTTTATGTACTTTTTCAGTGATGGGTGGGTAGTAGTGCTGGTGAGCTGTGAGAGCTCTTTTCCTTTTGTTTGTATATGTTTATGCTTTTCAGTTTTTATATACAGTTGGCTTGTCTATGTACAGTACCTTAGTGCCTACTGATGGGGGTTATGTTATGCATGTGATGTATTTAGTCTATCTTTATCTATGTTTGACATTGATGGTTGCTTTTATGCCTTTACAGTGCGCTTGTATGTTTTCCGCTCTTCTTTGGCTACGCTTCTTGAATAACGCGCTAACGTTATAATACGATTAAGGTATAGTTATAATATAAGCTTGGGACTAATAGGATTATCCTAAGTAAGTGGGTTCGTCTCATTATTATGGTATCAGAGCATTGAGAATGTTCTGAAGCTAATGGGGCGACTTCATGTACATGGGGTTGTCTCACGTGGCATTATTCACCGTATATTTCAAAATCAAATCATTTAAATCCACTTTAATTCTGTGAATCAAATGATAAAGAGCAAACTTATCCATCCTGCTTACATGATCTCGTGCTCGATGTCTTGGCATCACAGAGTTGATAAGGAGAACATGTAGAAATCTTCCCTTTGGAATCAGTTTGGAAGACTTGAGAGATGGGGGGTTTAGGGTTTCCATACAGAGTGATGTTGACTGTCTCAGAGCCAACATTATCATCCCAATTCTCATAAAAATCCGCGCATTCACAAGTACAATCGGTTGCTCTAGCAATTGTCGTTAACCGAATCGAGAAGAGACGGTTCATGACGGTTCCTTTGAGTTCCACATCCAGATTGCTTTATTTTGCCGAAGCAGTTTTTCCAAAACATAAACAGAGGTCTGGGAAAAACCTGTTCTTATAGAGAGAAGAACTTCATCCATCCAACATTCTTTAGTTCTTCAAAGACATCCATACCTCCTTTTCTGATCTTTTCCAACTCAACCACTCATCCAGGAACAATCTTAAGAATCTGAGATTCTTCCATATTCGGCCACGTAACTGTCCTGATGACATAGTGTAACATCCTAAAAAAACAAAATAACTAGGGATAATAATATGAGGAATATAATGCATAATTTTTGGGAGGTTTAGAATATATGTTTTATGCCCTTGAAGTAAATAGAGATTAAAAATAATTAAAATTGGTTAAGAGTGATTTTCTAAAGGAAATTCACTTCCTGATGCATGAGCATGCCCGTGTTCAATATCAGCACGCCCGTGCTCATGTGCGTGCCTTGACTCATTTGAGTACGCCCTTACTCAAATGAGCATGGTCGTGCTTAAGGGGAGCACGTTAGTGTCGAAAATTGACGCTGTTTAGCGCGCCCGTACTGAAACAAAGAGCACGGCCGTGCTAAACAGGAGCATGCCCGTGCTCGACATCAGTAACGTCATATGCGAGGGTTTTAGACGGGAAACACATGTGACTCCTATTTATACCATCTTATAACACCCTAGTGTGGCTAGAAACCATCTTTGCACCCTAAAGCACCTTAGTAACGGCTGTGGAGCATCCTCATGCTTCGGAGATGGGGTTGCTATAAACAATAAGTTTGGAAGGAGAACAACAACAACAACAACAACAACAACAACAACAACAACAACCACAACAACAAGATGTAGAAGAAGATGAAGAAGAAGAAGAAGAAGAAGAAGAAGAAGAAGAAGAAGAAGAAGAAGATTCAAGGTTGAGGAAGGTGATATATAGGATTCGGCTTAGTTTACGTTTGGAAATTTTTGGAGGTCTTCAAGAGGTGAGTAGAAATACTCTTTCTCACCCTTTCCATGGTGCAATTTGTCTTGGGGTTTGGGATATGCTTTCAAAACATGGTTTTTGGAAAATATTCTTATGTTTGGTCAAATCCTGATTTTCTAAATTTGGGGGGTTTTCCTTTAAAGTGTTCCTACCTTGAATTATGTATTTATTATTGAGATTGATGCTATGATATGTATGATGTACACATGATTTGGTGGATTGACATTCTATATTTGGATTATATGATGATATATGTGACATTGGCATGATTAATTAACTGTTACATGTGATAGATGCTGTTTGCTGCAATACCGCCTATGATAGGGGTATCGAAAGTAACATCGCCAATGATTGGGATGTCGAAAATATGAAATACCGCCATGATGGAGTATCGAAAGCAACATCGCCATACGTTGGGATGTCGAAATGAGTAATACCACCGGTGTACAATGGTTGGTATCGAAAATGAGTAATGTCACTAAATCGAAGGTGACATCGAAATACCTTCATGAGTAAGGTAGCCAATGAGACGTCATTGTTATGTGCAGTTTGAAAGTCATATGACATATGAGGATATTTGAGATTATTTGATAGATGAGATCTTGTCATACTTGATTTATGATGTGTTAATGATGACTATTTACTACCAATAATAATTTATATTATTATTATTATTATTATTATTATTATTATTATTATTATTATTATTATTATTATTATTATTTTACTATCCATTATTTTGAAAATAGTGGGTACCATGGTTGGTTTTTCCGGTTACCACACCAGCTGAGAATAATGCTTTTGTGAAAACCTTTTAAACTGTATTTCTGTTCACTAGGATTTTATTTCTCATTAGTAGTATTATTTTCATAGCCTGAGGACGACCCTGTTGAGCAGCCAGACGTTTTGAAGACTATCTCTTTAGTTTTAGAGCTTGGTTAGTATTGTATGGCATATACTAGGAGGACATTTATTATTGTTTATTTATTTTCTTATGCGAGATGTTATAGACGCACGGTTTTGAGGCTTTGAAACTTATTATGTTATTTCGGTTTTTGAAGTGATGCAAACAATTATTTTGGAATAATATTATATTAAGTATTTATTCAGTATATATTTAGGAAAATTTTTATTTTCCTTGTTTTATTTAAGTAATTATTTTGGGTTACTAATGTAATGAAGGGCGTTACACATAGCGGGTGCTCTGGGAGCGCCTTTTGTCCCCCTCGATGCTACGTCTCAACTCGATGCGGAAAAAATAAATGAATAAAAACGCTAGTTGCTTTCGGAAAATACTTTAAGTAATATCTATGTTCGAAAACGAGGATTTAAAAATTTTCTGCACACATATAATATTCCAAACATAGGACAGGTGGGATAAGCCACATAACATATATCAATACTAAACATCCATAGCAAAATAACCATAAGGCTTTAAATGCTGAAGCATACAAGTTTTCTAGAAAACAGAGTTTAACAAGTAGTAGAAGTTCTGGCCTATTATCACAGATTACAAACCTCAGAACAGTAAATCAACATAACTAAAGCAAATAAGATATGACTGCTTCAAAAATAAGACTCTAATGTTGTTCGGGCTAAAAATAGCCATTGGGGGAAAACTCCGAAGTCAGCTCCAGTTCCCGAAGGAATTCGGAGGGATCCTCCTTCTCTTTATCTTCAAAAGATTCCATCATCAGGGTCCTCAGGTGACCGCGGGGACCTCTGAACAACATCTGTACATGTATCCAAAAACACAACAGAGTGTCCAACATGTACAGGCAAAGGTGAGATACTCATTCCACAAGTTTATCACGATAGCCGCACAAGCGACAAACAACACATACATTCACATATGAAATACAGTTGCATTAACAAATATTCATAAAGCATAATATCTCAAACATCATCTTGAGTTATAACATAATGCATAAAACTTCAATATCATCTTTTTAATTCATGTTCTCCGGAGATTCCTAACTTCCCTTCATCGAGCGATAGGCCGCGAATACTCCCTTAACACAATTGTTCTCATGAGTCGGCCTCTCAGTTTAGGTCTGAACTCCAATTCTTCAGAGGTACTACGTCACAACCATATCATGAATAGTCCAGTCTCTGATCGAGTTCATCCGTGTTTGGTAACCGATTACCACGGCATGGGGTTGCAATGCCTCTGGCCTCTTTTGGAGTCTCAAACACAGGATGTCCCTATAGACCTCGTGGTCTTAACTGGCTCATATTCTCAATCACTTGGATTGTAGCCCATTTTCAAATGGCGCGTCTGCCGATTCATGTATGTACACAGAAAGTTTCTGTTTTCTTTTCATCAATTCTTTCTTGTCGAGGCATATAGCTCACGACTCGTTTTAAAGGACATTTAGCCCAAGTTCTTAATCCACGAAGTACTAGGCCGACGTCGTGGACACTAGTCTCGCATATAGGACACGAAGTCCGGGTACTCAACTCACAAAACACCAGCCCGATGTCTCAGTCACTAGGCTTGCAGACTCCAAAAGTGAAAAGGAAAATCACTACTTTTCTTTCGGGTCTTATTTTCATAAAAACAGCTTTGGAAAGCAAAACTCAATTTCATTATCATGGACTAAAACATTTTTCTAAAAGAAGTTTCATTTGAAAGAACTTTCCTTAAAAGACTTTTTCTTTTGAAAGGATCTAACTTTTTTTTTTTTTAAAAGAAGACTCATTCCCTTGAAAAGACAAAACTATTCTCAAGACGTTTCTTTGGTTCCAAAATGCGTTTTAAAACTTTGATCAAGACTTTTAATCATTTTACCATTCTTTATCAAGCCATAGCCGATGCTATACTGTCAACCAATCCAAGATATATATATATATATATATATATATATATATATATATATATATATATATATATATATATATATATATATATATATATATATACACACACACAACATCATAAGTATATCATAAACATCATAGGTATATCTCATCCAAGGTATCAATGCCACAATTCAATTTCAACATCCAATCACATACTTATCAAGTACATATACCATACATAGCAAATTCACAAAACAGCAATCACTTTATGATCAAAATCAAAACAACAACAACACCTCTAACAATCATGCTCATGAGACTACCAAACTCATTGTGAGAAAATCTCCCTTTACCTCTTGAAGATCCCAAGTAAGTCCTCGAAGAATTATCCATTCCAACTCCGGTTTCCTTCACACCTCCTAGAACAATCAATCACAATTCAACACTTCACAACAATAAATCAAAGTTTCAACATTAACAACATAAATCTCCTCCCTCTACTTAGTCTAAGTCTCGGCCATATGGTGGAAAAATAAGGTAGGGGTTTCATTTGGTTTCTATCTTTTGGATGAAGGATTCTTAAGTATAAACAACACTAAATCAAGTCTTATTACTCAAACATTTGGAACAAAACTCAAGGTTCTCCATGTTCTAGGTTTCGGCCATCAAAGAGAAAAATGGCTAGAATTTGATTTGGGTTTTCAATCCCTTGGATTCAAGGATCATAAGAATGAAAAAGGTGGAATCAAGTGTCATTTAACAAAAATTGAAGAAAACTCACTTTCCCCCAAAATTCCTAGGGTTCGGCCATCTCAAATAAAAAGGGCTAGGCTTGCTGTTTGATTTTATACTCTTGGATAATGGTAGAAGGTGATGAAACTAGCTCAAAGAAATGTGTTTCACATTAAAAGGAGTTTTCTACAATTTTCTAGAAATTTTTGAAGTTTGGTTCATGAAGTTGAAACTCATGGAATCAAGATTTTCAAACATGAAATAGGAAGAGATTCATGAGGTTTAAGGATCTAGGGAGTGATCTTACCTCTTGATTGATGAAGATTGAACAAGAATCAACACTTTTCCTTCACAAAAACTCAAGTTTTCTCTTAAGGAAAATGAGAGAAAGAAAGGAAGAAGATGAAGTGAGGAAAGAAAATGGTGGAATGGCCTTCATGAAGCCATTTAGGCATGTGGGATGAAGGGCAAGGATGTGAAAAAGTTGATCACTTAAGGGCAATTTGGTCTTTTTCACACAAGGTTAAATGGTAATTATGAAAAAGGTTAGGGACATTTTGGTCTTTCCGCGTCCAGATATTTTCAAACGTCATCATGATACTGGCACGCTTTTCCATATGATGTGACTTAATGTGACTTCAAGTTTATCCGTTAGCGGGTCCCGATAAATCCGTATTCAGCTCCGTTCGTCACCCGGTTTGAGAATTCGCCCGAATAAAGCGTAGGAACTTTTTTTTTACAAATTTATCGAAAATGTAGGAAATCCAATTCTAAGCCTAACTGTTTCGTTCATGGGTCAAACTTAGGTCTCCTGAGAAGTAAAATCGTACTGCCAGTGACAAAACACTGACTGGACTCCGTCCGAATTTTCAACCCAAAATTTAACCGTAACTTTCTACGCTAGCGTAGAGTATGAATATGGTCTTGGTTTATTTTATTTCATTTTCTAAAACCTCTAATAAAATACAAACTTATTTACACATATTATCGATATTAAAAGTAGTGAGAAATCGGGGTGTTACACCTTTGCCCTTAGAAGACTTGGCTGCAATGAGGAGTTGGTTTAGGGTTTGAAAGAGAGAAAAAGATAAGCTTTTCTAGAAACAAAGCTTTTTGAGAAAGAAACAGCTTGAAGTAATTTGAAAAAGCGATAGAGAGAGATAAAAGAAGGGCTTCCCCCTTTTTAAAACCAAAAAACTTCGTCGTTTCAGAAAACAACGGTAACCCTTTTTGTTTAAAAGAGATAAAAAGCAAAACTTTATGTCTCAGTTACATGTCATGCCTTAAGATGCATGATAAGTTCAGACAGGTGTAAGTATGCATGTGTATTTAGACTTTAAGACAATCAAACGCTTCATTCAATAATAAATGCATGTTGATATTATCTTTGATATAATTAAATCTACCTTCGGCTAAAGGTTTTGTAAAGATATCAGCCCATTGATTTTCAGTTTTGATAAACTGTAACTCAAAAACTCCTTTTTGAACGTAATCTCTTATGAAATGATGTTTGATTTCAATATGATTTGCTTTGGAATGTTGTATGAGATTTTTAGATAAGCTAATAGCACTTTAATTATTACACCAAACAAGAATATTATGGTCAAAGATAGAGTAGTCCTCAAGTTGATGTTTTACCCATAACAGTTGTGAACAGCAACTGGCAGCAGAGATATATTCTGCTTCAACGGCTTCAGCAGTTGAGAGTGAAATTGTTCCTTGACTTTTACTTGACCAAGAAACCATGTTTGCTCCAATGAAGTGATATCTTCCACTGGTGCTTTTTCTTTCAACTATGTCTCCAGCAAAGTCATCATCACAGTAACCAGCTAACCTGAAATCACTAGTTCTCATATACAACAAACTAAGATTAGTGGTTCCAATAAGATATCCTAATATCCTTTTAACAGCTTTTAGATGTGATTCTCTGGGGTCAGATTGAAACCTTGCACATAAACAGACACTGAATTGAATGTTTGGTCTGCTGGAAGTTAAGTACAGAAAAGATGCAATCATATCTCTGTAGACTGTTTGATCTACTTTGTTACCTTCCACATCTTTGCTGAGGATAACAGTTGGATGCATAGGTGTTTTCATTGATTTTGATCCATCCATCTTATATTTCTTAAGAAGTTCCTTGGTGTACTTTTGTTTATGAATGTAGATACCTTCACTGGTTTAATTTGCTTTATTTTCAAGTCTAAGAAAGAACTTCAATTCTCTCATTAAGCTCATTTCAAACTCATTCTGCATCATCTCAGAGAACTCTTTATAGAGCTTTCCATTAGTAGCACCAAAGATAACATAATCAACATATATTTGAACTACTATGAACTTATCTTTAGATCCCTTTTTGAAAAAAGTAGTGCCTACCTTTCCTCTTATGAAATCATTTTCCATTAAGAAAGAGCGAAGTCTGTCATATCATGCTCTAGAGCATGTTTTAGATCGTACAAAACCGTTTTGAGTTTGAAAACATGATCTGGTTTTTCATAATCTTCAATACCAGGTGGTTGGTTAACATAAACTTCTTCTATAAGACCATTAAAAATGCGCTTTTGACATCCATTTGAAAAAGAGTTATGTTATGTTGTGCAACATATGACATGAGAATACGAATAGCTTCTAATCTTGCTACAGGTGCAAAAGTTTCAGTAAAGTCAATACCTTTTTGTTGGTTATAGCCTTGAGCTACTAACCTTGCTTTGTTTCTGATAACTTTGCCATCTTCATCTAGTTTGTTTCGAAAAAACCATCTTGTTCCAATTACAGACTTATCATCTGGTCTTGGTACAAGATACCATACATCATTTCTTTTGAATTGATTTAGTTCTTCTTGCATAGCTAGAATCCAGCTTTCATCAATAAGAGCTTTCTTGATGTTCTCTGGCTCAATTTCAAATAGAAATGCCATATTGTTGCTTTCTCTGAAAGTTGATCTGGTTCTAATGCCTTGAGAAGGGTTTCCAATGATTAGTTCTTCAGGATGATGTACTTTGTATCTCCAGTCTCATTTTAGACTGTTGTTATCAGACGTCTGTAGTTGCGTCTATTCAGAAGATTTTTCATGTGATTTTGGACTTTCCAGTTTTGATTCGTCTGATTGCTTATCCATTTGATTGCTTATATCAAATCATGCAAGATCATCATCTAGATCTGATAGTTTCCTATCAGTCTTTAATCCATCATTAAATTTAACGTTTATGGATTCTTCTACTACAGCAGTTCGAGAGTTATAAACTCCGAATGCTTTTCAAGTTTCAGAATATCAAATAAAGATAGCTTTATCTACTTTAGAGTCAGATTTTACAAGGTGTTCTTTATTATTCAATATAAAGCATTCACCACCAAAAGAATGAAAGTAAGATATGTTGGATTTTCTACCCTTCCACAATTCATAGGGAGTTCTCATAAGAAATGGTCTCATTAGAATTTTGTTTTGTACATAACATGCAGTGTTAATTGCTTCTGCCCAGAAGTACTTAGGAAGGTTATTCTCATTGAGCATTGTTTTTGCTAACTCTTGAAGAGATCTGTTCTTTCTCTCTACAAGTCCAATTTGTTGTGGAGTTCTTGGAGCAGACAAGTTGTGAATAATTCCATTCTCATCACTGAACATTTTAAATAGCTCATTATCGGATTCTCCTCCATGATCACTTCTAATGGTGGAGATACAGAAACCTTGCTCATTTTGTACCCTTTTACAGAAAATAGAGAACATTATGAAAGACTCATCCTTGTGGGTTAGGAAGATTACCCATGTAAATCTAAAGTAGTCATAAACTATGACAAAACCATATTTCTTTCCACCTAGGCTAGCAACGCTTATTGGTCCAAACAGATCCATATGTAACATTTGCAAGGGTCTAGTGGAAGATATCTGATTTTTTGATTTGAAACTAGATTTTACTTGTTTACCCTTTTGACATGCATCACACAAGATATCCTTCTTAAAAGAGATATCAGGTAATCCTCTTATGAGGTTGTGCTTCTTTAAATTTGAAATAATTTTCATACTTACATGTCCTAGTTTCTTATGCCATAGCCATCTTTCATCTTCCTTAGACACAAAGCATTTTACATTTTGATATGAGAGTCCAGCAAGTTCAATCATATAAAGATTTTATCGCCTTTGAGCAGAAAAGGGACATTTGCCATTGTTGTCTTTGACTAGGTAGACATCTTTGGTAAAAGAGACAATAAATCCATTATCACATAACTGACTTATGCTAAGTAAATTATGTCTTAATCCTTCAACCAATAAAACATTAGATATAGAGGGTAGAGGAGGTTTACCGCCAATTTTACCTACTCCGACCACTCTTCCTTTCTGGTTACCTCCAAAGGTAACGTATCCGGCGTCTTTATGTTGGAGGTCTTGGAACATAAACCTTTCTCCTGTCATGTGTTGTGATCAGCCATTATCCAGATACCATGACAGGTATTTTCTTTGTCCTATTAAGGATATCTGCAACAGGAATGATTAGTACTTTAGGTACCCATATCTTTCTGGGTCTTTTCTTGTTAGATTTACTCGTCTGAGGTTGTTTCTTTGAATGAAAACATTTGGACATGATATGTCCAGCTTTTCCACGGAAGTTTTAGACATGTTTATAAATAAAGAATGGTCTAACATTATGAAATGAACATGTGGATTTCTAAATTGAGACTTTAACATCCGTCTTATGATGCATCTGTTCATCCAATCCTATTCCTGACTTGTTTAGGGAGTTCTTTGACAACCGAGAAGGTTTGTCAAATTTTCTCTACCATTAACAAACTTGGAAAGATTCAAAGTGAGTTCTCCTACTTTCTGCCAAAGCTTTAACACTTCTTCAGACTTTAGTGTCTCAATCCAGATCTTTGCCTCAGGTTTCTTAGCTTTAAGCTCTAGGTTTTCCCTAGTCAATATTTTACACTCTTGACTTTTATGTTCATGCTCTTTTAGGAGCTTAACATATTGTCTTTTTAGTGCTTTAAAGGCTTTGGTTAAGCTAGTGGATTCTTCTACTAATTCATCATAAGCATCTTGCAAGTCATCAAGTTCAGTTGTTACCTCAGTATCTGATTCTGAGTCTGTGTTTGCCATTAAGCAGAGATTTTGTTCTTTTTTTGCTTCTGCATCATTGTCAGTTGAGCTTCCATCTATATCTTCCCACGTGGCCATCATTCCTTTCTTCTTCTTAAAGAACTTATTTTGAGGCTGACCCTTCAATTGTGGACATTCAGACTTCATGTGGCCTGGTTTCTTACATTCATAGCATACAATGGATTTGTTTTTAGAAGATCCACTTTCGTTGTAATTTTTATCCTTGTGGAAGTGTCTGAATGGTCATGCCCTTCTGAAGCTTTTCTTTTTCCACAACTTCTTCATATTTCTGGTCAGGAGAGATATTTCTTCATCAACAGAATCTTCGTCTGAGTTATCTGAGTCGTCAAACGGTTCGTCAGCTTTCAGAGATTCAGATGTTTCTTTGTTGACCCTTTTCTCAGCATTTAGAGCAATGGACTTTCCATTTTTGATGGGATTGTCTTGATTTAGTTCTTGCTCATGAACCTATAGAGTTCCAACCAATTCATCCATAGTTAGGATGTATAGATCTTTGGCTTGTGTAATGGCTGTCACAAAAGGTCTCTAAGGTTTTGGAAGACTCATGAGAATTTTAGTCACATTCTCTTGGACTAAGTAAGTCTTTCCAAGAGATTTGAGATTATTGGTGATAGTTTGGACTCTACCAATCATCTGAAGAATAGATTCCCATGAAAAAAAGTTTGTATTCCATGACTAGAATACTTATTTTTGTTTCTTTCACCTTGTCGGTTCCCTCATGGAGATTTGCTAAGGTATCCCATATTTGCTTTGCTGAATCATATGCATGACCCTTTTCAAATTCACTTTGGATAGGAGCACAAATAAGAGGGTAACGAGCTTTGTGGTTTAAGTTCCACTTAGTTCGTTCAACATCAGGCCAATCATCTTCTGGTTTGGGCTGACCATTATCAAAGAGTGGAATGTAAGGACCATTTTGTATAATGGACCAACATCTGGAGTTAGTATTCATGATGAACCAATGGAATCTTTCCTTCCAATAAAGATATTTATTCCATAAAAGAATGGAGGTCTGGTCATGCAGGTTCCTTCAGCTATGGGTGCATATCCCATATATCCAGCAGCTTGCCCGGTCATGATGTTTCGGTTCATCCAGGAACGTTTTCCTCAACACTTGTTAAGGTGCTCAACCCAGAGGCTGAGCTCTGATACCAATTCAAATAAACTCAGTAAACACAAGAAGAGGGGTTGAATGGACTTAAAAACTTTTTGATTAAACAAAAAATATTTCAAAATCTTTAAACATAAGACGCTGTTAGAAAGAAATATACGTCTGAAGAAGTGAAAATGAAGTATGATAAAACAAATAAGTTTGTTTTTTAAAGATAAAAACACTTTCACCCCAGATTAGATATAGTCAGTTGTTTCAACAATAATAATGAAGAGTTCAAGGAGAGAAAGAATCACACTCAGCGAAAGAATCACACTCAGCGATTTTATACTGGTTCACTCCAACTTTGAGCTATGTCCAGTCCTTGGCTTAACCAAGAGTTTCACTATAACTGATCAGATTACAGACAAGTATTCTTTGCACACCTAGCCTCTCCAGGCTCAAGTATTGTTTGCACACCTAGCCTTTTCAGGCTCGATCGACGAGTATTGTTTGCGTACGTAGCCTCTCTCGGCTCAACAAGTATTATTCAGTTAGCCTTTCCATTCCTTACCAAAACAAATGAATTGTTTTTGAAGCAGCAACTTTAGCTTGAATGAGCAAGTAAACCAGATTACACTCACAGAGTGAATATGAAGTGTGTAGGGTATGACTGCGCAAAAACTTCTCTTAGGATTTAAAAATGATTGAGAAGTAAATGAAGGAATTAATAATTAAAAGCTATACAATAAATGAGAGTATATTCAGCTTGCTTGATGTATTCTTGTTCTTCAAAACTTCAGAGTCTTCTATTTATAGACTTCTTAGCAATAAATCCGTTGTGAGACATTCTGTCTTTGATGCTTGCTTCATCTCAAGTCTTCAGAGAAACCATTAATGCAATAGAGTCGTTCTGATGAAGCATTAAATGTGTTGCAAGACGTTGAGGGTATTCTTGTATTGAAGTACAACATTTTATTGTAGACCAGAGCGAAAAGCAGATCATCGGGATTTTTGTAGTGCAGATTTTCTTCTTTGGTGTACACACTCAGAGTTATCAGTTGTAAAGTGACTTCTTTGCGTACTAAAAGTAAAGGTGTCAGGTACAATACTCAGAGGATGTAGCTTTATTCCAATTGACTTTGCAAAAGAAAAGTCCTTGTGAAGCTTTTTAAATATGTTCTCAACATAATTCAAAAAGATTTGTATTTGTTACTTGAGGAAGAGAGTAAAGATGCATTAGACAACGCGAGAAGACTCGTCTGTCTTTTTAATATTCTTGGATCCTATTCTTTAGTAATGTCTGCCTCAGACACTTAATACGCGGACTACAAATGATATCGATGTCTCAGATAAGACGTTGTAGATAAGCAGACGCTTTGAATATAACTTTGAGTCCTGTCTTATTTGACGATACGTCTGTACACTTGAATAAGATGATTAGAAGATAACACATGGTTTATTTAAATCATTCGATAAATGTTTGTGTTCATCAAAACTTTAAGGTTTAAAACAATACCAGATGCTTGGAGACTCAACAGTTGCTCCATATATCGCATGTTTGGATGATGACTTGATCAATATCCATAGCGCTCCCATCCCTCTGGTCCCTAATGAATAAGTCTTAAAAATCAATTATATCATTAACACATCATAACAATTATCAAGCTTAAATCTGTGCACAAATAAAGAGTGAAAATCCAAGTAATAAAATACTCATGCCAAAGTTATAATTCTCATCACTTGGAAAGAAAACTGATCATAAGACATCACACATAAACAATCCATTCTAAATAAGTTAATCCTTAAGAACCTTAAGTATGGGTGTTAGGTTCAAAAACATAGGGGGAGCTTGATATCTCTTCATGGCTTCACCACATCAAGAGAGCATCAAACAAAGAAGACATCAGCTCCAAGATCAAGATCGAGATCAAGATTGAACCATCACTCTCAAATAATATGGATCAATCAAGAAGACCCAAACCATTACATATCTGGGTCAAAAGGCTTCAAAGCAATCACCATAAGAATCAAGATAAATTTGATCAAGAAGAGGATCACCGACAAGATAGATAGATTCACTTTTCACCTTGTTCAATGTAATAAGTTTTTAGGGAGTGCTTAAGTATGGAGTTAATTTCAGGGAAGAAATTCTTAAAGGAGGGGAGAAAAAGCAACATCCTAAAATCAAAATAATAGAGATAATAATGATAAGGAAAATTAAAGAGTTTTGGGAGGCTTAGAATTCATGTTTTAGGCCCTTGAAGTAAATAAAATGGATTAAAAATAATTAAAAAAGGTTAACTGTGATTTTCTAAGTGAAAATCTCTTCCTAACACATGAGCACGCTCGTGCTCATGTGCAACACGACGTGCTCATCAAGAAGCATTGGCCCGTGCTGGAAGGAGCACAGTTTGAATCGCACAGTGATCATGAAATGCCTTGCTCAAAGGAGCACGTCCGTGTCGAATATCGCGTAAAGGGGATGCTAATGAGCATGACTATACACAAGGGAGCACGACCATGTCGGAAAACGCGAATTTTTTATGGTGATGAGCATGCCCTTGCTCAGCTACAACATGCCTTGGCTCTCAACAAAGAGCATGGTCGTGCTGGTCAAGAGCATGCTCGTGATCGACTTCAATAACATTAGAACGTGAGGGTTTTAAGAGGGGGACGAGGCAAGCTCATATAAATACCAATTAATAATATGCAAGTGCGGCTAGAAACCCTTTTTAGCACCCTAAAACTCTCTCTTGCTGCCTTTGAGGATTCAAGAGCTTGGAGGAGAAGATCATCGAGAAGAAGAAGCCTAAGGAGAGAAGAAGAAGGAGATTCTTGGGAGATTTCTTGCCTTGTTCATAGGATACGGTTGGAGCTTCTTGGTGGTCTTTGAGAGGTGAGTAAAAAAAAAAATCCTTTCTCACTCTTTCCATGATGCAAAACGATTTGGGTTTGGGGTATGATTTCAAAATATGGTTTTTGAAGGTAATGATGCGTGATTGGCAAGAACTTGCTTTCTAAAATTGGGGTTTTTTTTTATTAAAATGAAATTATATTAAATTGAGCACTTGATTTCAGGATTTATGTCATAATATGTATGATTGGTATGCGTATTGGTTGATTGGCATGCTATAGTTGAGATATTTGATGATACATGTTGTTTGGCATGTTTAATCGACTATTATGTCTATGGTATGACGTTTGATAAATATCACCTATGAAAGGGGTATCTAAAGTAACATCGCCATTGAATTGGGATGTCTAAATTATGTAATACCGCTTGTTAATGGGGTGTCATAAGCAACATCGTCATACATTGAGATGTTGAAAAATGAGCAATATCGCCAATGCACATGGTTGGTATCGAAATATGAGTAATGCCATCGATAAGAAGGTGACATCGAAATACCTCTCTTGAGTGGAGGTAGGCAATGAGACGCCATTGTTGAGAGATGTTTGACAGCTATATGACATATGTGATTTATTTGGAAATATTTGGTATATTTGATATGTGATTTGTTGAGATGATTGGTTAATGATAATTGAAAGTGAAACAGGGAAACACAAGAAGGGGGTTGAATTGTGTTTCTTAACCGATTTTCGAAAACCTTTTTGAAGCAAACGTTTAAGGCAGGTAAGATGAAAGAACACACCAAAACGGTTATAAGCGTTTAAGATACTTTGTTTCAATCCCCAAGTTAGTAATAAATAAAAACTTAAAAAGATAGGGATAGAAAGATTCACACAAAGATATATCCTGGTTCACTCTTTCAAATCAAAGAGTTACGTCCAGTCTCTTCCCTCAGAAGGTTTTTCCACTAAAACTCTTAGCACTTTTCACAAGCTGTTTCCAAGTCTCTCCAAGACTACAACTCCAAGTATTCTACACCTCTCCAGGCTACAAGTATTCTTTTACAGACAAGCTTCTTCAGGCTCAACAAATCCTAAGATTTGAGAGGGATTTTTCTGAGCTTTTTACAAACTCACAACTGTGAGAGTATTACACGATATAGCTCTTGACAATCTGTTTACAACTTTATAATGAAAGAATGAGAAGGTTTACAGATCAAAAACTAGAGAGTGAAAGCTTTGAGGCTTTTTTGTTTGCACAATGAATTCTCTTGAATATTTTCTTGCTCGTGTGTTCTCTGCTTGTTTCTTCAGAGGAGGGTCTTCTTATAGCTTTGTCTTGACCTTCTAATTTCAAAAATATTGGGAGAACTTTTCCGTTTAGACTCAATCAAATATTCGCTAGGCACAGATCCTTTGCCAGTTGTTTTCCGTTGTGTAATTGTCCTTTCAGAATATGGAGGTAGTAGAAGCTTGAATGGTAGCAGACTGATTTTGCTTTTATGGCCGATAAGCGTTTTGCTCTTCGTGATTCTTTGGTCTACGTGGTTTGCTTTGTACGACGTTCGTACCTTCTTTTGTCTTTATGTGAAAAAGATATTTTCTTATAACCAATTAAGACTTTTGAATAAGAGAGAGCCACGTCATCTGCAAAATGAAGTTAGTGGATGCACAAGCATATATAAAATTGGACGCACAATTTATTTAGACAGTTGGACGCATAAGTGTTGTAGATGATTGAACGTACAAGTATTGAAGACAATTGGACGTACAAAATAGACAATTGGACACACAATAGTTATAAACAATTGGACGATAAAGCAGTGTAAACATTTGGACGCACAATACTATATGATCATGTTTTGTACGTGAACCTTTACCACTTAGTTTCTTTGGACGAAGATATTGCAGTGAGCTTTTTGTCCTTTAAGAGCTAGGTGAAACTTTGGTTTTGGAGAACCGTATGAAGTCAGAAACATACAAAGGTCTTTTGACTTTATGGATTAACATAAACTTGACTTCGAGTATTTTTAATAAACATATTGACTTCGAGTATTTTCAATAAACATATAATAACTTTGTTAATCATTAAAACTTTTAGGGGTCATTAGTCATTATTGTTTTGGTTCTAACAATAATGATACTAGCTTATTTTCTACCATATTTATTTTAATATACTATTGTTGGAAAAGAAAGGGTATCATGGACTTTTTTCGGCTACCGTGCCGGCTGAGTATAATACTTTTGCGAACCTTTTTATAAATGTATTTTTATTCACTGAGATTATGAATTTCATTAGTAGTATTATTTTCAGAGCCTAAGAACGATGTCATTTAGCATACGGAGACTTGAAGACTATCTTCTTAACTTTATAGTTGGTTAGTACTGTATGGCATGAGCCAGGAGAACCTATGTTTTCATTACGCTTTCCTTTTATTTATGCTAGTTGTAGTAGACGTCCGATTTTGATGCTTTTAAACTATTTATGTTATTTCGGTTTTTATCGATTTATGATGTAAACATTATTTTGGTTATTAATAATTATTTATTTAGTATTATTTAAGAAAATTTGTATTTCTTCATATTTATTTTAAATATTTATTTGGGTTACTAATGTAATGAAAAACGTTACATTATCAGCTCAGGACTTGCAAGTTTATGAATTAGTTGTTGCAGAAGTTTATCATAATATTTACTCAATGTTGAAACATAATATTATGCATTGTATTTAGCAATCTTATCATGTTGTATTTTAATTTAGTTAAATAGTTTTGTTTGTAATGTTTTATGATTAGGTTTAACTGATCCTTAAATAGATTTTCAATTGAGTTATAGTTGTATTTCTTAATCAATATTTTTTATTTATTTATTGATTTTTTTATAGCTAATTAACGTGCAGGTAGTGGGTATGAATATCGATCGGGTATGGGTACTTACGTACCTAGTGGGCAAGGGCACGACCATTAAAATTGTTATCCACACGGGTACGAATCCAGGTAAGAGTATTTTTTTAAACGCGGACCCCACCCAAATCCTATCCATTGCCATCGCGGGAATGGATCCTCTGATGTTGAAAAAAAACTTGAAGGGTTATGTTTTTAATCATCATCATTCAATCTCTTTATCCCTCATTTTTAATATTTTAAACACACTCTCTCTCCTTCAACGTACTAGATAAGGGGTTGAGATTGACATGAGAAAAAATAACATGATATGATCAATTCCCTTGCCATCCCTACTAATTTAGGTATAGGAGTCTTCACATCCAAATCAATCTAATAAAAAACCGAAAATCGAACAAAACCGATTTTTATTGGATTCTTTTGATCATGTTTTGCAAAAATCATTCGGTTCGGTTCAGTTTGGTTCTCGGTTCCATTTTTTTAAACCGAACTGTATATATAGAATTTAATAATTATTTATTATAGTATTAGCATGTGACGCGTCATATTAGACTATTATTTGTTGGTTGTGTTTTTCTAATAACAATTATTAATGTAATTTTTTATTATTTTTAATGTTCCAAATGTAAAATTCATACTTATTATTTTGTAATGTTTTAATTTTTAGTATATTAAATGTTATATCCATTGATGTTAAATTATTCAATCCAATTGAAACTATTTTTAATCAGATTGAATTGGTTAAGATTTAATATAGAAATCAATTCAATCTAAATCAAATCGTAACTTATTTTCATTTTCGTATGATTCATCCAAAATAGACCCAAACTGGTCAACTAACAACCCTAATTAAGTATTGAGAAATATTAGCAACACACTTTATAACATTCTCTTTCAAATACACACTCTCCAATTGGTTGAAATTTATGTAGGTCCTACAAAATTTCAAGTGGAACCCATATGAATTTCAATCAATAGGAGGGTGTGTGTTGGAAAGAGAGTGTGTGGCTAGCACTCTTTTTAAATATTTATTGGGTTCTTTTTTTAAGAGGTGTGCTAGTAAAACACTCTCCAACATTCTCTTTTCAACACATAGTCTCCTATTGGTTGAAATTTATATAAGTCTCACTTGAATTTTGAAGGACCAACATGAATTTCATCCAATTAAAGAGTATGTGTTAAAAAAAGAATATTAAAAAATATATTACTAACATTTTTTTTTTTTTTATATCAAACGCGGTTACAAGTGCATGATGCGTCAACGGTAGAGTTCAGATGCAATCACCGACCCGCGGAAGAGTAGAACATTCATCGGTAACATCAACATTCGACGTGGTCACCGACACACGCCATCCCCAATCAAGTCCTATCCAACCGTTTTCTCATCCCATCTCCATGATTTAAAATTTATTAAATTAACGATTCTGTTTCAGTTTTCCTTTTTCTAAAAAGAAAATAAAAAACTTTACTAATAAATTGATTTGTTTTGGGAACCGTGACAAACTGACGTTGTTTCCAGTTCCACTCGGAAATCGAATCTCACCCGTACCTAGTCCTTTTCTCGTTTTGGATGAACTTTTTCTGTTTCAAAAAAAACCTGATTTATTTTGTTTTTGAAAGGAAAAAGAAGAAAGAGTTAATAAAATTGCAAAATAAACCCTCGAGTTATTTTAAAAAATGAAACCTGGAGAGGTTTTACAGATTAAAAAAAAATAATTTCTGATAATTAAAATGATTTTATAATAATTTAAAAATTATTTAAATCTATTTAATTAATAAATAAAAATAAAAATAATTTTAAAAAATAGACTATAATATACTTTTGATACTTTATATTATTTTCAGAATTCGATTTGATATTTCATCTTCAAAATGATCCATTTTAATCTTTTATCTTATAACATTATCATATTTTGATCATTTCCGTTAGATTTATACTAACTGTGTTAGTAAATCATCATTAGTCACCGGGAATCATCATTCATCGCCGAATTCTATGTTTCCTCATCGGATATTAGAGAGAGGAAATAAATCTCTTCTCTTTTTCTCTTTACCTTTCTTCTTCCTTTCTCGGACTTGTCATATGGATGTTGCTACTTTCTTTTGCCATTTAAACTTCTGGAATAAGAATATGATTTGAGTTGTCACTGTAGTTGTAGTCCTAAAGTGTGTTATTGGTGTCAAAGTAGATTAATTGTATAATTCATAGTTCTTTGCAGTGTGGACTGTGTTCACTGAATGTGCATAATTAACTTATGATGATATGGTGTGATACTGAGAAGCCTCGTTTAATGATTTGAAGGGTATTAGTTTCAAACTCAAATTTTTTTTATGAATATTGGTAATCAAGGTTTGTGCGTCATGGTTTACATTCTTTGCAAGGTGCTAATTTCAATGAGAGAGATTAAAGATTGATACTCCTCGGATTGTAGTGTAAAGTAATTATTTGAGGTGCGTGCTATCGTGCACCCTACACAAAAATGGTGCATGGTGGAGTAATTTTTTTTGGAGTAATATCCGTCGTTCTTGTTGACAGGTGGTTGCGTTCGAATTTTCAACTCTTGTTCGACTAATCATTATATTTTCACAATAGTAGTTTGTAATTTTGTATTTGTAAAAACAATCTTTTTTTAAAAAAAAGAGTAATGATCCAAATTGATCATCAACAAAAAATTATGATCACGTTTTGGTCACTGAGAAATGAAAAATACTAATTTGATCCTTAAGAATGTAAAATGCGGATCAAAATAGTCTCTGAAAGGGACTAAAATGTCCCTAAAAATTATCTTAAAAAGGACCAGTTTGACCTACAATTTATATTCTTGATAACCAAATTGATATTTTTTATTTCTCGGGAACCAAAATGTTACTATGTTTTTTTTTTATCGAGAACCAAGGCCTTTACTCATTAAAAAATAAAACATTATTTTGTTTACTGACTTCTGTTCGTATCCCAATTCCCATCTTTCTTTTCCATCGTGCATTCTATCATTTTCCCCATTTCCCTCTCAACTCCATTCATCGAAACCGCCACCCTCTCCCCCCGAAGATCCACGCCGCCGCTAGAACCAGACCCACCAAAATATAACCGCGCCCTCTCTCTGCCTTCGTCGTCCGGCACTACCCAAACCCCCGTAGCAGCCGCGCACAGTAACGTCACCAGAGCACAGCCGCACCCACCTCTACTACATCTTGCCGCCATTCTTTACGGTTGGTCCAATATTTAACAAATATTTTTCTTCAAAAAATCAAATCTGCCAAAAAAAAAATATTAAAAAAAAGGGTTCTATAAGGTGGGATTGGAGTTTCCATGGCTATCACTGTATTTGGGTTGAATGAAAGGGGTTCTACAAGGTGGGAAATATGGTTCTATTTTGGTTTAACATTGCTGGTTTATGCTAATCTGCTAAAAAATCAATAAAGTAGAAAATGAGTCAAATTTTATTTTCATAAAGAAATAAATATTAATGCAAATACAAATGTGGCACTTTCAAGTGGTTTGACCGTCAGATATTCAACTTGAAAAGTTGCTACAAAGATGACACTTTGATTGGCCCAAATTATACTTGCTTTATGATGCAGCTTGCACCTCTTTTTATCGGGTGCAACTTAGCCCACACCCTTATTTGATTGTAAGTTGTTCAACATTTCTTAAAAGAACATTTGGGATTATGAATGTTATGAAAATCACAATAGGAAGCTCCAAAGTCAAATGTTGAGTTTTACATTCTCTGCCTACCTTTATACTTCCATATGAAAAAACAAGAGGAAGGAAGAAGAAATGAGGAGGATGAGGAAGAAGAAGGAAGAACAAAAAGGAAAGAGAAAATGAGAAGATATTCGTTTTCTCTCTCTAATATCCAAAGTCTAGTGAGGGAACCCAGAATCTGACGACGGATGGTGGTTTCCAGCGACTAACGATGGTTTACTAACATCGTTAGTGCAAATCAACAGAAGTGACAAAAATAGTGTAACATTATATGATAAAGAACTAAAACGGATATTTTTAAGGATAAAGGACCAAATCGAATTCTGAAAATAAGATAAAGGATCAAAAATATATTTCAGCCAAAAAAATAAAATATTATTTTCAATATTTTAATAATATTAATTATTAAAAAATTATACAATATTTAAAAATTTCACATGACATTAAAATATTAATTATACATGTGACACAGTTGATATGACATTCCGTCTATCACGTCAGCATTTAACGATGTAACACTAATAACAAGATAACAAGAACTAATTCTTAAGCGTGCGTTTGATACGCATTGAAGCACAAGACAAGCAAGATAACACAATACAAACTCTTGAGTCACAGGATAACTCTTTGTGTTGTATATTATTTGACGAATAATGAACAACACAAATAACATAATGCTAAATTTACTGTAATACCCTTTCTAATATATATTATTATATTTAGTACATATAATATTATTTGATATATATAAGTATTACACAATATATAATATATTTTATAATATATAGTATATATAACAGACATTATTTATATATATATCGAGAGAGATATGGGGAGAGAGAGAACACGCTTATTAAATAATGAAGAGTATTTTTAGTTTTTAGGTAGTTTGTCCATAATATAAAAAATTGTCACATAGTTTGATGAGTAATAAGAATTTGGATGTTTGGGTTGTCGTTTGTCCCTTTTTTTATCCTGTCATTTGACTACTTCTTAAATCAAACATTGAACAACTATTTTTATATTGTCCCGTCTCTTAATTTTTTTGCAAATAATTATGGAGGGGCTTATAAAGCCGCTTTCCCAAATACATTCGGCCATTCTGAGAATTAATTACTTTTTTTGTAAATCAAACGCATGTAAGTTTTAAAATATATAGATATCAAATCATAATTTTTTTTTTGTAGGAACTCAAAGCAAAACAACTGCTATTTGGAGAGACTAAAAAATCCATTAAGTCTTTTTTATTTATTTTTAGTGATATGATCATGTAAATCAAATAAATGTATACAAAATTGTAAAAATAAATCATTTGAATGAAGCTATTAATTTTTTTTTTTTTTTGTATTTAAGTTTCGTTCACAGAACCACGAGAATGATATATTATTCAATAAGTCTTCTTTCATATCCTCCTATTTACTTAGGTTAAACTAATAATTTAGTCAATGTACGTTGCACTGGTTTTCAATTTAGTCCCTATACGTAAAAAATTTTCAAATCAGTCCCTATATGTATAATTATTTTTAATTTGGTCATTATCGTTTATTGATATTATAACGCCGTCATATAACAAGAACCAAATTAAAAGTGATTGTCACATGTAGGGACCAAATTGAAAATGATTGTCACGTGTAGGGACCGGATTCAATTTTTTGTTGTTGAATTCAGTCCCTACACGTGACAATCATTTTTAATTTGGTCCCTATACTTAAACTCCAACAAACGGCGTTAAAATATTAATAAACAGCAATGACCAAATTAAAAATAATTGTACATATAGGGAATGATTTGAAAACTTTTTACGTGCAGGGACTAAATTGAAAATCAGTGTCACGTATAGGGACTAAAGTATTAATTTAACCTTTACTTAAAATTGATACATGTAATATTTTATGAATTTAATGGGTACGTACTGCCAGTGTAAAGATTTTTTATACTGTCAACCAATCAGAAATTGTCATATAAGTTAAAATGATTGACTCTTATCCTAACTATCTTACAAGTCACTTATACCATGATTTCTGATTGATTGACAACGTAAAAAACTTGACACTGGCAATATATAACAATTAAACTCATATTTTATATACATAACAACATCAATTAATTTTGATTTTTTAATATTTTCTTCTTCTTTAAATAAAATAAAATAATTATAAAATGACATAGCATTTATTGATAAAAATAAAATAAAATTAGGATCCATGACCCTTTTTTCTCTGTCTAGTCGGACTAGCCCGTTTCCAGTTCAGAAAACAAAGCCGCGGGGAGAACATCAATACCCATATTTTTTCTGCCAAAACCAAAAGAGAGAGAAACCTCTCGAAAATAAGCAAAACCAAACTTTCTCTTTCTTATAGCATTCTCCTTCAATTCCATCTTCTTTTCAAGTAATTTCCACTCCTATTATTTTCATTCTACTAGCTTCTCAAGGTTCAAAAACATTTTCAAATTGTGGGTGCTATTAACTTTTTTTAAGTCTCTAGATCCGCAGTTTGGCGTCACCCCATCACAAAATTAAAATCAGCAGGTTTTGTCTTTCCTCCATTTGGGGGAATATATTCAACCCCTCTCTCTTTCTCTAAGACAAGTTTCAGATTCTTATTTCTTCTATTTTTATCCTCTAGTTTCAGCACACTATAAAACAGAACAAACTAAAAAGGTTCACTCCAAATTTTTGGATTTACATTAGCGGTTATATCTTTTAGCGTTTCTCATTGTTCTGTAGAAGCTCAACAAAGGAAACATAAAAATAAAGAGATTTTTTGTTTACTATGAATCTTGTTTAAATCATCTAAAATATTTATATTATTCGTATAAAAAAGGTATTTGTATTATTCATCTGTTTCCTTACTCGATTCTGTTTCCTATTTTATTGTCACCAACTCATTCTTATTCATCGTGAGGTGAAAAAGTGTGCTAAATTTTCGCTCATTCCTCGAGCCCCACTTTCAGAAAACCGTAACTATCTCTTGCCACTTGCTCCCTCGATCTCTTTCTATATACAATAAGGAGGAAAAAGTTTAGGGAATAAATAAATACTGTTCTCCCCCCCCCCCCTTCATCTACCTTGATTCCTTTCTCGTTTCTGAGAAAACTTCGTTTTCTCTTTTATCTTGAGAATGGAAATGATGTGGTTTTTGAGATGGGTTTTAGTGAGTGGGGTTATGACGGGTTGGTGTGTGGAAGGGCTTGGGGTGAATTGGGGAACACAGGCTACACACCAGTTGAAGCCAGACACGGTGGTTCAGATGATGAAGGACAATGGGATTCAGAAGGTGAAGCTTTTTGATGCAGATGTGTCAACAATGAGTGCTCTTGCTGGGTCTGGGATTGAAGTCATGGTTGCCATTCCAAATAATCAGCTTGCTGTCATGACTGATTATGATCGCGCCATGCAGTGGGTTCGGAAGAATGTTACTCGTTACAACTTCAAGGGTGGAGTTAACATCAAGTGAGTTAGTTTTACATTTTTGCTTTAATTTAATTAATACCAAGAATAAATGGCTTTGGACGGGATAATTTTAGTCCCTACGAAAATAAAAAAATTAATCGTGTTAGTCTTTATGTCATCAAGATCCGTTTGTTTCCACCTGACTTAGAGTGTGTTTGCGTAAACAACTTAATTAAGCGTTTATTTAATAAGTTTTTTTTTTAAATAAGCTAAAAACAGCTTATTTTTATAAGCTTCTCTGACAAGCTTATGGAAATAAGCTAAAATGAACTTATGGAAAGACCTTAAACTATTTTCATAAACTATTTGAGTAAGTTTAATTCCATAAGTTATTCTCATAAACTCTTCCAAATGCACTTTTAGTGTTAGTCCTTCTAGCATCAAGATCTGTTTGTTTCCACCTGACTTAAGGTTTATTTTTTCTATGGTAATCTAATTTGGTCATTGAAAGATTTATCGTGATTCTAATTAATTCTCGGATATATAAGATCACTTTAGGATTGGGGACCAAATTGAAGCATGATAAAAAGAAAATGTTAACTCAAACTATGAAAGATATCACCAACATGTGGTCGGATGTGTCCCATATTTGGAAGTTTTAGAGACTAAGGATGTATTTGGATTTTCATTGGGGAGGACTCAAACTTAAGTTTGGTCAAAGCTACTCTCACAAGATACCTAAGTGATTAGTTTTTTAGGGATTAAAAGTGTTTCAGGTACCTACGCCTCTATTTTAATATAAATTAACACTTAAATGTTGAATTGTTGTGATTCTATGCTATTATATAAATCAGAAATGTTGTTTATAATAATATCATGTGGAGAGGTTTTAGTTGTGAATAATATGATGATGATGATGAAAAAACAAGATAGCGCATATAGCTTCTATTTTTGTTAGTCTAGGGATAGGGAAGGAATAGTGTGGAAAGGAGTCTTGCACTTGGTTTTATAATAACTATTTTTTTATTCTTTCCGACTTTAAATCATTATTTGAAATCAATTAAAATTAAAAATGATTTGATTATAAAAAAATGTTTTGTGAATAATTATTTTTATAATTTCTGGACAACTTTAATCTTTATAGTGCAATACTTTACATTATAAAAAGTACAATTTTCGAAAAAAAAAATGTAATGTTTCTGTTCATTAAATTGACTTGAATTAAAAATTAAATTTTATGTTTAAAACTTACAATATAAAATGATATTTGAATTGATTTATCTTTTCAACTCATTAAAATGATATGTAGCTGAGGAGAACGGCATTTGATGTAAGGATTATTTTGCCACACTAATTAAGATTTTGAATAACATAAAAGAGTTAGAAGTTTGATTGGTGCTTGTTTGTAGAAAATTTATTAATTACAATGAGCAGATTTTTTTCATAGTTTCACCGGAATTTTTGCACATGTAGATGGAAAAACTACATATCAAGCTTTATTGGATTGAGAACTAAAAATTTCTTATGATAATTTATGTCTCTTGTACAGCGAAATTCAAATTTTACGGTCATTTTAAAGGAAAATGTAGTAAAACATGTTCGGGAAATATTTGGGAGTTGTGTTAAGGTCTGGACTCTAGGCAAATACAGAAGTTGCAATATTGGTATTCTCAGTTTTTATCAGTGCATTTGACAACTCTCTGCCTGAAAATCACTTTATTCATGCCTTTACTAGGAAGTATTAATTCTTAACTTTGTGTTGGGGCCTTAAAACTTTTTTTCTTCTCAATTTTGATTTTTGAACTTGTAAATTACAATTGAGGTTTTTGGTTTATAGCTTGGGTTCTATGAGAAGAATCTCAGTAAAGTGTTTCTTTCCTAAATACATATTTATGCATTCAATCTTTTCGCAGGTATGTAGCAGTTGGGAACGAGCCATTTTTGAAATCCTATAATAATTCATTCTTGAATGTCACTTTCCCTGCATTACAGAACATTCAAAATGCCCTAAATGATGTTGGCCTAGGAGACTCAGTAAAGGCTACAGTGCCCTTAAATGCTGATGTGTATGAGTCTCCAGAGAATAATGCTGTTCCATCTGCAGGAATTTTTAGGCCTGATATAAGTGATCTGATGACCCAGATAGTGCAATTTTTGAACAAGAATGGTGCACCATTCACCGTAAACATTTACCCCTTCTTAAGTCTTTATGGGAATGATAATTTTCCTTTTGACTATGCATTCTTTGATGGGGTAGCCAATCCCATAAATGATAATGGGATTCAATACACCAATGTTTTTGATGCAAATTTTGATACATTGGTTTCTGCTCTCAAGGCAGTGGGATATGGGGATATGGCTATTTTGGTAGGAGAAGTAGGATGGCCTACAGATGGGGACAAGAATGCAAATGCAGTCAATGCTATAAGGTTTTATAATGGGCTTCTACCAAGGCTTGCAGCAAATAAAGGCACCCCACACAGACCTGGATTTATTGAAGTTTATCTATTTGGGCTTATTGATGAGGATGCCAAGAGCATTGCTCCAGGAAACTTTGAGCGTCACTGGGGAATATTTGGGTATGATGGGCAGCCCAAGTTTCCATTAGATCTTTCTGGTCAAGGTCAAAATAAGTTACTAGTTGGTGCACAGAATGTGTATTATCTTGATTCAAAGTGGTGCATGTTTAATCCAGATGCCAAGGATCTAAGCAAACTTGCAGATAATATAAATTATGCTTGTACCTTTGCAGATTGCACTGCACTTGGATATGGGTCTTCTTGCAACAACCTGGATGCTAATGGGAATGTCTCATATGCATTTAATATGTATTACCAGGTGCAAAATCAGAATGACATGGCCTGCAATTTTGAAGGCTTAGCCAAACTTACTACAAAGAATATTTCAACACCTACTTGCAATTTTATTATTCAGATAAATCCTTCATCATCCTCTTCTTTGCGGCCCTCACTAGTAGACTTATTTTTTGTTACACTATCCATGATTCTATTTTTGTAGGTTCTTCCCGTAGATACATTATAGGTGCTACTATTTACTTACATATTTTCAAATGTTCTTGTACTTGGAGATAGTCTGGATGATGTTTAGTTACATGTTCATAAAGAAATATAGATTTGAGTATTATAGCTCAGACAGAAAACTTATGCCTTGTAAAGGGCATAATTTGCCCTTTATAGTACATTTGATTTGCGATTGCTGTGATCTACTTTCCAGTCCTCAGATGTCTTGGGAGGGATTATCACCATCTAATACAAGAAGGAAAACTTTTTTGAACACCTTGCATGGAACACTCACACATTCACTATAAACGGATACAAGTGTGGGTGGGTATTAAAGTACTTCATATTTTAGAAGGAATAATTTTATTATATATAAATATAAATGTGACTTTAACGTAGTGTTTGATTGGGGGAAATGGAATGGAGGGAAAGAGAAGGGAGGGGAAAGATTTTTATAAATTTTTCTTATTTGGTTCAATTTTTTGGAGGGAAGGGGAATAGAGGGGAGTAAAATCCCTCCTCATTCAACTTTGGCTCCCCTCCGATATTGGGGGATTTGGAGGGCATTTAAAACATTTTGAATATATTGACTAAAATATCCTTATGTATTTATAAAATAAATACGTGGTAGCCTACATGGCTTTAAATAATAATATTTAGGCTTTCATGACAGTGTTGACGTGGCATCTCATTAGCGATGTTAGCACTTAATGGTTGGTCACTAACGACAGGAACTAAAACTAAATGTTTTGAACTTGCAAGGATGAAAACCAACGAAAAAAAGTGTGGGTGTCTTCCTGCTCCCGGCTGGGGTGAATCTTCGCAATAGTCAGATATGATGTCCTTGAGAGTGAGATTGAGTTGAGTGGTGGTCGGCTACCACCTCAAATCTACCGTTGGTCCCTCTAAGCTTCATTCTCTAGTCTTGAAGTCCCCGAATTATGTGTTCGATAGACAGCTTTTGTGATCAGCTACAGTTCTTCCCCTGCTAGAGGTGTCAGAACACACAATGGAATGGAAAACCTGCGAAGATACTTCGATGCCAGAGTAGGCATGGTGTTCAACAGGATTATATAACAAGCATATAGATAGAGAGTTAGAGTTCTTAGAGGATGCCTTGTGTTACATTACTCCTTGGTTTTTATAGAGGGAGAAGCTCCCCCGCATAGTTTGGACGATGCGAGGACAAAATTTGGAAAACGTTGGGGTGCAGGTTCCTTTACGCAGGCTGGGTGGCATGCTTTCAGTTTTTTCGGTTTTTACTGTCCGTGTTAGAGCCGTTCGCCGTTGTAGCAGTGTCGGGTGGCACTTCAAGCTTGTCTAGCACATGTCGACCAAGGAGGGGGTCAACGCTTTTCGCAGCCTGCCGATGTCCTTTAGTCGACCATGTGGTTTTGGACTGTGCTTTACTGGGCCCACCACGTATTTTGCTTTTGGGCTGGCGTTTGGAGTTTGGAGGTGGGCCTTCGATTCACATGGGCCCTATAGTAGATTCGGAACATTTTCCCCTAGGCCGGCGTTCTTTCGATCGGAAGTCGTCGGGCTATAGTTTTCAGTCTTCGGGAATATAAGGCACAAAGGTGTTCTTGACTGCAGAAGGAGCTTCCTCTCTAGACACATGTCAGAGTGTATCATAGTGTGTAACACCCTTTTCGGGGGGCATCACATTATGAACATTTTATAAAAACTATATGGCCGAAAAACGAGTTAATTGAAATCATTTAATAAAGATAGGGTAAAATTTTTCTTTTCACAAGACATAACTATAAAAACTGGTAACCGTTTATGCGTGTAAGGTAAATAGAAACATTTCATAATATAAGTTCATAAGTTCATAAAGGTTTACATAAAACCCAACCCGACTACAGAAATAAAACAGAAAGATACAGACTCTGCATAAATAATTGGAGACGCAGCACCTAAACATAAGGTACTTGGAGACGCAGCTCCATGAAAGATAAAAGAAAGGTATAGACACTCCGACACCCTACACTGGTTGACAACATAGTACACAGGAAGACATCCCTCGGATCAATCGCTAAATACTTCCTCTGACTTCTCCTTTACGAAGAGACAAGCGAAAGAAATAGGAAGGTGTGGATAGATCACCTCACTCCTAGTCTCTTCACTCATCGCCTTCCATCCAGGACCCATCAAACGAGACCTAACAGAAACCCTAGCAGGGACTACTGCTGGCATTCCTATGGAGGACATAGCAGGAGTTGACTTAGAAGCAACTTTACTAACAAGCAGCCTATCCCTAACAAAGGGAGAAGGCGCTGAACGCATCGGTGGAAAAGTCCATCTAGCGTTCCACTTACGACTACAACCCTGACAGCCGACGACATGAAGACAAATGATGAAGTGGTTAAGAACCCTTCCTCTGTGATCCTTGCAGACGGTGAGTGCGGCTCTTCACGTGTCCGTGTACGTTACTAGAAGTCCATCATGACCAGATGTCTAAACGCCATAACCATTGGGAGGCTCAACAAAGAGATGAATCTAAAGCGTTGGGTGAAGTCTCAGTAATACGACCTTCTCGGGAGACAACCAGAGAAGCACACAACGATGCAATACAAAGTAATGAGATGAGATTCCCATTCATCAGCACAACACATGGCAGAGGTAAAAACGGTACAACACGCAAGACAACAAAAATACTAGTCATGCATATCATACATCTCCATATCTCTTATTATTCAATCAACAACATAAGACATCGTCGACACAGGATAATAATGTCTAACATGTAAATGTATCCATCAATAGTCATGCAATGCAATGCGATGTACATGACTCACTGCCATATGCCACAAGGGTAAAACTCTGACTCCTACTCCATGGAGCTAACAAACGTCGGAGAGAGTGAATGGGAGGACATATTTCGTTACGTCAGCCTTGGGCAAGATGCTACAACATTCGTAATGTGCACGTATCTGGCTTTTACGGAAACACTCTACACAAAACATGAAAAGTACGACATCTAGTCGAGGATATCAGTGTATTGCTCGAAGTCGCCACGACACAGAAGAGCTACCAACTGGTCACATGTCAGCCTTTCCAACCCTAATACCTCCAAGACTATTTAAAACGTCACCGTAAGATTCGCACCCGTATCAAGGTATAAGCTCAGCTCCTAGGCTCAAGGCCTTACAGGCTTATGCAACATAATGCCAATGCTTACACAAAGCAGATGCGATAAAGCAATGTCTATCCACCGGATAAACTTCAAGATTCACCAAGGTTCTCTTCCTTAGGATCTTCACACATTTTAAGTGTTTTAAACTTTTATCCACTGGATAAATTCCAAGATTCACCAAGGTTCTCTTCCTTAGGATCTTCACACATTTTAAATGTTTTAAACTTTTATCCACTGGATAAATCTCGTGATCCCTCGGGGATCGAGTGTAACACCTCGATTTTCATGCTTTCTAATATCAGTAAATTATACAAATGAGTTTATATTTTTATCTAATGTTTAGAGAATGAAAATAAATAAACTAAGACCTCATTCATGCTCTACGCTATCGTAGGGAGTTATGGTTAAATTTTTGGGTCGAAAACTCAGACGGAGCCCGGTCTGCGTTTTTCACTGACAGTATGATTTTACTGCTCAGACGACCTAATTTTGACTCATGAACAAAACAGTTAGGCTTAGAATCGAATTTCCTACATTTTTGCTAAAATTGGTCTTTCGCACTAAAAAGCGGAATAATATAAGTTATTCGGGTGAAACCTCAAACCAGGTGACGAAAGGAACTAGATAGGGATTTACCGGGACCCGCTAACGGATAATATTGAAGTCACATCAGGTCACATCACCCAGAAAAGCGTGGCAGTGTCATGATGACGTTTGAAAATATTTGGACGGGAAAAGACCAAAATGCCCCTGACTTTTTTCACAATTACCATTTTACCGTTGTGTGAAAAGACCATTTTGCCCTTAAGTGAATTTTTTAAAACTATCCTACCCTTCCTTTCACCAATCCCACGCCCCCTTCATAGAAACACAAGAACATTTCATTTCTTCTTCACTCCATTTTCTTTCTTCACTTTCTCTCCATTTCATAAGAAAAGCTTCAAGTTTTTTGTCAAACAAAGTTGATAAACTTGATCATCTTCATCTTCTAAGAGGTATGGACTTCTGCTTTGATCTCTTAATCTCCATATTCCTCCATTGAAATCATGTGTTTCAAGCTTTTGTTCTAGTTGAAACTTAAACTTCATAAATTCATAGGAAATTTTAGAAAAATCCTTTTAATGTCAAACCAATTTCTATGAGCTAGTTTCATTGCCCTCTCTCATAATCCAAGAGCTTATAACCAAAAGAATTCTCTAACCCATATAGGTATAGATGGCCGAACCTCACTTTTTTGGGCAAATAAGATTTTGTTCAAATTTCTTTGTATAAGAAGCATTGATTTAGTTCTATCACATTTAGAGGGTCTTTAATCCAAGAGTATGTGATCAAAAAACTTCCCGAGCATATTTTATTAGAGAGTGGCCGAACCACCCATTTAGGGAAAACATTAAATTTTGATTCAAGTTTGAACAAAGACACTTATTTTGGTATTAAGAGTACTTAAGGACCATTAATCCAAGAGTTAGTAAAGTTTTAACAACTCTAGTCTATTTTGATAAAAAGGGGCCGAACCCTAGTCATATGAATTAGAACGGTTGACAGTTGCGTAGCCGCAGTCGGAGTTGCCCAGGGAAGCACTAGGGGGAAACTATTCAGGTGGGGGAAAGAACCACAATATCGTTGGGGAGGCAAGATTAAAATAATTTATATTGATATGCGTAGGGCGACCAAAACCCTACTAGTGGTCGAGTGGCTGATAGGTTGATTATATGCTATGTCGAGGTTGTATGTTGTGTGTTAGTATGCTTAGTATGAGATATGTGATATGTATGTTGTGCCTAGTAACATGCTTAGGATTACTTGAATATTTACCTATGAGTTGATATGCTTGCATGAATGTTTAATACAATGAATATGATTATTGAGCCTGATTATGGTTGTTGATGATATGATGTTGTGATTACTGTTGCATGAGTAGAAGTAGGCAGTAATTTCTGATAAGTTGAGAGATGAACATGTGGTGAGGATTTTGAGTATATTTATGTTGTAGTTCTCAACCTAGAGATTCTGTTGATATGTTCATGTCGAGATATAAAGTTGATACCCGGTTATACCGGAGGAAGTTGGTCGTAGTTGTGTATGAGTTGTGGTTGAGACACTAAGTTGTTGATCCTGAGATGAGTCGGTGAGGTTCATGTTGCATTGTTGTTGTTCATCACTGTGTTGGCGTATGGGCGATCGATCTTGCCTGCGGGGAGATGATCGTACCCATTAGTTGTGAATGGGCGAATATCTCGACCTGGCTTACGGGCGAGGGGATATGTCGTTACTGTAAGTTGCGTTGTTGACGAACGAATATTCCGACTTGGTCTGCAGGCGGGGGAATATGTCGTACCCATGAGTCTAGTTAAGCATGCGGGCTGTTGGCCGAATCTTGCATTACGGGGAGTGGCACAAAGATGAACGAGACATCTTGATTTGTTGGGGATGTCGCATCATTATCGCATCCATATAGTCGTTAGTTACATGAGTGTGAGAGACAGTAGCTAAGAGAGCAAGACTTGGGAGATGATAGCTTGATATCGTTGTACTGTTGTATGTTGCTATCTATATATCTTATTTTATAGTTGTTTCATTATTTATGATGTATTGCTGTTTCTTATCCCCGTGTTTCTCTATTTCGTATTTTTTTTATTCTCGATCGCACGGGAAGATTCTACTGAGGAGTTGCCAGAGGAGATTGATGGAATACATGTTGAACCTGATGTTGGCAGGAGAGCCTCGGATCCCAGTGTTGGGAGACTTTGAGTTGCTCTATGCAGAGGACGATCGTCTCTGGGAGACTGACTACTCTCAGCGAAGAGTGGTGTATACGGGCCCGACTATCGTATACGTTAGAGTTATGGTTAGGTAGACAGTCTTAGTTTTGTTATGGCCAGTACATGCGTTTGAGTGAAATGTATTTTTAGGGCCAGAAGAGGAAGTCGTATGTATTTTATTTTGATTGTCATACTTTCCGTTATATATGTTATTAGTTGCGTACTCTGAGATAATTGGTATCAGTTATTGTAGGCTCTACTGATGGAGGTAATATACTTTTATACGTATGTTATATTTATAGTCGTGGTATCAGTATTAGGTTTTTTAATATTTCCGCATTTTATTTAATTACGCCGCGCTGCAAACGTTAAGAGGTCGAGTTCGGGTTACTAGTGGGACCTCTAAGGAGGGGATCTCTCATTTTATGATATCAAGGCAGTTTGATTCTTAATCAACGACTGCTTGGGTTAAGTTGTGATTTCTGGCCGTGTTTAGTTGAACCCGCATTGGGTATTAACTATGCTTAGAAGTTGGGTAGAGTGCCCGATACGTGAGTTATCTCAGGAGGTAACTGTTTCGAGCATTTGTAAGGCATATAATGCATGCATATTATAATATGGTCTTGTATGTCTTACGAATGTGAGCTGTTAATTTCTTCCACGGGAAATGAAATGGCTCGTGGACTAGTTAGAGGACGTGGCGGAAGGGTCACAGAGAGTGCCATTGAACTTGGAAATGGTAACGAAGGAAGTTCCCACATTGGTGATGGGATAGAGTCAACTGAAATGCTAAGGATAGTTAGGGAGTTGTCAACGGCAATGCTGCATCAGATGCAGCAGAATGCTCAACTGTTTCAGGTGACCACGTAACAGCAACAGAGACAGAATCAGCGGGATGGAGTGGAGACGGAAGGCGTTGGACTAAATACTTTTCTGAAAGGAAAGCCGCCGCAATTTAATGGTGACTTCAATTCGGAGGGAGCTGAACTCTGGATACAGGAGCTTGAGAAAATCTTCGCGGCAATGCACTGTCGTGAGGATAGGAAGGTGACCTGTGCATCCTTCATGCTGATGGGAGGTATAAAACTATGGTGGAAAGGCAAGCAGAAGGAAGAATTATCGATTGGGGAATGTTTCGGGAATGCTTTCTGGAGAAGTATTTCCCCAGAATGATGAGAAGAGAAAAAGAGAGAGTTCATGGGTCTAAAACAAGGAACCATGTCTGTTGGTGAGTACGCTGCAAGGTTTGAGGCGTTACTCAAATTTTCTAAATTCTATCAGAGGTTTCCAAGTGAGGAATGGGTGTGCAGGCGTTTTGAAGATGGCGTGAAGTACGACCTACAGAAGGTGATTGCACCACTGAATATCACCCCATTACCCGAGATATTAGAGAGATGTTCAGTCATCGAGAACATTGACAAGAAGAGAGAGCTGCTGCAAGGCAAAATTGGAGGACTTACTCGGAGATTTGACTAGAGAGGTCGAGGAGGAAAAGGAAGGTTTTAGACAGGACGGAAGCCTTATGACCGTCAGGTAACAAGACCAGCTAAACAACAGCAACAAAGTGGATGCTTCCGATGTGGAGGATCGCATCTGCAAGAGATTCGTCCAGCTTTGATAGTGTTTTATCAGGCTTCTTGTCATCAAATTTACCATGAATGGATTCTTCGACAATTAATGATCTACAATTAGAAATTCTAAAGGCTTTAGATGTTTCAGAATATCCTAAGAAAATACCATTATCAACTTTGGCATCAAATTTTCCTAGATTGTCTTTAGTGTTTAATATAAAACAGGCACATCCAAAAGTATGAAAATATGATATGTTGGGTTTTCGTCCTTTCCACAATTCATATGGAGTCTTTTTCAATATTGGTCTTATGTATACACTATTTTGAATATAGCATGCTGTGTTAACAGCCTCAGCCCAAAAGTTCATAGAGACAGAGTTATCATTGAGTAATGTTCTTGCCATCTCTTGAAGAGACCTATTCTTTCTCTCAACAACCCCATTTTGTTGAGGTGTTCTAGGGACAGAGAAATTATGAAGAATGCCATTTTCTTCACAGAATAGTTGGAAGTTTACATTCTCAAACTCTCCTCCATGATCACTTCGGATTGAATTGATACATATACCTTTCTTATTTTGAATCCTTTTACAGAATATTGAGAACACCTCAAAAGACTCGTCTTTGTGAGCTAGGAACATTACCCATGTCCATCTAGAGTAATCATCAATAATGACAAGTCCATATTTCTTTCCACTTAGGGAGGCAGTCCTTGTTGGACCAAACAAATCTAAATGTAGCAATTCTAAAGGTCTGGATGTTGAAACAATATTCTTTGAATTAAAAGAATTTTTGACTTGTTTCCCCTTTTGACAAGCATCACAGAGAGCATCCGATTTATAGGGTAGCTTTGGTAATCCTCTTACGAAGTTATGCTTTTGTAGCTTTGAGATTAATCTCAGGCTTGCATAACCAAGTTTCTTGTGCCAAATCCATTGCTCATCATTCACAGACATTAGACATGATACATTTTGATTAGAGAGGTCCTCCAAGTCAATTTTATTAACATTGTTTTGCCTCTTACCGGTAAATAGAGTGGACTCATCAGCATATTTGACTATACACTTATCTTTGTTGAAAGACACTACAAACCCACTGTCACATAATTGGCTTATGCTAAGCAGATTGTGTTTTAGCCCTTCAACTAGCAACACATTATTTATAGAGGGAGAATTATTCTTACCAATCTTACTAATACCTACAATCTTTCCCTTTTGATTGCCACTGAAAACAACTGATCCTTCAAACTTTGGCTTTAGGTCTAGGAACATAGACTTTCTCCCGTCATGTGTCATGAGCATCCACTGTCCAGGTACCAAGATTGGTGTTTTCTTTCTGTTGTCAAGCAAGTCTGCAACAGAGATTATTTTACTTTTAGGTACCCAGATAGACTTGGATATTTTTGGTTAGTTGCAGGTAACTTATAAGTTTTTCTGTTGTCTAAGCATCTGGACGCAGAGTGTCCATTTTTACCACTGATATAGCAATACATTACTTTTTTGTCTCAGAAAATTTTGGGTTTTCTTTTTCATACCCAATGCCAAATTTATCATAAGCAGATCTATATCTAAGAATTAAATTAAGATTTTTAGATCCATCAATGAATTTTGACAGGCTATCAGTTAAGTAAGTAATTTGATGCTTAAGTTTCTCAACTTCACAGGATGTACTGGACTTAGAGCTTGAGATTTCAGTTAGGCTGATTATCTCATCTCTTAGTTCTCCATTCTCAACTTTGACTTTGTTAAAGTCTTTATTGAATTTGGCAAATTTTCTTTTAAGGGCTTTATATTCAGAATAAATAGTGCATGATTCATTTAATATCTCTTCATATGCATCTTTTGAGTAGTCAGATATAATTACCTCATCTTCTTCTATGTCTGTCTCAGAGGAAATACTTGCCATGAGACACATATCTGCTGTTGGGGATGCAGGTGGAGATCTTTCAAGAATATCCATTAGATTCATCATTCCCCAAGCAGTTGTCTCTTCAGCCAGAACATCTCTCATTGCTCCATGTATACTCTGAAACAGAAAGGCCCTTGCCTCATAGTCAAGATCAACTTTTCTTCTTTCCTCAAAGGTGCAGCGATCTAGAGGTTTCATCATGTATTCTCCATTGATGATGATGATGGGACAGAAGGTTTCGTCAGTGAGAGTTTTCCAGTGTTCTTCTGATCCTTGGGTTACAACAAAGGATCTGAAGTTCTCTTTCCAAGCTTCATATTCTGATTCTGAAGATTGATAAATAGGTGGTCCTTCAGAATGAGCAGATCTCCTTCTCATAAAAAGGGCATCTAGCATGTCAAGCACTCTTTTAGCGATATCACAATACATCACCATGTTAACAGTTCTTGCGTCCAAGGCACATGTAAGAATGTAGACAGCTCTAACATTGATTCTCACTCTTCTTTGTTCTTCTTCAGAACATTCAGCTCTTGGTTTGACTATACGTTCACCATTGATAACAGTGGTAGGACAAAAGTTATCATCGGTGTAAGCTCTCCATAGATCATCAACATTTTGTTCCAAGCTGAATCTCATGAATAGTTCTCTCCATATGGCATAGTCACCAATTATATAGAACATAGGTGGTCCATTTATAGAGAGGTTACTGAATTCTCTCAGTGACTCAGGATTTGAAGAGGTAGACTGTTCCTCTTCTTCTGAAGAATCTTCAGGGAGATGATTTTCAGACCAAAGACATAGGTTGGCTTCTTCTTCGTTTTCCTCTTCTTCAGAGGAGTCAAGATCTTCCCATGTTGCCATGAGATTCTTGCTTTTCTTTTTGAAAAACCTTTTCTTATCTTTCAGCTGAGGGCACTCAGCTTTGAAATGGCTTGGTTTCTTGCACTCATAGCAAACCATTGGATTTTTATCCTTGGTTTCACCATGGTCTTTGACAATTTTCTTTGTAAATGGTCTTCTTCTCATATTTTTCTTTTTCAGAATACGTTCAAGTTTCTTTGATATGAGAGACAGTTCATCATCAGATTCTTCTTCTTCATTTTGATCCTTGTCATCGCTGGAATCATCAGCTTTGCTAGATTTTTGACTTTTCAAGGCAATATTCTTGCCTTTCTTTGTAGGATTGTCCTGGTTGAGCTTCTGCTCATGAACTTGAAGGGTTCCCACAAGATCATCTAAGGTCAAGGTTGACAAATCCTTAGCTTGCGTGATTGCAGTGATGAGTGGTCTCCATTCCTTATGTAAGCTCCTGAGGATCTTCGTAACATTCTCTTTTGTAGTGTAGACCTTTCCAAGAGACTTGAGATTGTTGATATTAGTTTGGAAACAACCAATCATATCAACGATGGTTTCTCCATCTTCCATAGTGAACATTTCATATTGACTCATAAGAATAATGATCTTTGAGTCCTTTACCTTAGAAGTTCCTTCATGAACATTGGATAGAGTATCCCAGATTTGTTTTGCTGATTCACATGCATCAATTTTTTGGAACTCGTCTGGACTAAGAGCGCACATCAGTGTGTATCTAGCTTTGTGGTTCTGCTCCATCCTTCTTCTCTCATCATCAGTCCACTGAGACTCATCTTTCTCAGTGCCATCAGGATTGTTGACGATGTGAGGACCGTTCATGATCAAAGGCCAGAGCGCAGAGCTGGTACTCAAGATGAATCCTTTGAATCTTTCCTTCCAGTAGAGGTAGTGAGTGCCATTGAAAAAAGGCGGTTTGGTCAAGGAGGTAATCTTCAAGAATAGGTTGACTCCCACTAGGCATCCCTTGTCCTGCCATCGAGCTTTGGATCTTTTCCTCAACCACGGCTAAATGCTCAACCCAGAGGCTGAGCTCTGATACCAACTGAAAGTGAAACAGGGAAACACAAGAAGGGGGGTTGAATTGTGTTTCTTAATCGATTTCGAAAACCCTTTCCTTTTTAAAACAAACGTTTAAAGCAGGAAGATGAAAGAACACACTAAAACGATTATAGGTGATTAAGATACTTTGTTTTCAATCCCCAAATTAGTAATAAAAAAAACTTAACGAGATAGAGAAAGAGAGATTCACAAAGATATATCCTGGTTCACTCTTTCAAAACAAAAGCTACGTCCAGTCCCTTCCTCCAGAAGGTTTTTCCACTAAAAATCTTAGCACTTAATACAAGCTGTTTCCAAGTCTCTCCAAGACTACAACTCCAAGTATTCTGCACCTCTCCAGGCAACAAGTATTCTTTTACAGACAAGCCTCTTCAGGCTCAACAAATCCTAAGATTTGAGAGGGGGTTTTCTGAGCTTTTTACAAACTCACAACAGTGAGAGTATTACACGATATAGCTCTTGACAATTTGTTTACAACTTTACAATGAAAGAATGAGAACGTTTACAGATCAAAAACTGAGAGTGAAAGCTTTTTGGCTTTTTGCACAATGAAATCTCTTGAATATTTTCTTGCTCGTGTATTCTCTTTTTTTGCTTCTTCAGAGGAGGGTCTTCTTATAGCTTGTCTTGACCTTCTGATTTCAAAATATAGGGAGAATCTTTTCTGTTTAGACTCAATCAAATATCCGTTAGGCACAGATCATTTGCCAGTTGTTTTTCGTTGTGTAATTGTCCTTTCAGAATGAGGAGGTAGTAGCAGCTTGAATGGTAGCAAACTGATTTTGCTTTGATGGCCGACAAACGTTTTTCTCTACGTGATTCTTTGCTCTACGTGATTTGCTTTGGATGACGTTCGTACTTTCTTTTGTCTTTATGTGAAAAAGATATTTCCTTAAAACCATTTAAGACTTTTGAATAAGAGCATGCCACGTCATCTACAAAAAGAAGTTAGTGGACGCACAGCAAATATATAATTGGACGCACAAGTGTTGTAGACAATTTGACACATACGCATTTGAAGACAATTGGACGCATAAGCATCGAAGACAATTGGACGCATACGCATTGAAGACAATTGGACGCACACTAATTATAAACAATTGGACGATAAAGCAGTGTAAACATTTGGATGTAAACCTTTACCATTTCGTTTCTTTGGACGAAGATATTGCAGTAAGTTGTCCTTTAAGAGCTAGGTGAAACTTTGGTTTTTGGAGATCTATCTGAAGTCAGAAACATACAAAGGTCTTTTGACCATACGGATTAGCATAAACTTGACTTCGAGTATTTTCAATAAACATATAATAACTTTGTTAATCATTAAAACTTTTAGGGGTCATTAGTCATTACTGTTTTGGTTCTAATAAGAAGTGCAATTCTTAGGTCATGTGATTAATCGAGATGGGGTAGCAGTGGATCCAGCAATGGTTGAAGCTGTGGTACAATGGGAAAGTCCTAAGTCAGTAAGTGAGATACGGAGTTTTCTAGGCTTGGCTGGATATCACCGAAGGTTCATCGAAGGATTCTCGAAGATTGCGTTGCCCATGACGCAGCTAACGAGGAAGGGAATATCCTTTCTATGGACGGATAAGTGTGAGAAAAGTTTTCTAGAGCTGAAAAGAAGGTTGACTACGTCACCAATATTTACGTTACCATATTCTTAGGACAGTTTGACGTATACTGTGATGCGTCATACCAAGGATTAGGCTATGTCCTGATGCAACAAAGGAGGGTCGTAGCGTATGCTTCGCGACAGCTGAGAGTTCATGAGAGGAATTATTCAACTCATGATTTGGAACTGGCGGCCATAGTATTTGCTTTAAAGATATGGCGACACTATTTATATGGAGCTAAGTTTATAGTGTACAGTGACCATAAGAGCTTAAGGTATCTGTTTGATCAGAAGGAGTTAAACATGAGACAAAGGAGGTGGATGGAATTCATAAAGGATTATGAATTTGATCTACAGTACCATCCAGGAAAAGCAAATGTGGTAGCGGATGCGCTAAGTAGGAAATCCTTGCACGTGTCTGCTATGATGGTAAAAGAGCTGGAACTAATTGAACAGTTTAGAGATTTGAATCTAGGTATGAGATTATCTAGAGATAAGATACACCTATGAATGGTCACAGCAACGAGCGACTTTTTGAAGACGATCAAGGAAAAGCAAGAAGTCGATCAGTATCTTCAGGAGGTGAAGGAACAAGTAGTGGAAGGCAGAACATCTGAGTTTAGGATGAATCAAGATGGATTCTTGAGGTATGGTGATAGGATTTGTGTGCCGATGGAGATAGAACTAAGAAGAATGATCTTGGAAGAAGTGCACAAGAGGAGGCTGAGTTTTCATCCAGGAGCAACCAAGATGTATCAAGACTTGAGGAAGATGTTTTGGTGGCCTGGAATGAAGAAGGAGGTGGCTGAGTACGTGTTGGCTTGTTTGGTTTGTCAGAAAGCGAAGATAGAACACCAAAAGCCACCAGGATTGTTACTATCTTTGGATACCCCAGAGTGGAAGTGGGATGGAATATCTATGGATTTCGTGGTTGGTTTGCCAAGAACTAGCAAGAGGCATGATGCAATTTGGGTAATTGTCGATAGGTTGACAAAGTGGGCTCACTTCTTACCTATTGGTGAAAGTTATATGTTGGAAAAGTTAACCCAAATCTACATCAAGGAAGTAGTAAGGTTGCACAGAGTGCCCTCTAGTATTGTTTCCGATAGAGATCCTAAATTTACATCTAGATTCTGGAAGCAGTTACATATGGCTTTGGGAACTAAGTTAAGGTTGAGTTCTGCTTATCATCCTCAGACGGATGGTCAATCGGAACGAATGATTCAATCATTGGAAGACCTCTTAAGAGCTTGTGTTTTAGAATACACAGGAAGTTGGGATGAGTTCTTACCGTTGATTGAGTTCACCTATAACAACAGTTTTTATTCAAGTATAGGTATGGCACCTTACGAAGCATTGTACGGTAGAAAATGTAGAACACCGTTGTGTTGGTATGAGATAGGAGAAATTCAAGTGCTAGGACCGGAGGTAGTACAATAGATGACAAAACAAATCAAGAGGATAAGGGAAAAGATGAAAGTCGCATAGGACTGACAAAAGAGTTACAACGATAAAAGGAGAAGACCTTTAGAATTCCAGGAAGGAGACCATGTTTTTCTGAGAGTAACTCCAAGGACTGGGATTGGCAGAGCAATCAAATCCCATAGATTCATTGGACCATTTCAAATTCTTCGCTGGATTGGGATTGTAGCCTATCATGTTGCTTTACCACCAAACCTATCCAATCTTCATGATGTCTTTCATGTTTCTCAGTTGAGAAAATACTACCCTGATCCATCACACATCTTAGAACAAGAGTCAATACATTGAGAGAGAACCTTGAGTATGAGGCCTTACCAGTAAAGGTCGCGGATAGAAGGATTAAGGAATTTCGAGGTAAAAACATTCCGTCGGTCAAGATCATATGGGATGAAGTTACAGGAGATGCTACCTGGGAACACGAAGAAGACATGCAGTAGCAAAATCCGCATTTATTTTAAAAGGTACATCGAATTTCGAGGACGAAATTCTTTTTAGGGGGTAGTAATGTAACACCCCAAATTTCATGCTTTCTAATATCAGTAAATTATATAAATGAGTTTATATTTTTATCTAATGTTTAGAGAATGAAAATAAATAAACTAAGACCCCATTCACCCTCTACGCTATCGTAGGGAGTTATGGTTAAATTTTGGGTCGAAAACTCAGACGGAGTCCGATCTGCGTTTTTCATTGACATATGATTTTACTGTTCAGACGACCTAATTTTGACTAACGAACGAAACAGTTAGGCTTAGAATCGAATTTCCTACATTTTTGCAAAATTGGTCTTTCGCACTAAAAAGCGGAATAATATAAGTTATTCGGGCGAAACTTCAAACCGGGTGACGAATGGAGCTGGATAGGGATTTCCCGGGACCCGCTAACGGATAATCTTGAAGTCTCATAGGTCACATCACCCAGGAAAGCGTGGCAGTGTCATGATGACGTTTGAAAATATCTGGATACGAAAAGACCAAAATGCCCCTAACTTTTTTCACAATTACCATTTTATCCTTGTGTGAAAAGACCATTTTGCCCATAAGTGAATTTGTTTAGACTATCCTATCCTTCCCTTCACCAATCCCACGCCCCCTTCATAGAAACACAAGAACTTTTCATTTCTTCTTCACTCCATTTTCTTTCTTCACTTTCTCTCCATTTCATAAGAAAAGCTTCAAGTTTTTGGTGAAGCAAAGTTGATAAACTTGATCATCTTCATCTTCTAAGAGGTATGGACTTCTTCTTTGATCTCTTAATCTCTATATTCCTCCATTGAAATCATGTGTTTCAAGCTTTTGTTCAAGTTGAAGCTTAAACTTCATAAATTCTTAGGAAATTGTAAAAAAATACTTTTAATGTCAAACCAATTTCTATGAGCTAGTTTCATTGCCCTCTCTCATAATCCAAGAGCTTATAAACAAAAGAGTTCTCTAACCCATATGGGTGTAGATGGCCGAACCTCACTCTTTTGGGCAAATAGGATTTTGTTCAAATTTCTTTGTATAAGAAGCATTGATTTAGTTCTATCACACTTAGAGGGTCTTGAATCCAAGAGTATGTGATCAAAAAACTTCCCTAACATATTTTATTAGGGAGTGGCCGAACCACCCATTTGGGGAAAACATGAAATTTTGATTCAAGTTTGAACAAAGACACTTGTTTTGGTGTTAAGAGTACTTAAGGATCATTTATCGAAGAGTTAGTAAAGTTTTAACAACTCTAGCCTATTTTGCTAAAAAGGGGCCGAACCCTAGTCATATGAATTAGAGGTGTTTTGATTGGATTGTATTAATTTCTGGTTGTGATTTGTTGTAAAGGATCGGATGGTGTTTGACTATTCGGAAGCGTGAACGGTTGACAGTTGTGGAGCCGCAGTCGGAGTTGCTCGGGGAAGCATGCGGGGAAAACTATTTAGGTGGGGGAAAGAACCACAATATCGTCGGGGAGGCAAGATTAAAATAATTTATATTGATATGCGTAGGGCGACCTAAACCGTACTAGTGGTCGAGTGGCCGATAGGTTGATTATATGCTATGTCGAGGTTGCATGTTGTGTGTTAGTATGCTTAGTATGAGATATGTGATATGTATGTTGTGCCTAGTAACATGCTTAGGATTACTTGAATATATATTTACCTATGAGTTGATGAGTTGATATGCTTCCATGAGGTTTAATACAATGAATATGATTATTGAGCCTGATTATTGTTGTTGATGATATGATGTTGTGATTAGTGTTGCATGAGTAGAAGTAGGCAGTAATTTCTGATAAGTTGGGAGATGAACATGTGGTGAGGATTTTGAGGATATTTATGTTGTAGTGCTCAACCTAGAGATTTTGTTGATATGTTCATGTCGAGATATAAAGTTGAAACCCGATTATACCGGAGGAAGTTGGTTGTAGTTGTGTATGAGTTGTGGTTGAGACACTAAGTTGTTGATCCCGAGATTAGTCAGTGAGTTTCATGTTGCATCGTTGTTGTTCGTCACTGTGTTGGTGTAAGGGCGATCGATCTTGCCTGCGGGGAGATGATCGTACCCATTAGTTGTGAACGGGCGGATATCCCGACCTGGCCTGCGGGCGGGGGGATATGTCGTTACCGTAAGTTACGTTGCTGATGGGCGAATATTCCGACCTGGCTTGCGGGCGGGGGAATATGTCGTACCCATGAGACGAGTTGAGCCTACGGGCTGTTGGCCGAACCTTGCATTGCGGGGGGTGGCATAGAGATGAACGAGACATCTTGATTTGTTGGGGATGTCGCATTACGATCGCGTCCATATAGTCGTTAGTTGCATGAGTGTGAGAGACAGTAGCTAAGAGAGCAGGACTTGGGAGATGATAGCTTGACATCGTTGTGCTGTTGTGTGTTGCTATCTATATATCTTATTTTATAGCTATTTCCCTATTTATGATGTATTGCTGTTTCTTATCCCCGTATTTCTCTATGTCGTATTTTATTTATTTTCGATCGCACGAGAAGATCCTGCTGAGGAGTTGCCAGAGGAGATTGGTGGCATACCTGTTGAACCTGATGCTGGCTGGAGAGCCTCGGATCCCAGTGCTGGGAGACTTTGAGCTGCTCTATGCAGAGGATGACCGTTTCTAGGAGACTGACTACTCTCAGCGAAGAGTGGTGTATACGGGCCCGACTACCGTTTACATTAGAGTCGTGGTTGGGTAGACAGTCTTAGTTTTGTTATGGCAAGTACATGGGTTTGAGTCAAATGTATTTTTGGGGTTAGGAGAGGAAGTCGTATGTATTTTATTTTGATTGTCATACTTTCAGTTATATATGTTATTAATTGCGTACTCTGAGATAATTGGTATCAGTTATTGTAAGCTCTACTGATGGAGCCAATACTTTTATACGTATGTTATATATATAGTCGTGGTATCAGTATTGGTTTTTTTTAATATTTTCGCATTTTATTTAATTACGCTACGCTACAAACGTTAAGAAGTCAAGTTCGGGTTATTAATAGGACCTCTAAGGAGGGGCTGTCTCATCGAGTCATTACAAGACTATACAGTTAGACGATATTTGTAACGCCCTTTGTTACATTAGTAACCTAAGATAATTATTTAAATAAAATATGAAGAAATAAAAATTTTCTTAATAATAAATCTGAATAAATATTTAATATAATAATATTAATAGTAATATCAAAATAATGTTTACATCAGTATACCCATAAAATACTGAAATAACATAATTAGTTCAAAAGCCTCAAAACCGAACGTCTATTACAACTCGCATGATAAAAAAAATACATAGGTTCTCTGGGATAAGCCATAATATACTAACCAAACTATAATGCTATTATAATAGTCTTCACGTCTCCGTATGCTCAACTGTGTCGTCGTCCTCAGGCTCTGAAAACAATGCTATTAATGAGATTTATAATCCCAGTGAACAAAAATATAGTTAAAAATATTTTCACACAAGCATTGTTCTCAGCCGGTGCAGCAACCAGAAAAGCAATTCATGGTACCCGCTATTTTTAAAAATATAATAATAATAATAATAATAATAATAATAATAATAATAATAATAATAATAATAATAATAATAATAATATAAATTATTATTATTATCGGCAATAATCAGTCGTCATCAACATCATAAATCAAGTATGTCAAAATCTCATATATCAAATAATTCCATTAAACCACATATATCATATGACTATCAAACATCACTCAACTATGACGTCTTATTGCCTACCTCTACTCAAGAGAGGTATTTCGATGTCACTTTCTCATCGGTGACATTACTCATATTTTCGATACCAACAATGTGTATTGGCAGTATTACTCATTTTTCGACATCCCAATTTATGGCGATGTCGCTTCCGATACCCCATGAAGGCAGTATTACATAATTTTGACATCCCAATTAATGGCGATGTTACATTCGATACCCCTTTCATAGGCGATATTACTTATACATCATACATCATGCATAATGGTCAATTAATCATGCCAAAGCAACATATATCATCATATATCTCCAATAGAGCATCACAATCAACCAATACACATACCAATCATACATGTCATAACATAAATCATGTAATCAAATGGCCAATTTAATAAATTTTCCTTTTAATAGAAAACCCCCAAATCAATTTAGCGTTCTTGAATTCTAACATAGAAAACCCCAATTTTTCTCAATTAATCTCTGAAAATAATATTGTTAGTTTTAAGAACCCAAAACCCTTTTTCAAAATACCATGGAAGTGTGAGAAAGATGATGTTTTACTTACCTCTTGAAGACCTCCAAAGATTCACCCCAAGAACTTCTGGGATTACTCCTTTGATCTCCCTATCTCAAGCCTAAGGTCTCTTCTTCTCCCCAAATCCTTGTGTTTTTCTCTTGTTAGCCGCTTCTGAGTTTCTAGGTGTAATAAGGGTTCAAAACCGCTCCCTAAGGGTGTTAAGGTTCTATTTATAGAGCCCACCTATCCAGCGTCCAGCTCGGTATTTTGCACATATCTTAAGTTATAGACATCGAAAAATATGATCTGGATATCGTTGAAAAGATTAAAGAAATATCTACAACTTTAATGAAGGACACAAAATCTGAAACGGAATCTTGGAGGGCCAAAAATGGGCTAGAATTTATAAAAACTATGCTAGCGCTGGAACCTGAACACCGTGTACGAATTTGGTCATAACTCGAGCTACAAGAATCCAATTGGGAAGAACTTGGTGTCTATCGAAAGCTAAGAGACAGTGTAACATCCCAAGAATTAAATAAAGAAATAAGAGGCTTTAATCTTAGAAAATAAAATTAATAGTGTTAGGGAGGCTTAGAGTAGTTGACTTCAAACCTTAAGGGTGGTGTACTGACCAAAAGAATAAAAGGAAGAAGCTTCAAGTTGAAAATCTCTCACAGTAGCGTTGGCATGCCCGTGTCAAAAGAGCACGGTCTGGGCCGCGCTATGCTAACTATTAGCACAGCCGTGTTGGAAAATGGACAAATTTGATACTGTTTCGCACGCCCATGCTAATGTTGGCACCCCCATGCCAAAAGGCAGCATGGTCTGAGCCGCAACGTGCTACCTGTTAGCACGCCCGTGTCAGAAACCTCGTAAACTTTGACGCTGATTGGCACGACCGTGCCAATCAAGAGCACGCCCGTGCTCTCTGTTAGATGCATTAAAAAATAGGATTTTAAACAGAGAACAATGCAACACTATATATATACATTTTTATAACACCCTAGTGCGGCTATAAACTCTATTTGCAACCTAAAACACAGTTTTGCTTGCTCTTGAGGATTGAAGAGCGTGGAGGAGAAGGTTCTAGAGAAGAAGGAGCCTAGAAGAGGAAGAAAGGGGAAGATTCTTGACGAGCTTCTTGGCACGTTCGTGACCAAATGCTTGGAGCTTCTTGGAGGTCTTCAAGAGGTGCGTAAAAACGATCTTTTCTTACCCTTCCGTGGTACAAACGAATTCGGGAAAAAGAGAGTTGATTTATCATATGATTTTATAGTGAGATTACAGTGGAAAATACATGTTTTGGTCAAATCTTGATTTTCTAAATTGGGGGTTTTTCCTTTAAAGCTTTCTTACCATGATATAAGTGTTTATTATTAAGAATGGTTCTATGATATGTATGTTTGTACATGATTTGGTTGATTAACATGCTATAATTGGATTGTATGATGATATATGTGGTGTTGGCATGATTAATTAACTGCTATATATATATATATATATATATATATATATATATATATATATATATATATATATATATATATATATATATATATATATATAATGATGTTTGTTGATTGAGTTATGCCGCCTATGAATGGAATATCGAAAATTAGTTACATCATCAATTATTTGGGATGTCGGAATATGAGTTATATCGACTAAGAAAGGGGTATTGAAAATAGTTACGTCGCCAATTAATTGGGATGTCGGAAATATGAGTTATACCGCCTAAGAAAGGGGTATTGAAATTAGTAACATCGCCAATTATTTGGGATGTCGGAAATATGAGTTATACCGCCTAAGAAAGGGGTATTGAAAATAGTTACATTGCCAGTAAATGGGACGTCGGAAAATGAGTTATACCACCTATGAAAGGGGTATCGAAAGCTAGGTACATCACCAAAGAATGGGATGTCGAAACACCTTTTATGAAGAGAGTTGGGCAATGGGATGCCATTGTCATGTGTTGTGTGTTTATGATTGGTAGAATAAGTGTAACGCCCTTCGTTACATTAGTAACCCAAATTAATATTTTAAATAAAACCAGGAAAATAAAAAAATTTCTTAAATAAATACTGAATAAATACTTAATATAATATTAATCCAAAATAATTGTTTACATTAATTCAAAACTAAAATAACATAATCAGTTTCAAAATCTCAAAACAAGGCGTCTATAACATCTCGCATAAGCAAATAACTAAAAGATAATAAAGGTCCTCCTGGCATATACCTTACAATACTAACCAAGCTCTAAAACTAAAAAGATAATCTTCAAAACGTCTGGCTGCTCAACAGGGACGTCCTCAGGCTCTGAAAACAATACTACTATGAGATATAAAATCCCAGTGAACAGAAATACATTTTTAAAAGGTTTTCACAAAAGCATTGTTCTCAGCCAGTGCGGTGACCGGAAAAACTGTCCATGGTACCCGCTAATTTCAAAATAGTGTACAATAAAATAATAATAATAATAATAATAATAATATAAATTATTATTGGCAGCAAATAGTCATCACTAACACATCATGAATCAAGTATGACAAGATCTCATATATCAAATAATCTCAAATATCCTCATACGTCATATGACTTTCAAACTGCACATAACAATGGCGTCCCATTGCCTACCTTACTCATAAAGGTATTTCGATGTCACCTTCTCTTCAATGACATTACTCATTTCGATACCAACCATTGTACACTGGTGGTATTACTCATTTCGACATCCCAACGTGTGGCGATGTTACTTTCGATACCCCATCATGGCGGTATTTCATATTTCGACACCCCAAATCATTGGCAGTGTTACTTTCGATACCCCTATCATAGGCGGTATTGCAGCAAACAACATCCAACATATTAACAGTTATTGAATCATGCCAATATCACAAATATCATCAAATAGTGCATATATAACATACCAATTCAACCAAATCACGTATGTATCATATATATCATAGCATCAATTTCAATAATAACCATTTAATTAACAGCAGGAACACCTTAGAAGGAAAACCCCCAAATTTGTAAAATCAGGATTTGACCAAACGCATGATTATTTTCCAAAAACGCATTTTGAAAACATAACCCAAACCCCAAATCAATTTGCACCATGAAAAGGGTGAGAAATAATATTTCTACTCACCTCTTAAAGATCTTCGAGAGCTCCAAATGTTGTCTAAGACAAATCCTAGCATTTCACCGACAATTCTTCTTCTCTTTACTGACGCCATTATTCCCTTCATATCACTTAAAGCAACCACACTATTTTCTTTCTCCTACTGCGCACAGCGACTCCCCACCTAATTTGCTTATGGCGGCGGTGTCACTAAATTTGTGATTTTTGTGAAACAAAGTTTGTTTTCAAACCCTTGTGACAGTGAGTGTGTGACTTATATATATGGCAAAAGCCAATTGAAAACCTGTACAAAGTTTCACGTGCTTGCTTTGTTTTTCTTTTCTTTTATTTTCTTAAATCATATAATGTAATTGCACTTGAAAGTGGGCCGTTCCTTTTCAAATAGAAAGCACCAAATTTTGTGCTTTTGTAGCCCTGTACGTGAATTAAATTTCACGTGCATGTTGCCTTATTTTATTTTTTTATATATTTCAACTTTGTATTTCTTTTGTAATTACTAATCAATTCCAATTAATTCTTATACTAATAATTTATTCACTAAACCTCATAACAACTTATCTTTTTATTAAAATAGTTATATTAGGATTTTAGGATGTTACATTTTCTCCCCTCCTTTAAGAATTTCGTCCCCGAAATTAATCTGATACATGCTCGCTCATAACTTTACATATGCACAGAGCAAAACTTTTAAAATATCTTGACTGATAAGATCTGGACACAGCGCATGATATCCTCCTCAAGTTCCTAAACAGCTTCCTCCGGAGTTAGTCTTTCCCGAACCACCTTTGCCAAAGGAATTGTCTTATTCCGCAGAGTCTTAGTGCCCTTATCGATGATCTGACTAGGTCTTACTTAAAGATTAAGTTATCCCTAAATTGTATTGACTCAGGAGCTATTACATAAGACACATCTGACACATACTTTTGGAGCTTTAGAAATATGGAAAACGTCATGAGGCTTTGACAACGACATTGGAAAAGCCAAATGGTAAACAATAGGCCTGACTACATTTTTTAGAATTTGAAAAAAAAATGACCCAAGGACAAGGAATTGGTTTTCTGACTGACATTGACATCCTCATCCTATAATTAGGAGTGACTCTTAGGAATGCATGTTCCTCTTCCTCAAATTCTAAGGGCTCTTTTTTTTTTGTCGACACAACACCCTTTGCCTATTTTGGATTAAATCCTAACTGTGGTCTATTGAATTAAATTCGGTCTTGCAAGATCTCCTTACCTACTACTTACTAAAATAAAGGGGACATACATATTCTAATCACAGCATCAATATACATATAGTCATTAACTATTTTACCACCTATTAAGTGTACAATTCATGACACCTTAAATATAAACATAATTTTAAAGGAAATAAATGATAACATTTACATAATAAAATCATACACTTAAGTGTTTGTTTCTGACCATTCTTCTAAAATTATAATATTTTCACTTGCATTTCATCATTATAAGCATTCTCAAAAATAGATTTATAACAACAATTCACAAAGAAATTGAAGTAAAGCTTTATATCATCTATACGTAGATCTTATAGTCCTTTATATATATTCCACACCAACTTTATTATATTATTTACAGTACAGAGAAATTTTTATAAATAAATAAACAAATAAATAAAACAAGAAAGAAAAGAGAAATAGTAGAGACATCCACATACTAAGTTTTATCTAGTCCAAGTTGATAATTTCATAAGAAAAGAAAGAGTTTTACTTTCTGTTAAGAGATGATCTTACTAGAAACAAAATTGGGTAACAAAAGGAGAATAAGATTTTATTAACTTGCAATTAAACTATACAGTTATTGAGCATTTACGACTTTCAAAACAATTTTCATCAATAAATACCATAGTAGAACTAAGAAATCAATTTCATTTTGATTTTTGAGTAAGCTAATACAAATAAGAAATAACATTCTTTTTCTTTTCGGCCTTTAATAAGAAATATAAGTTTGTTAAGATTTGACATGCCAGTAATCTATATGAGAATCAAATCCAAAGAGTATATTAATTGTGATTAGTATTTGGTCACTTGAGAAACAATCTGAAATTTTCAAGCTAGATGATTTTAAAAAAAAAAGTATATAACAAAATTACAACATACATTAAAATTTAAGCATATATATACACCTTCTTTAATATAACATTAGTTTTTATTACCGTCCATTAATAATTTTTCTTAAGGTCTTGTTACATCTTGGTTATTCATGGATATAATGTGAACTTTCTTTTATGTGTCTCTTCTAGCATTTTTTTTTTTGGGGGGCTCCCCTCCTTAGGAACGACGATCCCATTCTTAAATAACAATAGACCACCATCACATAATTCTCTTGATCCTAAAGAGATTGCAATTCCTAGTCTAAAACTGCTCTCGGTTAATCTGTTTCCTAAGGTCATTATAAATTCCAAAATATTCAATTTCAAACTTAAAGTATTTAAGGTTACATTAAAATTCATATCCATAAACTCTTCTAAGATATTCATCTCTAGCACTAATATACAAGGATTTTATATTTAGAGCCTCTACCACTATATTGACTTTTCCTAAACTGTACTTCAACTCAAATTCATGGTCCTTAAGAAATTTCATCCACCTTCCTTGCCTTATTTTTAATTCTATATATTTTTCTAACAATAATTTAAGGCTCTTATGATTATTAAAAACTTCAATGTTATTCCATAGAAGATATTTTCTTTTTCTAGCTATCTTGATCAGAAGTAAGGCTAGCCTAGAGAATCCATTTATAACTTCATATAATACACTTCCAATTCTAGGAAACTTCTCACTCCGGTCACTGTCTTATGTTGCGTTCATCCTATCACTGTATCTACTTTAATAGAATCAATCGTCCCTCTATGCAACTGATCTAAGGTTATCTATCCTAGGCAAAAGATATTTATCCTTAATTAATGGCTACTTTGTTCAATTGTCTATTGTCGAGACATAACCTCATATTCTCATCATTCCTTTCCACTCAAAACACTCAAAACTTAATCACAAAATCAAACATATTTCTTAACAATAATTAAAGTAGGATTTGATGCAACTATAATCAAATAATAATGAATTAGATTTCAAATAATAACAACAACAACTCTAAATAGATGATGAAACAATGAATCGAGGTAAGAAAGTTTTAATTCACAATCAATTTGGTTTGACTAAAAAAAAAACATTGATGCACAAATATATTTCCACATATGAATTGAAAACTCATTGAAACAAAAGAAAGTTAAAAACGTGAATTCAAAATAAGCGAGACTCTCTGGCAATTTTACTATCAAGGGAGAATATCACAAACGATAAATGAAAAGTAAAACTATTTATTTTATTTCATTAAAATACAAAGAATATACATCTATCAAACAAATTCATCAAACGACATAAAAATATATTTTAAGAATATAATGTTATGAATTAACAATCTTGAATTTCCAACTCCTTTTTTTTTTTAATTAATAATAAACAAATCCACGTATAAAAACTCATTTTCTAGCCATTCCTCTAATTGTTTCTTAGGCTCATAACTCTAAGGGTGTCAGTCTATAAGGTGCTACTGACTCTGATCCACTTCTAGGCACTAGTCCTATGTTAAACTCAACCTCTATATTTGATGTAAGGTAGAGACCTCTTTATGGAACACATCTAGAAACTAACAGATAATAGGTAGCACCGCTACATCACTTTCAGTCTCTTTCTTAACAGAAACAACAATATGGATCATTAAACTATCTCAACTAAGAACTTATGACCTGAAAACGAATACAACAAGGTTTAACATAAAAGATACATAAAAGATTTATCAAACATAGGTTGTGAAGTATATACATATTTCTATTTGGACAACATTATTAGACGATAGCGAAACCATACTAAGAGTGACATCCAACACAACATTTGAAAACATATTAAATCATAAGATAAATTTTGGTGTATCGAAGAACTTTTCAAATAGGTAAAAGATGTAACCAATTTATCTTTGACAGGGATAGAAACACACAAGTGGAAAGATAATTTAGAAATAGGCAACTCTGGATTTTTGACACAACTAAGAGTTATGGAAGAATGGATTGCTCCTGAATCAAACAATATGATAACCTCTTATTATAAGCACAGTTTCTCTTCGGCTCCTCTAACTGCTGCAGCATCTAAGCTGTCCCGGAAAGGTGGCAAATCGTTCTCTGAAAAATGGTAACCCCACATACTGAGGTTGTTGGGGTGCTACCACCCCATATCCCCTCATATAACGGAGAGTCTCCGTCTGCTCTTGCACATCTATGGTCACACAGTCCATCGCTGTCACAAGCGCATCATTCGTCCCTCGCCTATTAGTCGTTATAAATCTGCTCACTACCAATGAAACATTGAGTTGGCCAGGCTCAATATCCAAAGCATAGTATGCAGCATCTACAATTTTAACAAGCATCCTATGCGCCCAAGTTTTGATTTTTGAAAAACCCAATAACCACAGTCCAATTTAGGATTAAACTGCTCTGATACCAAAAATGTAACGCCCTTCGTTACATTAGTAACCCAAATTAATATTTTAAATAAAACCAGGAAAATAAAAAAATTTCTTAAATAAATACTGAATAAATACTTAATATAATATTAATCCAAAATAATTGTTTACATTAATTCAAAACTAAAATAACATAATCAGTTTCAAAATCTCAAAACAAGGCGTCTATAACATCTCGCATAAGCAAATAACTAAAAGATAATAAAGGTCCTCCTGACATATACCTTACAATACTAATCAAGCTCTAAAACTAAAAAGATAATCTTCAAAACGTCTGGCTGCTCAACAGGGACGTCCTCAGGCTCTGAAAACAATACTACTAATGAGATATAAAATCCCAGTGAACAGAAATACATTTTTAAAAGGTTTTCACAAAAGCATTGTTCTCAGCCAGTGCGGTGACCGGAAAAACTGTCCATGGTACCCGCTAATTTCAAAATAGTGTACAATAAAATAATAATAATAATAATAATAATAATAATAATATAAATTATTATTGGCAGCAAATAGTCATCACTAACACATCATGAATCAAGTATGACAAGATCTCATATATCAAATAATCTCAAATATCCTCATACGTCATATGACTTTCAAACTGCACATAACAATGGCGTCCCATTGCCTACCTTACTCATAAAGGTATTTCGATGTCACCTTCTCTTCAATGACATTACTCATTTCGATACCAACCATTGTACACTGGTGGTATTACTCATTTCGACATCCCAACGTGTGGCGATGTTACTTTCGATACCCCATCATGGCGGTATTTCATATTTCGACACCCCAAATCATTGGCAGTGTTACTTTCGATACCCCTATCATAGGCGGTATTGCAGCAAACAACATCCAACATATTAACAGTTATTGAATCATGCCAATATCACAAATATCATCAAATAGTGCATATATAACATATCAATTCAACCAAATCACGTATGTATCATATATATCATAGCATCAATTTCAATAATAACCATTTAATTAACAGCAGGAACACCTTAGAAGGAAAACCCCCAAATTTGTAAAATCAGGATTTGACCAAACGCATGATTATTTTCCAAAAACGCATTTTGAAAACATAACCCAAACCCCAAATCAATTTGCACCATGAAAAGGGTGAGAAATAATATTTCTACTCACCTCTTAAAGATCTTCGAGAGCTCCAAATATTGTCTAAGACAAATCCTAGCATTTCACCGACAATTCTTCTTCTCTTTACTGACGCCATTATTCCCTTCATATCACTTAAAGCAACCACACTATTTCCTTTCTCCTACTGCGCACAGCGACTCCCCACCTAATTTGCTTATGGCGGCGGTGTCACTAAATTTGTGATTTTTGTGAAACAAAGTTTGTTTTCAAACCCTTGTGACAGTGAGTGTGTGACTTATATATATGGCAAAAGCCAATTGAAAACCTGTACAAAGTTTCACGTGCTTGCTTTGTTTTTCTTTTCTTTTATTTTCTTAAATCATATAATGTAATTGCACTTGAAAGTGGGCCGTTCCTTTTCAAATAGAAAGCACCAAATTTTGTGCTTTTGTAGCCCTGTACGTGAATTAAATTTCACGTGCATGTTGCCTTATTTTATTTTTTTATATATTTCAACTTTGTATTTCTTTTGTAATTACTAATCAATTCCAATTAATTCTTATACTAATAATTTATTCACTAAACCTCATAACAACTTATCTTTTTATTAAAATAGTTATATTAGGATTTTAGGATGTTACAATAAGTACATGAATTAAATGTTAAATGATGCTATTTGAATTATGTGGTGTGTTGGCTGAATATTTTATATTATTGATATTATAGAAAATTATATTATTTTCGAAAGTAGCAGGTGCCATGGTTGTTTTTTCAGTTACTGCGCCGGCTGAGAATAACACTATTTGTGAAGATAATTTATAACTGTTTTTTTCCACTGGGATTCTCATCTCATTAGTAGTGTTATTTTCAGAGCACGGGGACGATATTCCTGAGATCGAGGAAGCTCGAAGACTTGAGTTACTTTCTAGTGATATCTATAGCATTGGTTAGTATTATAATGTACTGGAGCTGTATGTGGCTAGACCTTAGTTATTTTATTTTTATATGTTTGGGTTTTTAGTTGGCGCCTTGTTTCAAGAGTTTTTGGATTAATTATGTCTTCAGATTTGAGAATTTTATGAAGTAAAGACTAATTTGAAATTATTATTATTAAATTAAATACTATATTATAAAAAAAAAATTATTTCACGAGGTTTTATTTAAACATTTTATTCGGGTTACTAATGTGACGAAGGGCGTTACAGACAGAACTACAATTTATATGAAGACATTAATCTTAAAGAGGTGTTTATGACAGGGAATAATACAACTTACGTTGTATTTCGGAAAAGATGATGCTCAGACTTTGGGATGTTACAATATTTTCGGGTCTGACTCACTGGCCCGTCATCGAACTACTGTTCCAAACCAAAACGTTTCATGTTTGTGTTCGTGTCTTATGATATATTTCTCAAGTCCTAAATGTCTTATGAAGAAGGATTGAGAATCCTCTAGTTAAGTCTTAGATCCTTTCTAAGTTAGAGGGTACTTGTCTTTCAAGTAATGAAATACATCTTGATTCATTAAGTCTTATGAATCGATTGATGAATGAATCATCAATGATATAGTATATGGTCTTGTTTCATCATTTCTTATACTTTCTTATCTCTTTCTTTTGCTCTAAGTTAATTACTCAACTTAGGGTTTTACAATTAGGAAAATCCTTAGTTTTGAGTTCAAAACTCTTTTGTAAAAAGGTAAGTACAAAACACTTACTTGTTTAATACCTTGACAAACTGCCTTAGTACCTTTGATTCAAAATTCTTATACTTTGAAAATATTCTTTCAAAAAGCTTTGTAGCTTCAAATTAAACTTAAAGTTGAAAGTTGGAGTTTAAAACTCTTTTGCATTAACTAAAGAAGGGAAATCTTGTTAAGTCCAAATCCTTTTTAACTTGAAATCGTTTATACGTAAACTTGAAATTGAGTGATGAAAACACTTAGACTAATTTCAAAAGGGTTTTCACAACCATCCTTTTAAGACTGTATTACTCTTAGAGTGTAAAAGATAAGTTTTCTTCCTTTTTATCTATGAATCCTACTTCATTCAAAATACATTTTTAATGTTAAAAACATTGTATTGAAATTCAAAGATAGGTATTTTGTTAAAAACCTACTCTTGGTCGAAGGCCAATATGATTTATCTCAAAGTTGTTTATTCATGGAAATACTTGTTTCATTGTTCAATAAATTAATTAGGGTTCTAAGATCACTTAAGTTTCAAAGTTCGAAGTTCAACTTCTTATTTCTTTAGGATTTGGCCCAGTTGTATACTTGGTGTATGTGACGATTTTGTTTCACCAAATCATTCCACAATCAATCATGATCATCAATACATCAAGATTAACAACAACATAACATCCAATACCAAAAATCAACATCAAACCCGTATATAGATATTTTCAGCATTCAAACACAATTGTGGCAAACATTTGATTGACCAAACGAACTCGGATTTGAGAAAATGAGGACTCATATGAAAGCTTAGATGTCTAATTTTTGCATATAAAATTTATTTTCACAAAAAGTAACCGAGTTAGTAAAGTTTCACAAAATAAGTCACTATAGTCAGAATCCAAGATAGAAATTTATGCTTAGATTGAAACAGGTTTTCAAGGGTCAAATCTTCATTAAACCACACGAAATTTGTGCTCCAAATGAAACCCAAGATGTCTAGTTTTAGGATCAAAAACAAGTTTTGAAATTCAAGTCTCAGTTGAGAGAAAAACCAAAAAGACTCACACAAGGTCAGATCCGAAAATCAAATTTTCACAAACTCTTTTCAACAAAAAGATGGAGGAATCCTAGGTTAGGGTTTTCCCTCACATAAAAGTTATTTTCAACCATTCAAACATATCAATGAACACAAATCAAGCAATAACTAATTATTACAACATTGTTATCATAGAGAACCAAATAGACAAAGTGGCAAAACCCTTGGTTTAGGGTTTTCCCCAAACCAAACCCATAAACCATTTTCACCACCACCAATGTGGTGTGATGTGGTTCACTCCCCCATTACCTTAGTGAAGATCTTTAAGATGAGCAAAATTCCAAGCTCCAAGAACAAGGAGAGGCCAAATCTACTAAGAGAAAAACAACAAGGTTTTGAAACTTGTTTTGCAAAGATCATGAATTAGAAGAAGTTGTTTCATGATTCTAAGAAAAGATATGAAGAGAAAAGTAAGATTAGAGGCTTACTTAGTGAAGAACACATGATTAACAAGGTTAGTGTTCTTGAGGTTCAAGAACAAAGTTGCTCCAAATGAAAAGCTTCCTTCATCAAAGATGTAAAGGAGGTTAAGACAAGATGATCTATGGTTTTAGAATGAAGAAACAAGTTTTGGTTCATGGTCTAAGAGACCAATACCTTGAAGAAGAACAAGAGAGAGAAGAGAGGATTTTGAAAACTTGAAGGAAGAAATGTGTTTGATCTTGGTAAGTGGAAATGAGAAGTGTTTTGGTGTTGTGGAGGGGAGAAATGGCCGAATGGCCTTAGGTCTAATGCACAAAATTTTGGCTAATGTGTTATGACATAGATGTGATGAAGTATAAGTAACCCAAGGGCCAAAAATTAAAGCATTGATACTTGTTGATCTCATATTGAAAGTAGTAGAGATTAACCGGAAATAGGTTAATTAGCTTTCTCCATAAAAGATAAGGTTGATTGGTTATTAACTAAGAGTAATAAAAAGTTAATCCATTGGTTAAAAGGATGAAAAGGTGATGGATGGTTGACATAAAGGTGACAACGTCTCGTGAAACGTGCAAAGTAGTCATGAACTACTTCCGGCTCTGGGCCAGAACAACTTCCCCGGCCCTCGCATGTATCCCAAGGTAAAGCGATCACGATTAAAATAATAATATTTTTATCGATTTCGACTCAAAAAAGCACACTGGGTTTAAAACAACATCTTATGATTATTAAGCTCATAATTGAAATCCAGATATGAATTTCCATTCATTAACCATTCTTATGATTAAACTTAGTTGAATTGTATTCTCAGTGAAGTTATTCACACAAACAATTAAGAGAAACAGCTATAGGAATTTTAGGATGCTATAGTGCCTAATGAGCAAGTGAGTAGCTTCTGCGTGACTCCTAGATCTGGGTGTGCCATTTCGAACCGGGTTATGGTTCTTACATGTTGTTGTGTGGCACCTTTATTTCTGCACCCACTTGAGTATTTTTGAATCGGGGCTTTTAATGGCACCCGTTCGGTTTTTGGGCCTTTTCGTGCTTATAAAAGGGGGTCATTAGGCGAGTCTTTTTCTGCAAGGCTTGTTCTTTGGTCATCTGTCCTGTCTCTGCTAGAGTGCGGTTATTTTTCCTTCTTCGAGCTTTCTTTCGAGGCATCTTTGTTCTTCACCACGTACCCATTTTCCTTTTACTTTCCTTTTATTGCTCCTTACTAAGGATGGTTCAGATTCGGTTTGAGGACGAAGAGAGTGACTCTGATGTACAGATTCTCTCAGCGCCTCCATCGTGTTTTGCCCCTAGGGGGCGGCGGAGCAGAGTCATTATCCATATTGTTAGGAATCCTGTTTCCACTGAAATAAGGGACACTTCCATGTCGTCCTCTACCCCTACTCCCCCTTAAGTTGTTGGCAGCGAATGCTCGGTTGCTTCAATCCTATAAGAGGGTAAAGGGAGAGCTGGCCGTTCTATCCTTGAGCTTCGGAGAACTATTGATTAGTTGGGGCTTTCCTCACCCTCTTTTTATTCTGGGTCTTCTTCATTTTCAGCGGATCAAATGGGCCGTAGATTCGATCTCTAGGATGAGGAAAAGTATCCTCAATCCTCTGTTTGTGCTCTGTATCCCTTTGTCGATCGGGAGGTCTTAGGGAGCCGCTCCCAGTTACATGTTGGTTCCTTTACCGAGGTGTCTGAGGATGAAGAGGTCCTCTGGGGTATCGAATTGATAATGCTCGGGGAACACGAAAAGGTATGCACCAACCGGTCCTTTGAAGATGTCGACTACTCTTTCTACATTTACCTGTTTATTTTTGAGTGGTTGTGAACTGCCTCCCCTTCACACCTTTTCAGATGGCGGTCTTGCGGCATTTGCAGGTTGCTCCTGCTTAATTGCATCCCAACTTGGGGTTTCGTCCGTGCAATTGAGCTCTATTGTCGGGCACAAGAATGTCGTTGTTCGCCCTCCTCCTCCTTCTGGATGTTTCGAGTGTCCAACTTTACTAACAAATCAGAAGGTAAGGACAAACACGACTGGGTGACACTTCGGGCGCATAATTGTTGTTTGTTATTTTCCCCTTACTCTTTATCTGTGAAGGGATTCTAGTGTAAATTCTTTCGGGTGAAAGTCCTTGCTGGTTTGGTTCCCTTCTTTGCCTACCTGCGCCATGAGGGCACCCTCTTTCCTTTGTACGGGAGTCTGGAGCCTCAAAGTCCTACGGGGATCTTGTTAGGCATGATCTGGTGGTTGCCCAAGATATGATGTCTTGGCTGGAGTGTGCCGGTCAGATTAAGTGTCGAGATCTAATAGGCCTGCCTGATCATGAGAGCGTGATTTCCATAGGTTCCTTTTTCTCCTTGTTCCCCCATTTCTTACCTGTTGTTTTTGGGGTTTGTTCCTGACTGATCTCTCTTTTTTATGGAAAAATGGTCGGAGGGAGTAAACTGACGAAGATTACTTGACGAAAGACTGAGAGGGCAAGATATGAGGCCGAACATCGTGCAACTGAGGCGGTACCTGTTGGCAGCAGGGAAACCAGATTGTCCCCTGTTTCCCAGCCGGGGTGTGAAACCATCCCTCTTGGGGACCCAGCTGTTCTGCCTACGCCTATTCTCCCAGCTTCTGGAGTCTCTCATTCACCTTCGAATATGAAGTAGAAGAAGAAAACTTCTGAGGATTCTCCTTCTGTCCGGACGGTGAAGAGTCTCCGTGCCGAACATGGTTTTGGTTCTTCTGGTGGCCCCCTGCCTATCCCTCCTTTCCTTTATGACATGTCTCAGAAGGATATACCCTTGCCATTGCTGCGAGCCCTGCAATCGCCTGAGTCAGAGCTGAAAGGTTTTATGGAGACACAGCCGGGTGTTCTTTATCGTCGGATGAAGAAGTGGGCTGTGGGTGTAGCGGCTATTGCTCAGTTCATTTTTTTTTTTTTTTTTTTTTTTTTTTTAATACTCAAGTTCTGAAAACATATAAGTATACTTGTATACATAAGAATAAATATACGCAATCATAAACAACATTGAAATAATAAAAGCTTCCCACAAAACATATATATAAATAGTAGTTCTCAACATCTGACTACAACATAAAATAACCAACATAAGGACAAACTCAATCTACATTACTGGAGACGAAGCTAGCTCCACAACATAAAAAGGAAGGGGGGTACATCATAAATATACAGACGTTGGGAAGGCACTAGAGACTGTCCAAAACAAACACTACACTACTCGTCGGAGTAGTACTCCTCCGGGTCCTCCGCCTCCTCCTCAACCTCATCCTCCTCCAAGGGTTGCATGTCATACCTACTCATGATCTGTTCTGCATATCGTAGCGACTCCTCGTCAGTCCTCATCCACCACGCATCTTGACTTGCGCTGACAAAGGCTACCTCAGGTACGTCCTCTGGTACATACTCTGATACTTCCTCCTCCTCCTCTTCCTCCTCCTCCTCCTCATCATCATCATTGTCAGACGAGAGGATAACGAGAGGGGTGGAGAAGAATACCCTAGTATGAGCCGGTGTGCTCTTATGAGCAGTCATCCTCAAATTTGCCCGCTGGCAAGGATCCTGAGAGTGTAACTCGGAAGGCACATAGGTAGGCCCCATGGGTGGGACAACGGGGACAGAAGGATCGACAACAGGTACAGGTAAGGCAGAAGTAGACGGTGTCGTAGGTGCAGGTGGCATGGAAGAAGGTCAACGGACACATCTCCGGGTTCCACCGGGTGAACTGCAAGCTGGGCATTAGGCAGGCATGAACGATCAGCAGGTGGTGGTGGTGGCTGGGTGATCCCCGAGCTACCCCCGCCACTGAGATGTAGGGTGCAAACTCCCTCAGATAAGCTCGTCATGGAAAAAGGTGACTCCCTCCTACTGGTGAGACTCACAGCTCCTGTGTATGTACGACGTGTTAGGAATTTGTGTATTAAAAACGAAAAACGCAGTGGAAAAATTCCCAAGAAAAAGGATCCATGCGAATGGTCATGACTCATGATGTAGTGTTTACTTTTTGTAGCGTAGCTTTCCCGCGATCACTGCAAAGGAAGAACAATCCTTCCCAATCGATCACGAGCACTACGAACAACGCTATTACCAGTACCGCAATGGAGCAACACCTCTACGTAGTCCACGAGAACAAAATACTGCTGAGAAAACGTCGTGTTAGCTGACGACAAAGGTGAGGGGGCGCGCCTACCAAGGTGGTGTGAAGGCCACTAGGTTATGTGAAGTAAGCTCTCCTTAGCGCTTAAGTGACGTGCTCAGCATTATAAGCTGTCACCCACTTAACCTAACCTCATTGGGCTTGTATGCTACAGGCCCAATCTTATAATTAATATTATTAAATCATATTTAATAAATTAATTCATTCTCCGACTATTTGCTCTATGCGTGTGATCCTGTAGATTCTCAATAAATTGGCAATAATATTAAATCACATTTAATATTATAAACAATGAGCGGCATCTAGCAATACATCATTGTTACCCAATTAGTGAGAATATCGGTGATACGATATATACCTTACGGTAACCAAAATAACCGTGTAGTAAATGTCCTTTCGTCCATATGTCTTAATTGAATACAAGGCATAAGTGTGTCATCTTTATTAAGTTCAATTATTTGTTTCTCAATTCCCGAGTAGACATGCAATCACAAATGGGGCCAATATCTCATATTGGCTCATTACAGCATGGCCATGCCCTTTTATGTCAATGTTTATATGATGGTTTATATCCATGGTTATGTTGTGGTAAAGTTTCTTTTGTCGTCAAGAGACGAAAACCCAATAAAAGTTCTATTTTGATCGTTATCGGATAATTTCTCGTTTTGCGTGCCGGAGGTCAGGAAATGGGGAATTAAGTGAGATGTAATGTTGAATTACATTTTCCATTACCTTGTTCATTATTCCTAATGAAGAGGATTAGCTTTCTTAAAATCCAAAAATTTACCAAAAGTAGTAAAAACCAATTATCCATTTTTGGTAAAAATCTTAATTACCTAATTCCTAACTAAATAAGAATGTAACTATTTTAGTTACATTAATCAAGGCCATTTGGCCATGATGCTTGGGGAAGAGCCCAAAATCCTCTTTTTATCGTATCCAAGAAATTTATGACATTAACCACTAATAGAAAAAGCATCTTAACCATTTTTGGTTAATCTTGTCCTTAAGCCCTCCATAAGCAACAACACACTCATCAACTTGAATCTTGTCCCTCCAATCTTTATGATCAAAATTGAATGAGGATTTGGAGTCCACAAGGGAGGGAGAACTCAGCCCTTTAGGTGTTCAAGACACCAAAACACTATTCCATTCATTTCTCACTCAAAACACAAAAGTTCAAGATTTTCTCTCTTCTCTCACTTCCCTCTTGCATTCGGCCAGACCTAGTAAGTAGTCTTACTCACCTTATTTCATCATTCTAACTTCATATTATTGTTTATCTCATTCATCTAAACAACTTTCCTCTTTAGAATTTCTTCATTTGAAGTTGTTTGCTTCAAGTTATTCAAGAATCATTTAAGAAGGTTCAAGCTTCTTGAACTTGATTTTGAAAGTTTTCCTAATGAGTTTCTTCTATTTATTAATCTTGAGAACATCTTTATTTATCATCCTTATGATGTTGAAAAATCATTGTGTTCTCATTGTTTATGAAGTTGAAAAAAATCAAGTTTTGAACTTGTTTGTTTCTCCTCTAGGTCACGGTTTTCCTAGTGGTTTTGGTGACCAAGTTTTCATCTTCTACTCTTCAAGGAAGCTTCACAGAGGTAATGGGGGAGTGAACCATATCATACCTTAAATGTTGGTGATAAAGGCCTCCTATTTTGTTGAAGGAAAACCCTAGATCTAGGGTTTCCTTATAAAGTTCTTTACTTTGTTGTCATATTAAATTATGTTGTTGTGTTGATATGATGATTATGTTTGCATGTGCTAGGAGAAAAGTATTTTGTCATGGTGAAAAACTATTCTTAGGTCCAAAGATCTAAGGATAGGACTTTTGAATGGTTTGAACTTGTTTATGTTCTAAGTTGTCTTGATAACATGCTTATATGTTGAAGTGATTATTCTATGCTACTTTGGATGTTGTTGAATGACTGTATTTTGGTGGTATATGACCATGAGTGGTTTGGCCTTGACATGTTTAGGAGGGGAGCCAAAGCTTCTATGTTTAAGTGATGGTAAAATGAACTTAATATGGTTATAACAATGCAATAAAACAAAGAAAAAACCTATCCTATTTTCCTATGGGGCATTCGGCCTTGGTATAGAAAATAGGGTCAGGACCTTAAAATGTTAATGCTAAGGGGTTTTATATGTTCATACTAAAGTATAAGAAGTATATAAATTGAAAAAGTTTTCAAAAAAACCAAGTTTTGGTTCCAAAGAACCATGTGTTGTGAAATAAGAGTTTCATAATTAATCAAGATGGTTTTCATGAAATTTTAGTTAGTAAGCCTTCTTTAAGAAATAGGATTCTTACAAAACCTTTCTTTAAAAAAACAAAGAGTTTTACACTATCACCTCTTTAGACTTTCCAAAAGTTATAAGTTATAGTACATTTGAAAACAAAATAATGATTTCAAAAGAGAATTATGTTTTCTTCTCCACTAAGTAATAGAATTACGGAAACTAATTCAAGGAGTTTTACACTAAAATGAGACACCTATGGACACTTGATTAGAATTTCAAACTATACTTCATCAAAGAGATTTCATCAACTACTTTGACATAAGGATAGTACTTTAAAGTTTTAACTATAATAGTATAAACATGCGTTATCTCCTAAGGGAATCTATATGAACTCCATAATCGACTCATAAGATCCTAGTAAAAGACATATACTAATACCTAGTGGGCATGACAAAACCATGTTCCACATCCTTGATGATTTAGATCATCTAAGGACTCCATAATGCTTAATCACTAAGAGTTACTTATAAAAGTAATGTTCCTTGTTAGAAAAGTGAAAATATTGATGAAGGGGATCCTTGTGGATCCTAACCTCCATAATACATCTAGGTCATGGACAATGTATCATAAGACATGAATATGATGTTACGAACGACGAAGTGGTACGTGATTACAAAGAACGGAACCAAGCATGGGCGACTGATGGCAAGTCGTGTAAAAGTGGGTCCCGTAAGGGTATCCTGTGGTTTATCAAGAGATAAATGTGGTGCTACAATAATGAGGTATTACATGGCTGTTTTGTGTGGTTTTCTTGACATGCATCTGCATCTGTGCATGAGTCGGATGTGATGCCTAGGAATTCAGATTACACCTTGGTGCAGGTGCGATTGTCTGAGGTGTCGATCATGAGGATCTTGGGGACGTCGGGGGTTGGGGAAAACACATGTGGCCAAAGAGTAGCTCCTCTGTGTCGTGGATATCCATCGAAAAACACTGACGTCCTGACTGAAAAACTGGGCAAGTCATGATTTGGGCAAAGAACGTTTGGCGTGAGCCGTTATGATGATTGCAATCATTGGATGTGGCACTGTGAGATGAGATAACGCAGACAATGTTCTCCCAATCACTCACCCTTGTTATGTTAGCTCCGTGGAGTAGGGGGTCTAAGTCATGTTGCATTTGTGTCATTGCATTCTTGAGTTGACCTTTGACCCATATCATTGTTGATGGATATATTAACTGTGACTGATATATTAACGGCAATTGATATATACATATATATATATATATATATATATATATATATATATATATATATATATATATATATATATATATATATATGTATGTATGTATGTAACTTTGATGCCATGTAATTAATTGTTATGCTGTGAAAGCCGATGCGCTATTATGTCGATTGGGTGTGTGTGTGCGTGACTTTTATCATTGCTATTCTGGTTGTGTGATATGCGGAATCTCACCTCATTACTTTTGCTGTCACGCTGCTTGCGTGGTTTTCTTTCTACTATGGTGAGTAGATATGGCGAGCGATCCACCTTTTCGATTGACGTTGGACTTGACGCTTCACGATGGGGCGGATGCTTGGACGATCCATCCTGACGGACGTCGCATATACACGGGAGCATTGAGTTTCACGAGCAGGAGAGAGTTGCCTTTCTCCATGATGAGCCTGTCTGAGAGAGTTTGTACTGTACGGTTTAGTGGTGAGGGTAGAACAGGAGTCACCCAGCCACCACCACCACCACCTGCTGATCATCCGCGACAGCCCAGCACCTAGACTGCAGTTCATCGGGAAGAGCCCTGGGACATATATGTTGATCCTACTTCTATGCCATCTCCACCTACTGCACCATCTACTTTTGCTGTACCTGCATCTGCGGCCGACCCTTTTGTCCCTGTTGTCCCACCCCTAGGGCCTACTTATGAGCCTTCTGAGCTACACCCTCTGATTCCCCGCCATTGGGCGACTTGGTGGATGACTGCTCGTAAGAGCACACCGGCTTCTGCCAGGGTATCCTTTTCTGCTCCCCTCATTATCCTCTCGTCTGATGATGAGGAGATGGAGGAGGAGGAGGAAGTGGAAGTACCCGAGTATGTTCCAGAGGACGTTCCTGAGGTAGCCCCTGCCAGCACGTGGTGGTTGAGGACTGACGAGGAGGCGTCGCGGTACGCGGAGCAGATCATGAGCGATTATGACATGCAGGCCTTGGAGGATGAGGCCATGGAGGAGGACGAGCAGGAGGAGGACCCTGATGAGTATTACTCTGATGACTAGTGTAGTGTCAGTGTTTGGCCAGTCCCTAGAGTCTTCCCAGTGTCTGTATATTTATTATGTACCCCCTTCCCCTTTATGTTATGGAGCTGCGTCTCCTATAGTATAGGATCAGATGGTCTTTATGCTATTTTGTAGTTAGATGTTAAACTACTATGTGTATTATGAAAAGTTGACAGAAGTTCTACCTTGTAATATTGTTATGATAATGCATATTATCCTTGTTGTGTAAGTATACGTGTATGGTTTTGGAACTTGAGTATGAAAGAAAGGAAAAAGAAAATCCATATTTTCGGTAAGCTCTATTTATATATTTTCCGCCTTTAAAATTATGGTCTTGTGTTGAATAATCGTGACCCCTAAAGTGGGGTGTTACAGGAGCTCCCAAATTTTCGTGGAGGAAATGAGGAAGAAAGGAAACTGCACCAACTGGACTTGCTAAGAACGCTAAAGTGTGGACAATCAACACGCTTGAACGTGGGGTTCCCTCCACGCTCCCCACGCTCGAGCGTGGAGCCTCATCCACTTCGCCTTCACCCTAGATTGACACGTGTCTCACACGCGTCAAAAAGCACACCAGCTGGCAGACGCACTAAGCATGCTTGAGCGTGCAACATGCCAAAGCTTGAGCGTTGGCATGCTACGGCGTGCTCCCTTCCCACGCTTGAGCGTGCTGCTCAGCTGGGAAGAGCCCTCCAAATTCCTGACTTCTCCAGTTTCTCGTTTAACACCTTAGGCACTTCCAATCTTGTTCAAGCCTATTCCTAAGCTTCCAACTAAGCCTTATACTAACACAAAACAATTCACACAATCATCCAAAGCCCTAATCGAGATTAACCAACTTGATTAAAGTTAAAATCGGGATGTTACACTATTCGCTTGTTTTTGTGAGTGGTGATGAAAATCGTAGATTGGGTAGTGAAGGGCGACGAAGATCATAATGACTTTTTGAAGTAGGCCCCTTGACCATCAGGAAGTTAACCATAGACTTTTTCAACCCTTAAATCTGTCATGGTCCGTGGTTTACCTTCTGGTCGTGGTCCGTTTTCACCCCTTTCCCCTGTGCCTCTCCTGGGTTCTGCTTTTGTCACCTACGGAAGGTTATCCCGCGTCAGAGGCCACGTCTAATAGAGTCTTCTATGAACTTTCTACAAGGTTTGAAAGAACTAGCCACCCAGCCCGTTGATTTAGAACAACCCCGGGAGGTTCGCGATGCTAGGAATTTGCATATTGAAAACTAGAACACAGCTAAAAAATTCCCATAAAAGGATCCTTGCGAATGGTCATGAATCAGGATTAACTTATTTACCTCTTGCAGTGTAGACCTTTGATTCAAGTGAGTTCCACATCACGAACACCACACAAACATTAATGTCTCTACGTTGTCCACACGAACAGACCTTGTGAACGTCCAACGATCATGAACAGAAGTGGATACTGTCCCACAGTGCTAGCAGTAACGAACATAACCTGCAACTCATAGTCACTCTGATTTGTGCGGCTAGGGTAAAACTCATGTAGCCCCATTAGTAGGGCTACAGTAATATATACAAACGGAGTACATCAAAAGATAACAGTAAGACAAAATACAACAGAACAAAAGAAAAACTCTCAAACTAACAGTACTCACCAGCCCCATTCAAATACATCAAAATCCTCACATCACATTCCTATGACAGACGCACTGGTAGGATCACGCCATCAGCGACGCAGATGCCCTTACCTACCTTGTCCCTCACCATTAGTATGCCTATAAACCTGCAAAGGCACATACTCTGATGAGGAACTAGATGTGATGACCCTCTGTTGCCTATAAGTCCTAAGGTACTGCTCCGTCCTCCGCCTACGTCCGCGTAGCACAAAACCTCATCGACTGGTGATGTGAGAAGATGCTGGCTTCGCCCACATATGCTCTCGTACTGGTGGTCTCGGCGTATACCATATCTCGGTGAAGGGTAGGTGGTGTACTACTCGATAAGGCCCAATGATGTCTCTGAAGGATGTAGTACAGTTCCTAAACCGTATACTGATGGGACCAGTATAAACGGTCAGGAACGTGGCAGGGTCAACCTGCCATCCCCGATCATCATGGTAGATGATCTCTATGTCTCCTAGCACCTGCGTCCTCTGTGGCGTCGTCACAAAAGGGTGCTGCCTCCAATCCATCACCCTCTAGCTGCTCGTCATCTGCTCAGTGAAGAGCGATAAACATACACTGAAAGAGATATAGGGAGATAAGAAACTTGTACAACATCCAATATGGGAGAGGGGCAATAGTATAGCATATACACATGTAGCATATAGCACATAGAAGACATGCAATCATGCAACACTCAAACAACCATCTCTCGAGTCATACGTCACATTCAATTCAAAGATTGTTCCCTTAGGTCAAACCTCTACAAGGGATATTAATCCCTATATGCATGTCGGCCGATTACATCACATCTCTAATTGGACATGCCCGTCGGGACAAATACATCACATCACATCGTCCCCAATTGGACATACCACTTTGGGACAGGCGGTACAAGTCTCATCCCCATTTGGACATCCCCCATTGGGACAGGTGGAACTCATCACATCATATTGCACATATCGTACCCAATTGGAGATCCCGCTGTAGGACAGGTGGTACACGTCTCGTCCCCATTCGTACATCCCCCATTGAGACAGGTAGAGCATCATGTATGCAGTAAACATCCATCACAAGTTGATATAGGAACCTCACGCCTAAGCGCTCAGCCACAACCATGATGCATTGCAACCCCATCAACATCAATATCATCACGACACCTCGCATCCACGAGCTATAGCTCCGTATTCAGAACCACGATGGTATCAACCCGAATAATACATTAACCTCACCAAAATCCTCAACAATTCATCCATTCACAGGACAATGACATCATTGGAACAAGCATGCCAACATATATATCAACATATAGACAGATAAACATGTAGTCACATAAGCAGTTTAGCATGCACATCAAATCAACCTCAACAACAATGTCGTCTAGCCTAGGGTATTATCTTAGCAGTGATAGCCCCAAATATACTTACACATAGGGTTTAAGTACTTTGTCCCGGGCTCAACCTCTAGTAAGGTTTAAGGTTCCCCTACACATGTATACATTCTACACTATGCTTGCCTTCCCGACGATAATGGTTCTTTCTCTCCACCTGAAAGATTGCGTGACCACCACCACGAACACGATCACGAGCATAACACCACCACCACAACCACTACGCAGTTGTCCTTCACCACCACCACTAGCAGCCGCGACTTCCTCTCCCCCACGAGCACCATCGTGACCTCGAAATTTGTACTAATCACAGAAACAACGTGTAAACAACATTATTAACCCTACGGCAATTCTAAAACCAAGAAAGATCCAAAGTGAAAGCTCGAAGAACAAAAAAAACACTAAGGTCGACGTGTTGGAAATTCGAGCTTACCTTCGAGAAATTGAGAAACCAATCAGTGTAATTCGTAGTATTCAAAGCCTTGATCGCAATGCCAAAGTCGGAATCACGATTCAATGCCAAATTTCTCACTCTAGGACCTCAGCTCTCTCGCTCTCTCACGTTCTCTAGTTCTGAAAACTGCTAAGTTTTCCTCCAAATGAAAATGAGAGAAGAAACTTAAGTCATGCTGTCAGCATGTGCACACTTAAGTGTGCAAGTTTGGAAGGCTCAAACATTACCATGCTTAAGCATGGGGCTTTTCCACGCTTGAGCGTGGCTTGCTGATCGCCACGTCTCTGCCATGCGTCGTGCGCGCGCTGACATGTGCACCTCCACGCATACCCCCTTCCACCCTCTGACATGCAACTACCCACGCTCGAGTGTCAACGATCAACATTTGAGCATGGGATTTCTCCACGTCCAAACGTTGGCCGCTGATCTGACCCGTTCATTCATGATTTTGCACTTTCTAAGCTCGTTCCAAGGCCAAATTGTCCTAAATTTGAACCACGGCTTCCTCAACACATAAGGAACATAATTAAGCCCTTAAACATGCTTCATTAATGTCCCACAGATTAAACAAGAAAATGGGGTGTTAAAGTAGACGTGTAATCACAAATGGGCCCAATATCTCATATTGGCCCATTTCAACGTGGCCATGAATTTTCACGTCTCACTCTATCGAGAGGCCCATGACATTGCTCCTGTTATGTAGGAGGGATGAATCCTATCTACATCACTCACCTTCCTCAACATGATTCATTATAGGACCAACAACTATCTTTATGATCATCCTATCACGGACAACGTTTAATAGCATAAAAGCTTACCACTCCACATATAGGAATCGTAATGATTTCAAGTCGAAAGACTACTTCACTATGGTCACCATGAGAAATGCTTATGACACTTACATTGTTGACAAGTGACTCCAAACTTGGGAGGGGGTGAATTATGTTTCATATGTGTTTTGAAAAACTGTTCATAATAAAAAAAAATTCGTAAATTAAATTGAAATAACGTATAGGCAATATATTAAATTGCTGAAAATAATGGCGTAAAATAAATTGCAATAAGTAAAAGGATAGGGAAGAGAGATAACACGGGATATATCCTGGTTCGGGCACCAAATACCCCGGTGGCTTACGTCTAGTCCCCAAGGTCAAAACACCACGGGTTTTTAATCAAATTATCTTTCAACAGGCTCAACCAGAAACCTTTACAATATAGAGCACCTTCCACACAAACAATGGGATATAACCTCCCTTTGTGCAAGAGTCTTAAGATTCAAACTTGTTGAATCACACCCAAAAAAAATAAGAATAAAATAGAAGAAAAGAAGCACTCAAAAATGCAGATAATAATCACAAATTGAAGCACAAGTAGTACCCCTAGTGTAGAGTATAAAGCTCTCAAAGTAATTTAACCAAAGTGAGAATTAGTGAGTGATAGAAAAGAATTCCAGTAGAGTTTTAGCGCAATATGTGACACCCATTACCCTGCATATGATAATACATAAGAAAAATCATACATGCCTTTAAAGTAATATATAATTAGAATAAAAACATCAAGAGTTATGTGTATCACATTATCCAAAAACATGTATCATAGAATCTGAATAAGTCAAAATCTTTTAAAAGAAAACTGTGGAAAACATGAAATGTAAACCCAAACCCCGATGTCACATATCAGAGCTGGTATACCAAGTACGATAATACATCGGACAACAACTAAGACATAACAGAAAATATCAACTAATCTACTAGTAAGCGATATCCCCAGGATCACTCCTCAACAGCTAGCTCACCCTCCACTGCGCAAACAAAGTACATGCATAGAATAATAAAAGCAGGGGGTAAGAAATCTTATATATGAATATAAGGCGGGAACATGATAGTTAATAAGACGAGCATAAAACACACAATCATACAACACACATTATATCATGTTAAAGCATGCGTGCAATGCAATGCAACATCATTATTCCTTGCACATGTGGATCCATCAACACTTACTCGGGAAGGACCACCGGGAGTACATATCTGGTTCACCAACATGGATGAATCAACATACCAGATCATCCCCACGGATACACTTACTAATCCTGAAAACGTACCGTGGCTCGTCAAGATACTCAGGCTGGTTGAGCGGTTGTTACTACCATAGGTAGCTAACCCATGCCATTAAGGAACTTCGACACCCGAAACTACCCTCAAGGTCAAGATAACACCCATCGTGGCGTCCACCATCGTGATTCATCATTTGCCTTCCGCCCAACTAGCACCATCTATGCAAAGATGCATGCGATGTTCAACAACATACAAACATAATTCCATTCACAAGGGTAAACAACCTTGACCATCAATAATGATCATTACCACGCCTGACGATAACCCATCGTTACCGTCTCCAAAGAAGACCTCATTAATCTTAACGTCTTATAAGTATTATATTTAGTCTTGGTATCTAAGCTTCAGATTATTTATTTAAGTTTTTGTCTTAGCTTATTCACTATCCTTAGGTTGAATTTTGTAATATTATTTATCTTATTTTTATCTCAAAAGATCAGGTAAATCTCTTTTACTTAAAACAGAGACGGATTCTCAGTTCCACCCAGGTGCACAGTCGTGCACGGTGAGACGACCCTCCTCTCTTAGGAGGATAATCCCATTGGCTGCAGAACGCCCTCGACGCTCTGATACCACCAAAATGAGACGATCCTCCTTTCTCAGAAGGATAATCCCATTAGTCCCAGCCTCTTCTTCTTCTTCTTCTTCTTCTTCTTCTTCTTCTTCTTCTTCTTCTTCTTCTTCTTATTATTATTATTATTATTATTATTATTATTATTATTATTATTAACTATGCCTAGCCGTATATAAACTGATAGCGTGGTAAAACAAACCGCGTTGCGGAAACAAAACAACGTAAACAAGAACGGCAAGCATAGCAAATGATGATCAGAGTATAAAGCGCGAAAAAAGCATAACTATATATATCATCATGCATAAGTTAGCCCCATCAGTAGGGAACTGTACATAAATATACATACTGTCAGGTAGAAAACCAAAACTATATCAAGAGTCAAAAGAAAAACACTCGAAGCTCACCAGAAACCCCCTCCCCTCTCAAAATACATGAAAAAGCACTCAGCTCACTCTCTAGGACGCACTGGCAGGCTCTCACCACCAGTGGTGAGGATGCCCTAAGCTACCCTGACCCTCGCCATGAGTACGCCGGTACTGGACAATCGGTTCATACTCAGATGAAGAATTGGACACTACGATCCTCCGCCTGCGGTAGGTCCTCAAGTAATGCTCGGTCCTCCTGCGTTGGTCTCGGTAGACGTAACCTCTCCTGGTGGTCACGACCGATGAATGGGGTGCTGCCCAAGCGTAGTCCTTCTCCCTCTGCCTCGGAGGGCGCCATATCCTCGGAAAGGGGAGGAACTGGTAGATGCGATAGGGACCAATAATATCTACATATGGAGGTGTACCGCTCCGGAACATCAGGCTGACTGGTCCTGTGTAGACCATCAAAAAGGTAGAGGGGCCTACCCACCATCCCCTCTCATCATGGTAGATAATCTCAATGTCGCCCAGCACCGGCATCCGCGGTGCCCCCGTGATGAACAGGTGAAGCCTCGGGTCTATGCTGAATCTCCGCTGGCTCGTCGTCTTCAAACGACCCCATAATAGTCAACAAGGAAAAACGGAAGGGAGATAAGGAATACAGCATGTCATACAATAGGAAAACAGTAGTAATGCAGTAAACACACAACAGGTAGCATATAACAGATATCACATTTATAACATTTACTGCATTCCAACACACATCTCTCGAGACAACAATTGCAACAGACATCCATCCCATGAGTCTCACACTCAGATCAATCCCCTAGACTGGGATACTAATCCCATGCAGCATGTCGGCCGAAAAACACATTTATGCAGGTTCCCAATTGGAACGGTTCCACACCCGAACAAGTCGACACCGGAACAGGTTCTGTGTCGGAACGGAGTTAGCTTGCCCAAGAAACCGAACCGCTCGCCGTTACCAATAAGAGTGCATCCCCCTTCCATACCGGAATCGGGGTATCTCGGTCGCCTCAGAACGTTAGCCTGGAACAACTGGAAAGCTCTGGGATTAGTCGGGAAAACCGGACTGGATCGAGTGTCATGACAGGATAGGAGCTACCTCATCCGTCACTATAAACTATTCCCGAGACCGGCAACATCCCCAAGGCCACTCACTTGACAGCTGATGTTGATATGCAGCAAACATTCTCGGTGGACTTGATACCGGATCTCACGACTAAGCTCTCAACCAAATCAAAACATCACGATGCTACTGCACCCACACGGCCACAGCCTCGACGCCACGCGTCCACGAGCCACAGCTCAAACAACACGGCACATAGCCTCAAGAAGTCAACATAGCAACAACGACACCATCCACGGTATCAACCCGACAACAACACAGCACACAGCCAAACTTATTCTACGGCATTCCGCCACAACTCTTAATGTTACAGCATATAACACAGTAACAACAGCAATAATATCAACATGCTAGCAATAATATAAACAACATCATATAAGCAGCATATCACATATACCAAGTAGCACGTAGGCATTTAGACAGATAGCAACAGCAACAATAGGCACATTCAGTCATACGACAACAAGCATCCTCAAACAACAGTTCGCTAACTTAGGGTTTCCAATCTTAACTGCGATAGCCCAAAGTAAGCTAAACCTAGGGTCTAGAACTTTATCAGGGCTCAACCACTAGTAGGGTTAGGGCTTCCCTACGCATAGAAGAAATCACAACTACAATACTCTTGCCTTCCCGACGCCAGCAGTACTCTTTCTCCCCACCCGAACTGTCGGCACGCAAATCCATGCGATCACCGGCTTGCTTCCTCTCTCTCAAGCTCGCAGCCCACCTTCAATGGCAGCTCCAGGAACAACCCCAATCTCCTTGGTAGCCGCGGCCTTAGTCCCTAATTTGCAGGAAACCACGAGCACGCACTTTGCCCTAATAACGAGCACAACACATATACAATAGTGTTAGCCTCAGGGCAAGCCCAAAAGATCAAAGAAAAGGTAAAGACTCGAAGAACGCCAAGAACACGAAGAACACGTGTTAGGGATCCGAGTTTACCTCTGGCGAATCGAGAAACTAATCCACCGGAGTCGGAGATAACTTTGCCGCGATCACAACGGTGTAGTCGGAATCGCGTTCCAGCGGCTCGATCACCTCTAACCTTAAGCTTTCTAACTCTAAAACCCAGAGCTTCTCTCTCTAACTCGCAAAAATGCTTCCCAAAATTGTGCAGAATGAGAAGATGACAGTGGAAGCTCCACTTATGGTTTCTACTGTCCACGCTTAAGCATCCATTACTTTTCACGCTTGAGCGTTGCCATGCTCTAGCGTGGGATCTCTCCACACTCGAGCGTGGAACCTCGTCCACTCCGCTTGCTCCCTGGCCTGACACGTGTCTCACACGCATCCAAACTCAGAGCAGCTGCTCAGCGCACTCAGCACGCTGGAGCGTCCGTCTCCTCCCACGCTTAAGCGTCGTAACGCTTGAGCGTTGAATTCTCCCACGCTTGAGCGTCAGCTCAGCGAGAGAAGAACTTCTAGCTTCCATAGTTACTCGTTTAACGTCTTAGGCACATCCAACCTTGTTCCAGCCTATTCCTAAGCTTCAAACTAGGTCTAAAACTAACACACAACAATTCACACAATCATCCAAAGCCCTGATCGAGGTTAACCAGCTCGATCAGAGTCACAGAGGATATTACACACGGCCTGAGCACGGTTATGCTTACTGTGACCACGTCGCGCTCGTTATGGTTACGGTCATGTTATTTACTGAAGCATGAGCACGGACGTGCTCTGACATCGTTTTATGAGCACGGCCATGCACTACTTAAGCACGGCCGTACTTCGAGCTATTCTCTAGGTGCATGGGCGTGCTCCATGCTGCGACAGCAATCCTAATTCTAGAATTTTATGGTTCTTGAAGTCCAAACACTCATAATTCAAGCCTAATGGTTCATGGCTATACCAAAGGATTATTAATCTCACCTCTCATGTCTATCCTTACATTTTATGAACGTTTTATGGCTTCCAATTAAACTAAAGCTATGTTCGTCTAGTTTATGGTTAATCTGCCAACAACCCTATGTTTAAGTTTAACATAGCCAATAACAACACATCATCATCGTATCATAAACCATCAATATATCTCACTATAACATGTCACACTTCATCAAACAAATTATCACAACTAGTCAAGATCATACAATCATTATCCCATGTCATAAAGCAAGGTAGCACATATGAATACTCAAGAACATACGAGGACATTCAATTAGGATTCAAACATCAGGCATAATGGGTCTTATGCTACCCCAAAACCTATATATTCATATTGACCTCTCCCCCCATACCTAGTATGACGATCTTAAAGAGGAAAAGGAAGAAGGAAGGTCCACAGGGTCACGTCTCACGAACGCTGGATGTCTCGAACGCTTGACCTCATGATGACGGCCTCAAGAGATCACAAACAGAGGCGAGAACCAACCACAAAGAGCAAGCGCGTTAGCAACGATGTCCCTCAAGTGAAGAACAACGAAGAACGATGAACATAGGAGATCTCCTTCAAGGATCCTTGGCAAGGAGGTTGGGGAATCCTTGTTGGAGAGGAGGCGGTAGTTTTTATAAGTTTAGAATGTTCTGTGACTAGGTTAGGTCACATACTTAGGTATATAAAAGGGTTAGGCGAAGTGGGCTGAACAAAAGTCCAACTTACGTTTTACTATTATGCATCACGACCGTGCAGCCCTTTAGCACGGGCGTGCTGGCCATCGAGCATGGGCGTGCTGCCAAAGAGCACGGGCGTGCTCACTCATCAGGTTCACTGATTTGGCCCTTATTTATAACAAGCGTAACAACTATAGATAACATACATAACAATAATTTACAACAAGCAAGTGAAAACTGGGGTGTTACAATTCCGCCCCCTTATAAAAATTTTGTTGTCGAAATTTAAACAAGCTCGGACTTGGTTGGTAGACAACTAGTCCATAACATCTAATTGTTTAAGAGGGAAAAACACACAAGATCAACTATGAAGTTCTATTATTAATGACAATAGATCAACCTTTACAACACATGGGAAGTGATAACATGCATACTTACAGGTGTAGCAACAACTATATCATACTCAAGATATGGAACAAACAACTTAAGGTTTCTAACACAGACATGTGATACAAAAGAAAGAGCAACGCATCCGAACCAAACAACACAAAAGAAGGAGTCCCTTCAACGAGACACTTACCTTGAAACAGGTATTCAAAATGAGAGGCTTCAGCTCCACTGAGGCTGAAGACTCTTCCACTTGTCTTCAGTTGATTTGCTTGAGAACACTTACTCGCGCTTTGCGACTCTCTCTTCGCTTCACCACAATCATGACTGATGTGACCAGGCTTCCCACACTTGAAGAAGATGACGTCAGTTTACTTGAACTCACGAGTGAAGTGGCCTTTACCACACTTGCCACATTTGATTGGCCTAAAGGCGATAGATCCTTTGTCCCTAGTTGGTCCCATCGCATACTGCGGCTTTTTGATGGCATAGTTGAAGTCAAGGCTTACTGGTACCAAATGTTGCTTCTCTTTATCTTTATGGGTCGTCTTCTCGTTACTTTGCAAACCAGAACTTTGGAGCCGAGCAACTCTAGACTCGTAGTCATCCTCGAAGATTTTGCACTTGTTCACCAAGGTAGGGAAAACATGGATCTTCTGATAGCTGATGGCTTGCTTGATCTGTGGACGCAAACCATTCTCGAACTTCACACACTTGGATCGGTCATCCATTGCATGCTGGTAGAGTGGATAGTAGCGTGAAAGCTCCTCAAACTTGGCGGCTTACTCTCCAAAGCACATGCTTCCTTGAGTCAAAGCCAGAAACTCCATCTCCTTCTTGTCACAGATGTCAGCTGGGAAATATTTCCCTAAAAACCTTTCCTTGAAGGCATTCCAGGTAATAGTTGCGCTTTTGGCTTCCAAGCATTGGTGACAGTTTTCCCACCAACGCTCCGCTTGCTCCACTAGCATGAAGGTAGCAAAGGTCACCTTTTGTGCATCCGTACATGCCATAGCCCGAAAGATCTTCTCGAGCTCACGGATCAAGCACTAAGCACCTCCAGGGTCGTAAGCTCCTTTGAATGAAGGCGGGTTGTTCCTCTGGAATTTATCCAAACCACAAAATTCAGCAGCTCCACCACGATGATTCTGATTCTGATTGTTGTTCTGAGCAATGTCCTTAGCCAACAGTGCCAGAGCGTCAACGATCGCACAATCGTTCCTACCAGGCATAACTTCCTACGTCGTCCAAAGCAAACCACTCAACAGTGAAAGTTAAGCCAAAACGAACACTAGAAACTTAATATTCTATACCATCATCATAGACAATCATATAAGAGTGCAAAGAAGAAAACATAACAAACACATACCCTGGCCTATAGGATAGACTAGCTCAGATACCACTAAATGTGACACCGATTACCTCGTATATGATAATACATAAGAAAAATCATACATGCCTTTAAAGTAATATATAATTAGAATAAAAATATCAAGAGTAATGTGTATCACATTATCCAAAAACATATATCATAGAATCTGAATAAGTCAAAATCCTTTAAAACAAAACTGCAAAAAACATAAAACATGAAACAAAAACCCAAACCCCGATGTCACATATCAGAGCTGGTATACCAAGTACAATAATACATCGGATAACAACTAAGACATAAAAGAACAACAAAAGCAGGGGGTAATAAATCATATATATGAATATAAGGCGGTAAGAGAATAGTTAATAAGATGGGCATACAACACATAGTCATACAACACACATTATATCATGTTAAAGAATGTGTGCAATGTAATGCAACATCATTACCCCATGCACATGTGGATCCATCAACACTAACTCGGGAAGGACGACTTGGAGTACATATCTAGTTCACCAACGTGGATGAATCACCATACCAGAGGATCCCCACGGATACTCTCACTAATCGTGAAAAATACCGTGGCTCATGAGACGTCCCCTTGCCTCATTAAAGAACCTAGTTAACTAATCTTGATTACGTTATAACTGTTAGCTCGCTTATCACACATACGAGGTTATTCAAAACTTTAAACACACACACACACATACTGTATATATGCACATCATTATTAGAGTGCATAAACTTCAAGAAGAAAGCATGGTATAAAGAAGTACAAACGACTTCCTCTCATCGCCCAAAATACATTTAAAGACAGACTTATTGGCCATACATACTTAGTACGCTAATACACTCTACTTCAGCCTGGATGACGGATACTCCTCGTTTGTCTCGTTGTACAGCCACTTAAAACTTCCCAAGATTGGGGTCTGTGGCTCTTCCACCAACATCGGGCTCGTACGGAGTGCCATCCAGCTCTTTGTCTCCTGGTTTTTCTACCAGGTCTTCTTACCATTATAAGAACAGACAATATAGGAATAACAAGGGGATAAGAATTGCATCTCATCACAGATAGGGATAAAGGTAAAGCAGATACATTAATAGCACAACCACACACACAATCATCACCAGCAACCACCTTCGGGCTTTATTGATCTTAACTATTCATCTCACATGCTCATGCGCCTAGACCTGACATGAAGACGCGGCCACATTCCTACGTCACACCGTATCCCCTGCCAATCCGGATACTCATCCCCTACAAGCAGGATGAAAGTCAAACGTCATCTGAGCAGCAAGTTCCATTACACCCACGGGTACATTACATCCCCTACCAAGCAGGATGCTCATCCCCTACCAAGCAACACTATTCCCCGTTCCCGATAGGAATAGTTTTCTCGGTATTGGAAGGCACATCGAAGATCTCAGAAGCTCACAGTAGACCTACCAAGCATCAATCTGTAGTTCCGATTTGATCCTGCGTAATCCCAGATCTACGCTGTCGTGACATCACCACACGATGCAATCTAGCATGAATCCTCACAACTCATTCCGATCAATCGCTTAGCAACTCAACCTCATCACCTAACACACTAAACACTAACACTCCCTACCAAGCAGAGTGTTCACGACTACCCATAGTCCTCAATCATTTCACCAGGTTGAGTTCAGTAGCTTATTACCACCAAATGATCTTATCTCACACATCCCCCAATTCACAAATGATCATTTCTTAGCTCTAGGCATACCAGCAATCACATGTGCAGTATTATGCTATCATACAACATGTTATCATCAACCCATCAATAAGACCGTAAAACATATTATCATCATACCCCCATTTAAGACAATAAAGCATGTTGTCACGAGCATAGCAAAACACGTATTCACAAGTACATCGTAGCAGACATATAAGCATGTTAAGCATACGACCTCGAGCTTATATAATATCCACCTATGGTGATAAACCTACAATGCCTAAGCCTACATTGGTACCGTTTTCTAGTAATTGCCAATGTGGACTTAGGTGTTGTCGATTACTCAACCACTAGTAGGGTTTAGGATCCACTACGCATATCAATGTATTCTACTCTACTCTTGCCTCCCCGACGAGTGTAATTCTTTCCCTCACCTTAGAGAGATTGTTGCAACGATCACGAACTCAACCACCGCGAGCTCCTCACCACCACAACCACCACGCAATTCTCCTCAACACCACCACGTGGCCGTAGCTGCCTCCACCACCATGAGCACCGTCGCTACCTTGAACTTTGCCCTAATCACGGAAACAACGTGTAAACGACATTGTTAACCCTAGGGCAATACCAAAACCAAGAAGATTCAAGCGAGAAGCTCGAAGAACACTAAGGTCGACATGTTAGAGATTCGAGCTTACCTTCGAGAAATCGAGAAATCAATCTGTGGAACTCGTAGTACTTGAAGCCTTGGTCCCAGTGGTGTAGTCAGAATCACGATCCGATACTTTGAACTTCCCCGGGATCGAGTTTCTCACTCTAGGACCTCAGTTCTCTCTGTCCCACACTTCTCTGGACTGAAAACTTCTAAGTTTTTCGTCCAAAATGAAATGAGGAAGAAACCTTAAGTGATGATGTTAGGCTGTCCACGCTTGAGCGTGGGAAGACTCCAAGCTTCAGCGTGGGCACGCACTGACGTGGGAAAACTCCATGCTTGAGCGTGGCATGCTGATTACCACGTCTCTGCCACGCGTCGCGTGCGCGCTGACACCTGCACGCCTACATGTCCTTCTTCTACGCTCTGACGTGAAACTACCCACACTCTGACGTAAATGGTCAACGTTTAAGCATGGGGTTTCTCCATGTCTAAACGTTGGACGCTGATTTACTCTGTTCTTTCACGTTTTTCCACTATATGGACTCATTCCAAGGCCAAGTTGTCCAAAATTTGAACCATGGCTTCCTCAACACATAAGGAACATAATTAAGCCCTCAAAAATGCTTAATTAATGTCCCATACACTAATCAAGAAAATGAGGTGTTACATTACCACCCCCTTAAAAGAAATTTCGTCCTCGAAATTTAGCATACCTTATAAGAAAGTGTAATGTGTGGTGGAACAAGACCATATACTACACCATTAATGATTAACTTATCAATCAATTCATAAGACTTAATGAATCACGATGTATTTCATTGCTTGAAATACAAGTACCCTCTAACTTAGAAAGGATCTAAGACTTAACTAGAGGATTCTCAATCCTTCTTCATAAGATATTTAGGACTTGAGAAATATATCATAAGACACGAACACAAACATGAAACGTTTTGGTTTGGGACAGTAGTTCGATGACGGGCCGGTGAGTCGGACCCGAGGACATCGTCTAACTGTATAGTCTTGTGATGACTCGATCTCGGAGGGATCACGAGATTTATCCAGTGGATAAAAGTTTCAAACACTTAAAATGTGTGAAGATCCTAAGGAAGAGAACCTTGGTGAATCTTGAAGTTTATCCGGTGGATAGACATTGTTTTATCGCTTCAGCTTTTGTGTAAGCATTATCATTATGTTGCACGAGTCTGTAAGGCCTTGAGCCTAGGAGTTGAGCTTACACCTTGATGCAGGTGTGAATCTTACGATGAGATCTTAAATGGTCTTGAGGATGTCAGGGTTGGAGAATCCATAAATGACCAGTTGGTGATTCTTCTGTGCCGTGGTATTCCGTGCATTGTTGTGACATCTTTGACTAGATGTCGAACTTTTCAGGTTTGGTGTAGAGTGTTTCCGTAAAAGCCAGATATATGCACATTACGAATATTGTAGCATTTTGCCCAAGGCTGGTGTAGACGAAACATGTCCTCCCATTCACTCTCTCTGACATTTGTTAGCTCCAAAGGAGTAGGGGTCAGATTTTTATCCTTGTAGCATATGGCATTGAGTCTCGCATTGCATTGCATGACTATTGATGGATACATTTAAATGTTATACATTATTATCCTGTGTTGATAATGTCTTATGTTGTTGATTGAATAATAAGAGATATTGAGATGTATGATATGCATGACTAGTATTTATTGTCTTGTGTGTCGTACCGTTTTTAATACTGCTATGTGTTGTGCTGATGAAGGGGAATCTCACCTCATTACTTTGTATTGCATCGTTGTGTGCTTATCTGGTTGTCTCCCGAGAAGGTCGTATTACCGAGACTTCACCCGACGCTTCGGACGCATCTCTCTGTTGAGCCTCCCAGTTGCAACACCTTTTCCCGAGTGTCACATTCTCGAATGTTTATAAGGCCAAAAATATTTGTTAATGTGGAAAATACGGTTTTCTTTTTCTTTTCTTTTCACAAAGATGTAATGGGATTAGTAAAGGTAAATAATACTGATAAATGAACTTAGGTTCACCATGCATTTCTAGAACATATTGTATTATAAGATACAGAACCAGAAAACAGAAACAGAAACATCAACATTACTGTATACAAACATAGGTCTAATGTATATCTGATAATAAGAAATACAATAAGTACTAGGAGTCGTAGCTCCCAAAAGGTACTACAAAAGCTGACATAGTCTGGCCGACAACAAAACTAAAACAGCATAAGAGTCCGCCTTCGGGCTCAAGGAAACTACTGAACTGAACCATCGTCACGTCCATCTGTTCAAACAGCAACAACAAGTACCAGCAGAAAACATACAAATATGGGTGAGATTCCCATTCATCAACACAACAAAAAAGTAGTAGTAAAAACGAGACGACTCACCAGGTAATAGTGTACCCAACATGTTAAACAGCATACTAAAACTCTCAATATAATTCATGTTAAACGGTTAACAGCATAATATAATGCATTCTTAAACAGAACAACGATGTATAACAGTAAATGTAAACATCAACAGGCATGCAATGCGGTGCAATGTACATGACTCAATGCCAATGCCACTGGGTACTACTCTGATTCCTACTCCATGGAGCTAACAAAAGTGTCGGAGAGAGTGAATGGGAGGACATGTTCCGGTTTCTGCCAGCCATGAGCAAGATGCTGCAACATTCATAACGTGCACGTATCTGGCTTTACGGTAACACTCTCGACCAAACATGAAAAGTATGGCATCTAGTAGAGGATATCAGTGTATTGCACGGATTCGCCACGACACAGAAGAATCACAAACTGGTCGCATGTCAGCCATTCCAACCCTGATACCTCCAAAAAAACCATTGAAGATCGTCACCGTAAGATTCGCACCCGCATCAAGGTGTAAGCTCAACTCCTAGGCTCAAGGCCTTACAACTATTCACATGAAATGCCAATGCTTACACAAAGCAGATGCGATAAAGCAATGTCTATCCATTGGATAAACCTTAAGGTTCACTAAGGTTCTATGTCTTAGGAACTACACGCGTGTTTGTTTTATAAAACATTTATCCATCGGATAAATATCTCGTGACTCATTTGGAATGATCCAGATTGCTTTCAGAATCGCCGACTGTCCCCACAAACCAACACAAGTCTTTTCAGCATGTTTTGTCCTCACTCACACGCTTTCTAGGAAACTTCCCAGAAGGTCACCCATCCCATAATTACTCTAAGTCAAGCATGCTTTACTATAAAGTTCTTATGTTCTAAGCTCCCAAAAAGAAGATAAATTTTGTTGGTATGGGTAGTACCAATGAATTCTTATATGTCTTCCCTTAGCTATACAGTCCCATACCTGCATAGCCTCAGGATTCCTTCCACTGTACTGTCCCATAACTGCACAATCTTAGGATCTTTCTCTCATTCCGGTTATCACGAGACTGAAACAATTGAACGATTGACCTGGATCCGAATCATCGATCCGTCATCGAACTACTGCTTCAAAACCCAAAACGTTTTGTGTTTGTGTTTACGTCTTATGAATTATGTCTCAAGTCCTAAGCATTATGAATAAGGATTGAGAATCCTCTTAGATAAGTCTTTGAGCCTTTCTAAGATATTAATCCCTTGTCTTTCATTTAAGGAAATAAGTGTTGACTCACTTAAGTCTTATGAAGTCATTGATGTACTAAGTCATCAATGGTATAGTATATGGTCTTGTTCCACCACATACCATACTTAATTAACCCTTATCTTCAACTCTAAGTTAATTACTTAACTTAGGTTTTTATATGTAAAACTTTACGAGTTGAGTTAAAAACTCCTTTGTAAACCAAAACAACTTCTCAATTGAAAACTGATTTGATTTGAAACAAATTTTGAACCACTTACTCTATTTTTAGCATTTTCTGGAAACATGAAATTCGCTTAACGGAATTCCATTCGCTTAGCAAAATTGAGGCAATGATACCTCCTTTGAAACTCCTCTGCATCGCTCGGTGAAACATAATTTGCGTAGCGCAATTTGTTGTATTCGCTTAGCGAATATTGATTTGCTTAGCGAAAATGGAGGTGGTTACACCTCTTTTGAAACTCCTCTGGATCGCTCGGCAAAACATAATTCGCGTAGCGAAATTTGCTGGATTCACTTAGCGAAAGCGAGGCAGTGATGCCCAACTTGGAATTCCTCTGTTTTCGCTTAGCGAAGGTAAATTCGCTTAGCCAAATTTGCCTTGAAACAAGACATTACCCTTGTTAAAGGAAAACCTTATGGAACCATTTTGATTCTCTTCATGAAAAACACTTCTTATCTTATTTTTAAGTCAATTGATTAACTAGATGAACTAAGGATAAGATATAAAACATGTTTAACTTTGGTGAAAACACTTTGAGATTGAAACTTTGTTTGATCTATGGATCAAAATCACTTATGATTTTTCTTTGAAACATAAGCCACTAAAGCACTTTTCTTACTTGAAAACTTAATTGTTCAAGAACTACTCATACTCTTCTTTTCTCAAGGTCATGGCCTAAAGCCTATTAGGAACAAATGTGAAGATTGCTTCACCCTCAAGACAAAATATAACTCACAATGTTCATCTAATTATGACAAACAACAATTACATATCATTGCATCATAATCAAGCATAAAGTCCATCACACATCATTTGCATCATAATCAAGTATAAAAGTCCATACTTGATCTAGTGATCAAGGTAGGTTTTTCAACATATATGAAAATGATTTTCATCCAATCACATCATCATGAACATATGCTACAACACACTAAAGCATAACTACACTTATTACACATTGTTCTCCAAGTGAAACAAATAAAATGGTGAACCTAAACCAAAGGCTTTCACCCACACATAAACTAAACAACCATCTTCACCACCACCATTTTGGTGTGATGAGGTTCACCCCCATACCTGTTGATGAGCATATTCCCGGATCAAAGTCGGTTGATCGGTTCATGAACCTCCTGATAATCGTCACCAACCACAAACAACCAAACAATCAAACATTAAATGACAATCAAAACAAAACTCAACAATTATACCTAAGGGTTTCGGCCACCCTAAAGAGAATAAAGTTAGGAAATGATTTTGGTTTTCCATTTCGTGGATTCAAAGGCAATAGGAAAGCTAAGGATAAAATCAAGTGTTAGAAATCAAAAATTGATGAAAAACACTATTCATCATCAACTTGTAGGGTTCGGCTATATTGGGGATTTAGGGATATGATGAGAATTGAATCATAAGCTCTTGGGTTTAGGTAGAGAGTGATGACGTGAGTTCAAAAAAATTGGTTTCACATCAAAAGGATTTTTCTACCAATTCCTATGGATTTTTAAAGTTTTGGATCTAAGAAATGATTTTCATGAAAATGAAGTTTGATCTTGAAATAAAGAGAGATTCAAGAAGCTAAGAGATCATAGAAGTGATATTGCCTTAAAATGAAGGAAGATTGCTGAAGGAATCAAGTGATTCTAATAAGTGATTCAATCTTTTTCAAGAAGAAAATGGAGTTTCTCTCAAGAACAACTGTGGAGTTCTAAAGGGAGAGGGGCTGTGCGAAAATGAGGGCTGGAGGGTCTGAGTTCAGCCTCTTAAAAGCTCACATAAGGGCAAAATGGTCATTTGTCAAAAGGGTAAAATGGTAAAAGTGCAAAAGACTAAGGTTATGGGCATTTTGGTAATTTCGCATTTAGATTTTCCCGACCGTCATGACGACTCTGCCATACTCTCCCAAGTGTCTTGGGATGATGTGATATCAAGATTATCCGTTGGCGAGTCTCGGTAAGTCCATATGTGGTTCCGTTCGTCACCCGATTGAGGATTCCGCTCGAACGGAGGTCAGGAAGTGATTTTTCTGAAGTTTTTGTGAAATTTAACCAAAATGTAGAGAATCAAATTCTAAGACTTATTGTCTCGTTCACGGGTCCATCTAAGGTCTCCTGAGCAGTAAAACCATACTGTCAGTGTAAAAATGCAGACCGGACTCCGTTTGAGTTTTCGACTCAAAACTTAATCGTAGCTTCCTACGATACCATCGAGCATGACTATGGTCTCAGAATATTTTATTTCCATTCCTAAGACCTCGAATAAAATAAAGACGTTAAAATACTGAAGAATTAGAAAACGTGAAAATCGGGGCGTTACACCAGTGGTTACGGCGTTTGGACATCTAGTCATGATGGGCATCTAGTAACGTACGTGTGAAGAGCTGCACTCACCATCCGCAAGGATCGTACAGGAAGAGTTCTTAACCGCTTCACCGCTTGTTCTCATGTTGTCTACTGTCGGGGTTGTAGTCGTAAGTGGAATGCTAGATGGACTTTTCCACCGATGCATTTAGTGCCTTCTCCCTCTGTTAGGGATAGGCTGCTTGTTAGTAAAGTTGCTTCTAAGTCAACTCCTGCTATGTCTTCCATAGGAATGCCAGCAGTAGTCCCTGCTAGGGTTCCTGTTAGGTCTCATTTGATGGGTCCTGGTTGCAAGGCGATGAGTGAAGAGAATAGGAGAGAGGCGATCTATCCACACCCTCTTATTTCTCTTGCTTGTCTCTCCGTAAAGGAGAAGTCAGAGAAAGTATTCAACAGTTGATCCGAGGGATGTCTTCCTGTGTAGTATGTTGTCGACTAGTGTAGGGTGTTAGAGCCTCTGTACCTTTCTTTTATCTTTTGTGGAGCTGCATCTCCAGGTATCTTATGTTTAGGAGTTGCGTCTCCAATTCTTTGTGTTGAGTTTGTATCTTTCTATTTTATTTCTGTAGTCAGGTTGGGTTTTTATGTAAACCTTTATGAACTTATGAACTTATATTATGAAATGTTTCTATTTACCTTACACGCATAAACGGTTACAAGCTTTTACAGTTATGTATTGTGAAAAGGAAAAACTCACCCCATCTTTTCTTAAATGTTTGATGTTTGATGCCCCCAGGAAGGGTGTTACAGTGCACACATCAAGGAGTACCTTGCTATGTGATTTTGTTCTCGTTTTGTCCTTTCAGCATCTGTCGACTCTTCTTCAGGTTTTTCTGAGCCATCAGCATTTCAAACAACACAGGGACCATTTATGATCAAAGGCCACAAGGCTGAGTTTGTGCTCATTATGAATCCTTTAAACCTCTCTTTCCAGTACAGATAGTGAGATCCATTAGAGAATGGTGGTCTCGTCATAGATGTACCCTCCATCATTGGTAGGCTTCCGATAGGCATACCTTGACCTGCCATTTCTGTTTTGCTTGTAGGATATTTTCGTCTAGCACTGTTAGATGCTCAACCTAGAGGCTGAGCTTTGATACCAATTGAAGTAAGCTAATTGTGTTTCTTAACTTTTTATAGCAGGTTTACTTAAAAAAGGTTTACGAGCTAAACAACAGATATGGATTCAAGTTAAGAAATTTTAATTGAAACTTTTAACAAATTTAAGTATTTAAAAATTACAATCCCAAAAGTTAGTGATAATCAAAATGAGCGCAGAGATAAGGGATAAAATAAGCACACAACTGTTTTATCCTGGTTCACTCTTAACCCAAAAGTTATGTTCAGTCCCTTTTACATGAAAGCTTTATCCACTAAAACTCTTAGCAAGTTACAAGTATTCTTAACCTCTTCAGGTAACAAGTATTCTCAAACTCTTCAGGTTACCCGAGTATTCTTTTACAGACAAGCCTGTTCAGGTTCAACTTAGATTTGTTAAAATGAGTTTTGAGACTAAAGATTCAATTCACTATTTGTGAGGATATGAAATTTAAGCTTAGCTCGAAAATACTCCGCGCAGAGAGTAAATTCGAAATATTAAAAGCACAGAGAAGATATTGATGGACTTGAAAGCTTTTTGAGATTTGTTTCATGCATTGTTCAGTCTGATGTTATTCTTTGTGAGGGTCTTCAAGTATTTATAACTTTGAAGTGTTCTTCATGCATTTCTTATTCAATGGCAATAAATGTGCTCGTTTAGAGACAACATAAAATGCTATTAAGCCTGTTGAGTCATCTTGGTTCTGATAACTTATTTCTTTTCTCTGAAAGGTTGTCTTGGCTATCAGATTGGCAAAAAGCATGTTTGCTTTTCTTATGCATAGTCTGATCATTCCTTTCTTATTTTCATTTCTTAGGTTGATAAAGCAACAGCGGTAAGAGAATGTCAGATGGTTGATTCGTTTTCTTTGGCTCGAAAAGTACTACGTTGTGCTTGTTTGTCTCTAATTCATAAATGCTTCGTACTATACAAATATTCAAATAACTTGGACGAATACATAAAGACAATCTGCATCAAGAACATTAGTGGATGGTCTAAACAGATATTTAAAACAAGGATAGTTTTGGACACACATTTTAGTAATACCTTCAGTCCAGGTTTATAAAGAATAGACTTAAGAATGATCAGATGCACGATAGAAAGAACTTAAAACACTTAAGTTAGTATAAGGAAGCTTTAAAAGCCGATTGGACACGCGATAAGAGCTACACTTATTTAAAACGCTTAAGTCCAATTTGAGTAAAGACAACAAACAGTGGTCTTTGGACCTTTATGATTTAGTTATTTATGGACCTTCATTTTAGACTTTAGAGCAAACAAATATTTTTCAGCTTCAATTTAATAATTTAACATCAAAATCTGAGGGGCCAGAGACCATCACTACTTTGGTTCCAACAAGTGGAGTTTATAGCTTGCTATGAGGCTTCTAACCATGAGATGTGGTTGCAGAACTTTGTCACTGGTCTGCGCATTGTTGACAACATTGAGAGGCCACTAAAGATTTATTTTCTGAGAATAACTCAGCAATACTCTACTCCAACAACAATAGGAGTTCCACAAAGTCAAAATTTATCAACATCAAGTATCTAATTGTGAAGGAAAGAGTTCAAGAAAAGAATATTTCTATAGAACATATAGGAACATATTCTATGCTAGCTGATCCACTGACTAAGGGTTTGAAACCTAAGGTCTTTCATGAGCATATTGCTCATATGGGTGTTGTATTTGGGGTTACATTAGTTTAGTGGGAGTCTTACTTTATGTCTATGTTTTGATGTAAACTTTATGTTATTTTGGATTTTCTGCAGAAATAAATTTGATTGTTTACAATATTGAACTTATTTGTGTTGTTGCTATGGAGTATGACTTTGCTCATAGGGAGCACGACCGTTCTCACATGAAGCATGACCATGCATAAGGAGAACATGGGCGTGCTTATGCCAAGCACGACCGTGCTCAGCGCTTCAGGACTTCAGAATGGCGCTGATTTTTGACACGGTCGTGCTCATCACTTCAGCACTCTAGATTGATCTCACAAAGAATTAAAGTAGGGTTAGTTGGAAATAGGTATAATAAAGATCACATTGCATGTAATTTTCATGCTTTTCATCCATATTCGATATATGTCATTAAGTGTGTTAATATATAGTGCTCATCGTGGTTTAGACATGTTTTGGTTGTGATAAAAGTCGTGGTGGCTCCATTGTTAACACATAAGATGGACCTGGTTGTTAAAGAGGATGTCTAAAGATAAATAGCGTTCGGATACGCGCCTAAAGAATATGTGATATAATCGTTTAAGGAACAATATGTAGCCCAAGTGGGAGATCGTTGGAAATTTATATTTCCAATCATTATGTGGGCTCATATTATTATGACAATTATATTAGGTTTTTATCATTAGGGGGCTCAATTTTAGTGGTCTAATTAAGTGAGCCTGTTAGACTACCAAGGAACAAATATAGGTTTAATGAGTAGATGCAAGTATTGACCCATTAGGGGATAATGGGAACCCTAATAGGTTTAATACGTCAGGAATGGTTATGATCGCCAATACCCCAAATCAGAACACACTCCCCCTTCTCCCCATTTGAAGAGAGAACAAGGTCCCATTGAGGAACTAAGGAAGTTTGGCTGAGGAAGAACCGTAAAACTACCATTCTTGTTCATGATTGATTGTCAAGGTGATTCTTCACAAGAAGACGATCAACCCCCTTGTTCGTGCACGATTGTCGTATGTATTCCTTGAATATTGGCGATCGAGTTCATTCTTTTGAAGAACGCTTAAGGCCAGGAACTTGCGATGGATCTAGGTATATACATAAACCTCTGAATCCTTGTAATCTAGCTTGATGTAGATCCTGGGCTATGTGGTATTTGTGTTCTGGGATGAATGCCTACAGAATTAAAGTTTCCGCATAAAGAATAAAGAAATAAAGAATATCTAACAACCCTACCTTTGGTGGTAGCCTAAGATCCAACTATCCTTCTTCGTTTTGGAGCTTCAAGTTTGCTCCTTTGAGCTTGAAGATGATTCCTTGATGGTAGATCTAAGAATAATTTAAGGGATTAGAAGCATGCATGTAGAGATAAGGCAAGACAACTATCACGCATTTTGTAACACCCCAACCCGGTGTCACATTTCGTAACCCAAATTATCTTTTTTGATTAATTAAAAACATTTTCGAAAATAACTCTATAGAGTAGTTGCGGAAATCTGATACCAAAGAAAACTTTAACAATCAGAATGAAACAACTTGAAACTCATCATCTATAACAGTAATTCAATTTCACCATAAGGCGTACATCTTTTTAATCTCTTAATACACAACATAATTCGTCACAGTCGAAAGACCTGACTTAAACATAAAAAATCCTAAGAGCTGGTCTGATAAAAGAACTCTAATAACAAAAGACAATACTACCTAACATACATCGTACAAATGAGGCTGGGTCTCGTCGTCAACATTCGACACATCTTCGTCGTCGTCTTCAAGAAAACTCAAGCCACAAGGTCCCGAAGTGGACCAGAGGACCGTTGAGAAATATCTGTACACGTTTCCGAAAACACAACAGGGTGTCCAACATGTACAAGCAAGGGAAAGATACTCGTTCACAAGTTTATCATAATAGCCACACAAGTAAAACAATTACAAATAATACATTGATATACAACACAATCATGCTGTAGAATATCAACATTCAGCATAATATCACAATGAGATAATCTCACTATGTGGGACCACACCCATTCATCAAGTTAAGTTAAAAGAAATGCGCGAGACTTCAATCGGCTTTCTAATTCATGTTCTCCGGAGATTCCTAACTTCCCTTCATCGAACGATAGGCCGCAGTACTCCCATAACACAACTGTCCTCATGAGTCGGCCTCCCAATTTAGGTCCGAACTCCAATTGTTCAAGGGTATTACGTCACAACCATATCATGGATAGTCCAGTCTCTGATCGAGTTCATTCGTGTTGGGCAGCCGATTACCACGGCACGGGATCGTGATGCCTCCAGCCTCTTGTGGAGTCTCGAACACAGGATGTCCCTATAGACCTAGTGGTCTTAACTGGCTCATATTCTCAACCACTTGGATTGTAGCTCATTTCAAATGGCACATCGGCCAACTCATATATGCAACTCATGGTTTTCTGTTCTCTTTTTCATTCATTCGTTCTTTCTTTCTTCTCAAAGCACATAGCTCATGGCTCATTTTAAAGGACATTTAGCTCATTCATTCAAAATATAGCCAAGTTCTCAATTCATGAAGTACTAGGCCGACGTCGCGGACACTAGACTCGCATTTATGACACAAAGTTCTTCATTTCAAAACACAGGACACGAAGTCCGAGTGCTCAATCCACGACGTACTAGGCCGATGTCGCGGACACTAGACTCGCATATAGGCCACAAAGTCTGCTCATTTCAAATCATAGGACATGTAGTTCAGGTGTTCAATTCACAGAACTCTAGCTCGACGTCTCGGTCACTAGATTCATGTGTTTCATATGCATGAAGGGGTAATCACCAGTTTCATCAAATTTTGTTTTCGTCGGTCAAATCTTAAAAACAAAACTCAAAATCTCTTTGGTGTAAACCAAAACTCATTTTCGCTCTAAGCTTATTTCCACAATTCTTTCCTTTGCAAAGCAATTTCTAAAAGCTTAAATCCTCAAAACTCATTTCAAAAGGATTTTGGCTTAACAAGCCTTTTCTAAAAGGTTCCATCATGTGAAACACTTTTCTAAATATTTTCATTGGAGCAAACTTTCTTTTTTTGAAAAGCCTTTCTCTCTTTGAAAGGTCAAATACTTTTAGAAGATTCATTCTTTGACAAAACTAAAATGTTCTTGAAAACGTTCTCTTTGTAAAACATGTTTAGAAAATAATGATACAACAACTTTTCACTATTTTCCTCACCAACTCTCGACTTCCGAAGTCTTATTCAAAATTCCTTTTTGAGTTCTTTTTTTTTTTTAAGCGAATTTGGCATGCAAAAGCATCACTGTGAGGTCTGACATCCCAACTAGGCTGGCACCCCAGCCACACCAATCATATGCAGCACACCAAAAAATCCATTAAAAAAGAGGAAAAGAATACAAAAAGCAAGGGGGGACATAAACCAAAACCCAAGCAAAGTTATTTGAACCTATAATTAGGAAGACCTATCCTATTATGAATGAAGTCTTCATTAATTATTCTAGGAATAGAATCCCACCAATGAAAATCTAGGAACCTAAAACCAAGAGAGGCAATCTTATCTGCACAATGATTACCTTCTCTAAAAATATGAGAAATAGCAAATTGCATATTCTTAGTTAATTCTATACAATTTCTCCATCTATTTCTAATATGCCAAGGCACAATTGAAGAATTTCTAAAAGCAGTAACCACAAATTGTAAATTCCTTTTTGAGTTCTTAACTTAGTTGGTCTTTAGTAAAATTGGTCATTATACCATTTAACTTAAAAGCTTTTCATTTCTCAAATCAAAATGTTTCTCAATCTTTGATTAAGGCTTTTAAGTAGCTTAATCTTTCATTATCAAGCTATAGCCGAAGCTATTCTCTCAACCAATCCATCCAAAGAAATCAAATCTCAAAATTAACATCATACATATATCTCATCCAAGGCAATAAAGCCACAATTCATGCTTCAATATTCAATCACATATTCACCAAATAATTCAGACATTTACATCACCAGAGAATCATCAACATCACTTCAATAATATCATCACAATCATACAACAACCACTCTTATGAGGCTATCAAACTCATTGGAGTTAATCTCCCCTTACCTCTTGAAGGTAATCCTCTGAATGAACGTTGTCCGCTTCGATCCGCTAGTCCTCCGATCAATTGCCCGAACCAATCAACTAATACTACCTTCACACAACCAATTCAAAACATCAACATTACTAACATAAATTTCCCTATCTCTTAGAAACTAGGTTCGGCCATGGTGCTCCAAAAATAGCTAGAGATGTCTAAAATTTCCTATCTCTTGGATGAATGATCCTTAAGTATACCTAACATTAGAACAAGTCTCATTACTCAAAAAGTGAATCAAAAACTCGAGCTTTTTCAATATATAGGTTTCGGCCTTCTCTATACCATATGGGTTAGGGAACTCTTTTGGTTAGATGCTCTTGGATAATGAGAGAGGGTAATGAAACTAGCTTATACAAATTGGTTTCATGATCATAGGATTTTTCTACAATTTTCTAGGGATTTTTGAAGTTTGAATATTGAAGTTGGAACTCATGGAAATCAAGGTTTTCAAACAAGAACAAGAGAAGATTCATGAGGTTTAAGGATCAAAGGAGTAATCTTACCTCTTGAATGATGAAGAATGAGCAAGATTCAATACTTGTTTCACCAAAAATGGTTAAGAACCAAGCTTGAAAATGAGAGAAAGAAAGGAAGAAGATGAAATGAAGTGAAATAAATGGTGAAGGCTTCATGGAGCTAGCCTATTTCGTGAGGTATGAATGGAGGGGCAAGGTTGTCCAAAAAATTTCACTTAAGGGGCAAATGGTCTTTTCATACAAGGTTAAATGGTAATTATGAAAAAGGTTAGGGGCATTTTGGTCTTTTTGTGTCCAGATATTTTCAAACATCATCATCAAACTGGCATGCCTTCCTAGGTGATGTGACCTGATGTGACTTCATGTTTATCCGTTAGCAGGTTCAGGTAAATCCGAATTCGGCTTCATTCGTCACCCGATTCAAGATTTCGCCCGAATAACTTATATTATTTCGCTTTTTAGTGCGAAAAATCAATTTTATCAAAAAGGTTAGAAATTCGATTCTAAACCTAACTGTTTTGTTCACGAGTCAAAATTAGGTCTTCTAAGCAGTAAAATTTTACTGTTAGTGAAAACGCAGACCGGGCTCCGTCTGAGTTTTCAACCAAAAATTTAACCGTAACTCTCTACGATAGTGTAGAGTAGGAATATGACTTCGGTTTATCCAAAATCATTTTTTAAAACTCAGATAAAATATAAACGCATTTGTATAGTTTACCGGTTCTTGAAGGCAGCGAAAATCGGGGTGTTACATTACTGCCCCTCTGAAAAAAATTTCATCCTCGAAATTTCGTAACTCAAAACCAAATACGATTTCTTCATCGCCAGGTTCCACATTGTACCCCGTATGTAATCCTTCCCTAGGTAACATTCGTAACCTAATGACAAACTTCATACTCATCCTCTGTTCGATTTACCGTCAAAATCAAATCGCTTATCCTCAATCCATACCTTAATATCTTACCTTAGTTTCTCACATTTGAGAGATATAGTTAAAAATTAACCACTTTTATTTCAATACTAATCCATTTAGGAAATCTTCCTCCGACATCTTTAACTCTTACTGGTAACACCAAGATTGCAATTACGACACCTATTCCTTTTACAACACATCCATCAGTTCCGATCCAAGATATCTAATCTTAGTCTTAGTTCCTTTTGAACATAGTCCACCTCTCTAATCTACATCATGTATCTCAACCTTAAAGAACATGATTGCACCTCTCAATGCGAGTACAACGAAAAAGAATTCGCATCAGGTAGAAGTATCCAAAATTCTAAATCTTAAGCTATTCTAACAACTTAGTTTTTACTCAAGAACTCCTCTTTTCTACCTATATTCAACTTAGGTAAAACTACCAAGAACGCTTCCCTGTAAATCTTCAAACTCATACAATCAATCTTAATTACAGACATTGATCATTACCATAGATCTCCCGACTACTATTTTTCCTCGATCAATACTTAATAATTGCCTCACCAGCTGAGATTGATCTTAAAGGTTCACATCTTATCAATAATAACTATACCTCAATCAAAACTCCCATCATTTCTTGTCTATCCTGGTAAAAGAATGATCGTTGTTAGCTACTACACTTACTCTCAACAAACCTTCCAAAGATCAATTTGTTCTCCTTGCTTGTCCACTCGAGCTGTAGGTGATCAATTGAACTCAATCTCCACTCGATCCTTGAAGATTAAGGAAAGAAATTTTCAACCAAGGAAATTTTCTTGGTCTTACTCTCATAAGAAAGTATATAGAAGAACTATACCACTCTGAAACGAATACAGGAATATCCAATATGTAAAAAGATTCTTCAGTAGGTTCGTGAGTGTAAAAATGCATAGCTAATACATGTTTACAACCATTACTCTAATAAAGTCCCTTCTTTCACAAGAATCTCCCAACAAATTAGGGAATCAAAAGATGAATAGTCTGGCCAAGAATCAGACTGGATCACATTTACCAAAAGTAAAAGTGACTAGACTAAGTTTCATCAAGAAACTTCCAGTATCAAGAATCTGTCTATGTTACAACTCAAGAAATAGTCATAACCAATCTTTCGATGAAATGATATGAAAATATCCAGACCAATGGATACTATTAAACCAATCCACTCAAATGTCTAATACACTGATGATTATGTAGGAGTGAGAGTACCAATACTAGTCCGAAATCGCATTCCCTAAGGATTTCACTAACATTGAGTCAGAATTCGCACTTAAGTAACTTCATGACAGCTCTTCTTGTGCAGGGTCCGTAATACTTGACACAAAGTTTCCTCATGCTTCTCGTGATTTCTTAGAGTAAACAAGAACATTACCGATGATGATGATTTTATCAAGAAACGGACGAAAATTCCATTTCATGTAGTCTAACTCGGCTAGCCTTGTAGGTGATATTCTACACAAGGCGATGGAGATCTGACTGAATATAGAAACTAGATCCATCGAAAACTCAATATCCTTCGCAAACACCGCCTTGGAACATTCTCAGAAAATCCTCCTGAAAAATTTTCCATGACAGGCACCTCATTCAAATGTCTGACACAATCCCAAAAAGATAAACAACGTGTCAACATGAATACAAGTACCATTTACTAAACATGAGTTCTTACAAGGCCTCAACCCGATTAGAACCCATCAAAACATGCATACACTTGTGTCAACACACATTGTTTCGACAAGGAAACAATTTAACAAGGTCCTACTCTTTTGTAGAAATAAAATTAACCTTAGAAACTTATCATCAGCCTTTTGCTTATCCATCAACTATTGGGAAAAGTCATTCCCTCTTTTACTTACATACTACTCCGTCATTCTCTACTACTAATCCTTCACTCAAGACTTACTTCCATTCTTACTTCTAAACTTTACTTTAGTGATCAAGCACTTAAGTTAACTTCCATGATTAGGTAAAACACTTAAACTAATTCTCATTCCGTTACTACATGTCTCAATCTCATCAACAAACTCTAATGCACTTTAAATCTCAATAAGCTCACTTAAGAATTTTAATATCTAAGTGAAAATCCAAACGAATCTGTCTTACTTATCTACACCGGTCACTGCCTCAAGTCCTCTTAACGAGACATTACTCCTATCTATATAGGATCCATTGTGATTCTTTCTCTACTGATACCAGTCCTAAGGACACTCATTCTGAAGCCAAAGTTCATACTTCCATAATTGTTCACTCAGTCCCTGCTCATTCGTAACCTTCAGAAAGTTATACTTAGGTATCATACATACTCTTCACCATCATCAGTAACAAATGTCCTATCCATCAAATTCACAAACAGCGGAGGCTCCAATCATTTCTCAAAATTACCATCAGAAGAAATTTCACGCGATACCACACTCCCTTTACTGTACCAGAATTCCATTCCAGTCTCTCAACTCTATTAGCAAACATATTGTTACCTTGCCATTCCTTCAGTCGCTTACTAGCTACCTATGCACCTACTTTAACAACTTTCGGTATCCTGCTACCTTCTTAAGGCACACTTATTCCTTTAGCAAACTTTCCCAACAATCGAACTTCCTTTATATATAAGGGAGTCTTCACTTACTTGATAGCTAAGAGTCTAACATCCTTGACTCTTGGTAAGGGTCATATTCAAACTTATTAGCTAGAACCGACTAAGGGGTTGCCTCAAAGCTTACCTTAGACATCACCTCTCAATAACTCTCTCTTAAGAGTCTTAACGCATCTCAATCATCGGATCCAACCAATCGAATTGGTTGTATTCCACAAGGAACAAGTCATTACAGACTGTTCTTACTTCTACTGACCTCTATCAAAACAAACACAGAGTAAGCACAGCAAAAACATCATGAATCCACAACCTAGATCCCAAAAGACATCGACCAACTCTGATACCACTGTTGTAACACCCCAACCCGGTGTCACATTTTGTAACCCAAATTATGCTTTTCGGTTAATTAAAAACTTTTTCGACAATAACTCTATAGAGTAGTTGCGGAATCTGATACCAAACAAAAATTTAACAACCGGAATGAAACAACTTGAAAATCATCATCTATAACAGTAATTCAATTTCGCCATAAGGTGTACATGTTTTCAATCTCTTAATACACAACATAATTCGTCACAGTCGAAAGACCTGACTTAAACAGCAAAAATCCTAAGAGCTGGTCTGATAAAAGAACTCTAATAATAAAAGAGCATATTACCTAACATACATCGTACAAATGAGACTGGGTCTCGTCGTCAACAGTCCACACATCTTCGTCGTCGTCTTCAAGAAAACTCAAGCCACAGGGTCCCGAAGTGGACCAGAGGACAGTTAAGAAATACCTGTACATGTTTCCAAAAACACAACAGGGTGTCCAACATGTACATGCAAGGGTGATAGACTCATTCACAAGTTTATCATAATAGCCGCACAAGTAAAACAATTACAAATAATACATCGATATACAACACCGTCATGCTATAGAATATCAACATTCAACATAATATCACAACGAGATAATCTCACTCTATGGAACCACGCCCATTCAACAAGATAAGTTAAAATAAATGCATGAGACTTCAATCAACTTTCTAATTCATGTTCTCCGGAGATTCCTAACTTACTTTCATCGAGCGATAGGCCGCAATACTCCCATAACATAATTGTCCTCATGAGTCAGCCTCTCAATTTAGGTCCGAACTTCAATTGTTCAAGGGTATCACGTCACAACCATATCATGAATAGTCTAGTCTCTGATCGAGTTCATCCATGTTGGGCAGCCGATTACCACGGCACCGGCCTCTTGTGGAGTCTCGAACACAGGATGTTCTTGTAGACCTAGTGGTCTTAACTGGCTTATATTCTCAACGACTTGGATTGAAGCTCATTTCAAATGGCACGTCGGCCAACTCATATATGCAACTCATGGTTTTCTGTTCTCTTTTTCGTTCGTTCTTTATTTCTTCTCAAGGCACACATATTATGACTCATTTTAAAGGACATTTAGCCCGTTCATTCAAAATATAGGACACGTAGTCCAAGTTCTCAATTCACGAAGTACTAGGCCGACGTCGCGGACACTAGACTCTCATATAGGACACAAAATCCATTCATTTCAAAACACAGGACACGAAGTCCGGGTGCTCAATCCACGAAGTACTACGCCGACGTCGCGGACACTAGACTCGCATATAGGACACAAAGTCCCTTCATTTCAACACAAAGGACATGTAGTCCGGGTGCTCAATTCATAGAACTCTAGCCCGACGTCTCTGTCACTAGATTCATATGCTTCACATGCGTGAAGGGGTAATCACCAGTTTCATCAAATTTCGTTTTCGTTGGTCAAATCTTAAAAACAAAACTCAAAATCTCTTTGGTGTAAACCAAAACTCGTTTTCGCTCTAAAACTTATTTCCACAATTCTTTCGTTTGCAAAGCAATTTCTAAAAGCTTAAATCCTCAAAACTCATTTCAAAAGGATTTTGGCTTAACAAGCCTTTTCTAAAGGATCTATCATGTGAAACACTTTTCTAAAGATTTTCATTGGAGCAAACTTTTTTTTTTTGAAAAGACTTTCTCTCTAGGTCAAATACTTTTAGAAGATTCTTTCTTTGACAAAACTAAAATGTTCTTCAAAACGTTCTCTTTGTAAAACATGTTTAGAAAATATTGATAAAGCAACTTTTCACTATTTTCCTCCCCAACTCTCGACTTCCAAAGTCTTATTCGAAATTCCTTTTTGAATTCTTAACTTAGTGGCCTTTTAGTAAAATTGGTTATTATACCATTTAACTTAAAAGCTTTTCATTTCTAAAATTAAACGTTTCTCAATCTTTGATTAAGGCTTTTAAGTAGCTTAATCTTTCATTATCAAGCTATAGCCAAAGCTATGCTCTCAACCAATCCAGTCAAAGAAATCGCAACTCAATATATACATCTATATTCATCAAATCTCAAAATCAACATCATACATATATCTCATCCAAGGCAATAAAGCCAAAATTCATGCTTCAATATCCAATCACATATTCACAAAATAATTCAGACATTTACATCACCAGAGAATCATAAATATCACTTCAATAATATCATCACAATCATGCAACAAACACTCTTATGAGGCTATCAAACTCATTGGAGTTAATCTCCCCTTACCTCTTGGAGGTAATCCTCCAAATGAACGTCGTCCGCTTCGATCTGCTAGTCCTCCGATCAATCGCCCAAAACAATCAACAACTACTACCTTCACACAACCAATTCAAAACATCAACATTACTAACATAAATTTCCCTATCTCTTAGAAACTAGGTTCGGCCATGGTGCTCCAAAAATAGATAGAGATGTCTAAAATTTCCTATCTCTTGGATGAATGATCCTTAAGTATACCTAACACTGGAACAAGTCTCATTACTCAAAAAGTGAATCAAAAACTCAAGCTTTTTCAATATATAGGTTTCAGCCTTCTTTATACCCATATAGGTTAGGGAACTCTTTTGGTTACATGCTCTTGGATAATGAGAGAGGGTAATGAAACTAGCTTATACAAATTGGTTTCACGATCATAGGATTTTTCTACAATTTTCTATGGATTTTTGAAGTTTGAATATTGAAGTTGGAACTCATGGAAATCAAGGTTTTCAAACAAGAACAAGAGAAGATTCGTGAGGTTTAAGGATCAAAGGAGTAATTTTACCTCTTGAATGATGAAGAATGAGCAAAATTCAACACTTATTTCACCAAAAATGGTTAAGAACCAAGCTTGACAATGAGAGAAAGAAAGGAAGAAGATGAAGTGAAGTGAAATAAATGGTGAAGGCTTCATGGAGCTAGCTTATTTCATGGGGTATGAAGGGAGGGACAAGGTTGGCCAAAAAAATTCACTTAAGGGGCAAAATGGACTTTTCATACAAGTTTAAATGGTAATTATGAAAAAGGTTAGAGGCATTTTGGTCTTTTCACGTCCAGATATTTTCAAACGTCATCATGACATCGGCACGCCTTCCTAGGTGATGTGACCTGATGTGACTTCATGATTATCCATTAGCGGGTCCCGATAAATCCAAATTCTGCTCCATTCGTCACCCGATTCAAGATTTCGCCCAAATAACTTATATTATTTCGCTTTTCAGTGCGAAAAACCAATTTTATCAAAAAGGTTAGAAATTTGATTCTAAACCTAACTGTTTCATTCACGAGTCAAAATTAGGTCTTCTGAGCCGTAAAATCTTACTCAGTGAAAATGCCGACCGGGCTCCGTCTGAGTTTTCAACCCAAAATTTAACTGTAGCTCTCCACGATAGCGTAGAGTATGAATATGACTTCGGTTTATCCAAAATCATTTTCTAAAATTCAGATAAAATATAAGCGCATTTATATAGTTTACCGATTCTAGAAGGTAGTGAAAATCGGGGTGTTTCACATTTGAGCACCTTACTTTGTCTCACTATAAGGAATTTTGCCAAGAGGGGAAAGTAGGGATCTTGATGATATCTTCAAGCTTGTTCACAAGGATTTGAGTAGAACTAAGGTGAACTTGTATTCTCCTTCCAAAATGAGCCACGATTTTGATGGTCTTGGTGATGGTTGGATGATGTTGGTTGAGTTTTATTCTTTGAGAAGTGATGAGAAAAAGATTGTAGTATGGATTGATGATGGAAATCGTATGAAAGATTTGAGAGAAAGTGAAGATCTTGTAGCTTTATTGGGTGTGGTCGTATGGTGCTAAAGGAGAGCAAAGAAGAATGAAGTTTGGAGAGAAAGGAAGATGATTCTAAGGAGAAAGAGAGATGGTTGTATGGTATGGGGAGTGAAAAATGAAGGAAATGGACAAGTTTGGCATTATATAGTCCTTTTCCAAAAAGACCATTATGCCCCATGAACTTAATCTTCCTTTACTCTTTTCCCTCCTTGAAATGGTAATTACACCTTTATGATTTACTTAAATATCCTTTATTTATTTTTCATGAGGATTTTGTGTAACGCCCTTCGTTACATTAGTAACCCAAAATAAAATATTTAAATAAAATGTGACATCCCCAAGTCCCACTCGAGGAAATCCCATTATTTAAGAACCCAAACATACTATCAATTATAACTTAACGATTACGCGCTTATTAAAACAATGATAACATATGATCAATTTAAAAGCACACAACATCAGAGTAAACACAACGGGATAAACGAAACATCAACACATGGTACATATATATATATATATATATATATATATATATATATATATATATACATGTTGGCCCCATCAGTAGGGCTAAAGGATAATACAGACGATGGTACATAAAGAAACTGAAAACATAAACAAGGTACATCCAAGGACCTCCAAAAAGAAACTCTTAAGGCTCACCAGCACTCTCCTCAGCCCACTCTCAAAATACATCAAAACCTTTCCACACAATCCTAGAGACGCACTGGCTGGCTCTCACCCTTAGTGGTGAGGATGCCCTGAGCTACCTTGTCCCTCTCCATGAGTGTGCCTGTAAACCTGCGTAGGCTCATACTCGGATGAGGAACTTGACACTACGATCCTACACCTCTGAGCTGCCCTCAGGTACCGCTCCGTACGCCTACGCTGGCCTCTGTGGACGAAACCTCTCCTGCTGGATACTACAGAAGACTGGGGTGCCACCCACAAGTAGTCTCGCTCTCTCTGCCTCGGAAGGTGCCACATCCGAGGGAAGGGAAGAAACTGGTCCACGCGGTAAGGTCCTATGATATCCACATATGATGGTGTGCCACTCCGGAAGATCAAGCTGACAGGTCTAGTGTAGACAGCCAAAAAGGTCGAGGGGTCCACCTGCCATCCCCTCTCATCATGGTAGACTATCTCAATGTCCTCCAGCACTGGCATCCGCTGTGCCCCCGTGATAAACAGGTGAAGCCTCGGGTCCATTCTGATCTTTCGCTAACTCGTCGTCTGTCCTCAAAACTGAATGTACACATACAAAGAAATACAGGGAGATAAGATATATAACACATCTATAACAGGGATGATGCAATGCAGAATATATAGTAAACACAATCATCTCTCAACATCACGACACCACGGTCGTTCCCTAACTAGATGTACACATACTCTTTCTATGCATGCCGGCCAGTACTAAACACCCTACTAAGGGCAATATCACATCCGCATATCGGACAACAAGTTGGTTTGTTCTGGTAATCCGTTCCGCTCGTCGTGACCCATAAAAGTGCATCACCGCTCAACTGTCCCAGACAAAAAGGGTTAACTGGGCCTCCTCACCGCCAACTGGAAAGACTCAGGACTCTCGTCGGGATAACCATACTTAGCCAGGACCGCCACGACACGATAGGTGCTACCATACCGTTCTCATGTGGGTACACCTGTGTCCAGTATATCCCTAAGATCTTTCAGACCTTCCCTTCCGTTTTTCGCACCCGCACTCGATGCACCGACCTCGTATGCCTCACAGCATACGACTCGCCACTTAGCATCAAATGCGTATGCTATGCATGTCATCCATCTCTCTTGAGCCGATATCGCAACACATGCAAACTTGCTCTTAGCAACATGAGCTCCAAGCTCCATAGGTACACATATGAGCTCCAAGGTCCACTGTATTTATACGAGCTCCAAGCTCCATTTGTACACATATGAGCTCCAAGCTCCCATCATGACCTTATGAGCTCCAAGCTCCACTATACCTCAGATCTCAATTATCAGCTCAACATCCACCACGGGTCAAAGCCCTAATCATGCTAAACCTCCGAATCTCATACATACACGCATTTCCAGATATAATGCAATAGTTCATCATTTATCAACATGCTCCATAAAGCAATAAACAACATACATACCAACATGCCATGCATCTCTTACAAATAAAAAATATCGTAAATAGCAAGTACGCATATATCAACACAGAGCATATATTATCATGCATCACAAATCTGCCAACTTAGGGTGTCAAATATAATGGTGATATCCCAAAGTAGACTAAACCTAGGGTTTAGGTACTTTGTCAAGGCTCAACCTCACATAGGGTTTAGGGTTCCTCTATACACATAAAACATACAATATAACTATATGAACTACTCTTGCCTCCCCGACGTATGTAACTCTTTCTCCCCACCTGATAGCGAATATGGTGATAGTCATGAACACAATGAGCACTCCTTTGCTCCTCTCCTTGCCTCAAAGCCGCAGCCCACTTGCTCAAACGGGTTCCACACGTAACTTCCAAACTTGCCCTAATCACGGAAATTAGACTATAATATTAACCCTAATACGATGTTAAAACTGTGAAAAGAAGCCAAAACCAAAAGAGAACATTGTATAGGTACAATGTAGGTAGATATAGAACCTCGGCTTACCCTCGTCAAATCACAAAAGTAAACCGGTAGAATTGGAGTAGGAGTCGCGCTGATCACGAAAACACGATCGGAATCGGAATCGGAATCGGACGAACGAACGGATCATGAACTTAGATTAAAGCTCTCAACCTGTCTCTGGTCTCTCTTTCACTCTCTAGACGTATGAAGTTACCAAAACTTCGTCCATGGTGAAAGTGAAAAAGTATATATAGAGGTAAAACTTTGCTACGAATGCTTTAGCGTTCTGGATCTCCACGCTTTAGCGTTACAACGCTTGAGTGTTGTCTTCCTCGATGCTTAAGCGTTGACGTTTCCTTACCGCCAAGGCACCGCCCATCACGTGCCAGCCGTGGCGCGTAACTGGCACGTCTCACTTTACATCCCATCACTGCCAGTCACTGGTCAGAAGGTCCACGCTTGAGCGTCCAAAGCCCTCCACGCTAGAGTGTTAGCACGCTTGAGCGTTACGCTGGCCCACACTTGAGCATTCTGCTCCTGATCCCTTGTCCTTCATTCCTCTCATCCAATCCATTCCTACTCTTAACATACTCTTTAAACACACTTTCAAGCCATGACAATAATTATTAACAAACATATACATATTCAATCTAGGCCATCTTTCTCAATTAAGGTGTCCGAAGACTGGGATATTACATAAAACATAGTGAAATAAATTTTTCTCAAAATATGTTACTTAATATAATAATAATAATAATAATCTCAAAATAGTTATTACATCAATAAATCCTTAAATACTCAAATAACATGAATAAACCAAAAACTCTCAAAACAGAACATCAACTAAAACCCAAAACGAATAAAATAAAGTAAACTAAGGTCTGAGCCACAAGCGGCTCCAGATACAACATAATACTAACCACACTAAAGAAACACTAAGAAGAACCACTAGTCTTCAACCCTCCTCGGTCTCAAGAATATCGTCCTCGTGCTCTGAAAATAACACTACTAATGAGATGGAAATGCTAGTGAATAAAAACAGTTCTAAAAGTAAGTTCACAAAAGTGTTATTCTCTGCTGATGCAGTAACAGAAAAAACAACCATGATACCTGCTCTTTTCGAAAATAATATAGTTTTCTATATTAACAATAATATAAATATACCAATGCAACATATCACAGAATCCAATACTAAAACAAATGACATTTAACTCATGTATTCAATATGTCAGACAAAAGCACACAACAATGGCGTCCCATTTCCCACCCATATTCATACGACATGTTTCGACCTCACCTACAATGGTGAAGTTTCTTCTGCAATACCCTTGCAATGGTAGTATTTTTTGACATCCCTGCTGTGGTGATGTTTCTAATTTCAATACCCCTGCAATGGTGGTATTTTTCGACATCCCTACTGTGGTGATGTTTCTCATTTCGATACCCCTACCATGGGATATTTCTTAATTCTAATACCCCTACAATGGTGGTTTTGTCAGCATCCCTACAATGGTGATGTTCTTCACAAGATCGTCAACCCTTTTTATTTTATTTTTTGTTTTTGTTTTTGAATGTATTTCCTCAACCCTTAATACCTCTGTTGCAGTAGTATTAAGTACATGCCAAGAAAATCAACAAGTTCATTCTATGTATGACAAACAATACATGGCATACCAATTTCATTTAATAACACATATCATATATGTCAAATAAGAGCATGTCAATCCAATCATCAGCAAATTCTAAGGTTCACAATGAACAAATAAACATTTATGATAATCATATAATAAAATCCTCTATTTAACTTTAATTTCGTTTTTCACAAAAAACCCAATCTCGGAAAATAGAATTTGACCAAACAGGCATTTGTTCATTGAAATTTCACCATAAATCATTAGATAAATCAAACCCCTTTCCCTAAAATTGTTTGCACATAGAAGGGTGAGAAAAGGTCGTTTTTACTCACCTCTTGAAGACCTCAAAGAATCTCCAAATGTCTCCTATGAACACATCAAGAAACTCTCCAAGATTTCCTACTTCTCTTCCCTCTTAAGCTCCTCCTTCTCCAACTTCACCCTCTCCAAGGCCTTGAGTGCACAAAGATAGTAAGAGTGCTTCTAGAGAGTTATTAGGGTTTGTAGTCGCACTAAAGTGTATTAGGATTGGTTTATATAGAGTTACCCATGTTTCCTCCTTTTAAAAATTTGCTTTCTTGCATTCTGACGTCGAGCACGGGCGTGCTCATATCCAGCACGGTCGTGCTCCTTGTTAAGAGCAAGGTCGTGCTCAGATGAGCAAGGGCATTCCCATTAGCATCAAAACTCGCATGTTTTGGACACGGTCGTGCTCCCCTGATCACGGTCATACTCCACAAAGTCAAACTTGCCCGCTTTCCAACACGGGCATGCTAGTATTGAGTATGGTGCGGCTCAAACTGTTCTTTTCCAACACGGGCATGCTCATGCTACTGTGACTGATTTTTAACTTAAAACCTCTCATTTTTATTTTTTTTGTCATTATACTACCCTTAAGGCTCGGAATCATCAATTCTAAGCCTCCAAAACTCTATTAATTTTATTTGCTAATGTTAATTCCTATTTATATTTTTATTTATTTCTTGGGATATTACATCTTGCTAATTTGGGGATGTGACATTTTGCAAATTTTAAAGTGTTAAAAGAGAGGGGTAATGGGGCATACGAGATTTGCAAAGGATAAGGAAGAAAAGAAGAGGAGTGGAGAGGAGATGAGGAAGAGAAGCAAAGAGATTTAGTACAAGCTTCTCACCCTCTCCATCATATTTACCTCACTGGTAAGCATTTTACACTCCATCATTTTCTCCATTTTCAGTCCATCATCTCTTCTCCCAAAACCCTCCTTCCTCGCCCATTTTTGTGTATTATGGGAAATCCATTTCGGAGCGTTGTCTTTGTTGAGCTTGATCTAGTAGTGAAACGATCAAAAAGTAAATATGAAAAGGAGGGGATGAGCGTCATACTTTAGATGTTTAGTTGTCCCTGAAACCGTATCAACTTTACCGAAAGCCAATTAACGCAAAAATGATTAATTTTGGGTACTTTTAATGTGAGATCAACACACATTAGTCCTTTCCATCCTCCACCATTAGATCTCTTACACAGTATTTAGTTTTATTTTTGAATTAACTTATCTCCCATTTTATCTAGCAAATTCGGCCAAGTGTGTTAAGAGAACACTAAACATTTCATTTCATCTCACTTTGATGAATCAAAGCTTCATACTTTCAAGAACACATTCAAAATCTCTCCTCTTTCCTCTCTTTGTGGTCACGATTTTGACTAGTTTCTGTTGGGTTTTCATAAGACAATCCTCTTTCAAAATCATGTCTCAAGGCGTAAGAAAACCATATACCCATGCATCGCACATTACAAAGAGCGAATAGCATAAGGGCTATTATGTTTACCTCTTGTAGCGTGCTTTCAAAACAATCCTTTGAAGCGTACTCTCAAATCACCAGTGCCACAACAGGGGCAGCACCTCTACTCAGTCCATGCGAGTAAACGTCCATCGGAGGAATACGTCTCGTGCTAGCTGACAGGTATAGGGTTTGGCGCGATATGAATAGTAAAGTGTGTCTCACTAACAACTGTATCATATGAATGTAGTGTGTCGTGAGGGAGGCGCGCTTGCTATTTGAGCTGTAGCGCTCCTTCACCCTACTTGCCATAACCCTGATGGGCTTGTACACTACAAGCCAAATTGGAATTATTTATTAAATCATATTTAACAAATCAATTCCTCTCCAACTATTTGCTTTATGCGTGTGACCCTATAGGTTCCCATTAAATTGACAATAATATAAAATATTATAATAATATAAAATATTAATTATAATATCAAATAATATAAACAATGAGCGGCATCTAGCAATGTATCATTGCTACCCAATTCATGAGAAAGTCGGTGATTCGATTTTAACCATACTAGAAGCAAATTACCGTGTAGTAAATGTCCCTTCATCCATATGTCATAATCAAACACAAGAGATAAATGTGTTATCCTTGTTAAGTCCAAATATATGTTCCCGATCTTCGAGTAGATGTGTAATCACAAATGGGCCCAATATCTCATATCGGCCCGTTTCAGCATGGCCATGCATTTTCACATCTCACTCTATCGAGAGCCCCAAGACATTACTCCTGTTATGTAGGAGGGACAAATTCTATCTGCATCACTCACACCCCCACATTACACCTGTTACGGGTGACGTTTGATAGCATAAAAGCCTACAACTCCACATATAGGAATCGTAATGACTTCAAGTCGAAGAACTACTTCACTATGATCGCCTTGAGAAGCGCTTATGACGCTTACATAACTATTATGTAATGTTCTCGTAATGGGTGAATCCACTATAAATATTACTCTAATATTTATACCTATGTGAAGACTTGATATCTCATATCCTTAACCTATAAGATGTGGTTATCAGTCTACTCACATAATAGTCTCGATGTATTATTGTTGTCCTAAATAACAATAATACTTGACTACAGATGATTTAAGAATAGTGTTCTAATGTTCAATATGGTCTCACAATCAAGACACACTTGATGTTCTATTAAACAGAATTTATTATTATAAGGACTTTATTATGTACAAGTAATAACATAGTAAACTGAAATGCCTCATATTATAAATAATATAAATCATAGTAATGATGCAAATGTAAATATAATAAATAGATTGGCCCCTAGGGCCTATACCAGTCTCCCACTAGCACTAGAGCCAATCAGGCATAAATCTAATACCCATCGATCTAGTATGAGCGTCATGCTTCTGCTGAGCAAAAGGCTTGGTCAGCAGGTCTGCGACATTGTCCAATGTTGGCATTCTGCATATCTTCACATCTCCTCCATAGATAATCTCTCGAATGAGATGGAATCGCCTAAGTATATGTTTGGACCGCTGGTGAGATCTGGGTTCCTTTGCTTACGCGATTGCACCATTATTATCGCAATAAATGTCAATCGGGTCCGCAATGCTAGGAAGAATACCAAGTTCAGTAATGAACTTCATGTTCCAAACGGCTGCACCGGAAGGAGCAATATACTCAGCCTCTGTAGTAGAATCAGCGACTGTTTCCTGCTTTGAACTCTTCCACCTAACAGAGCCACCATTCAAGTAAAACACAAATCCAAATTCCGATCTGGAATCATCCTTATTGATTTGGAAGCTAGCATTGGTGTAACCCTTTACAATGAGCCCTTCCTCTCCACCATAGACTAAGAATGAATCCTTAGTTCTTCTCAAGTACTTGAGGATATTCTTGACCGCAGTCTAGTGAGCTTCACTGGGATCAGATTGGTACTTACTTGTCATGCTCAAAGCATACGATACATCTGGTCGAGTACAAATCATGGCATACATGATAGATCCAATTGCCGAAGCATATGGAATCTTCATCATGTGTTCCCTCTCATCTGATGTAGTAAGAGACTATCCTTTGAACAGGTATACGCCATGTGACATTGGCAAGAGACCCTTCTTGGAACCATGCATGTTAAAGCGCCTAAGAACTTTGTAAACATATGTACTATGACAAAGGCCCAACAACATCAGCGATGTATCTTTATAGATCCTAAGTCCTAGCACGTAGGAAGCCTCGCCTAAGTCCTTCATCGAGAAACAATTCCCTAACCATATCTTCACATTTTGTGACGTACGGATATCATTTTCGATAAGTAGTATGTCATCCACATACAATACGAGAAAGACAATCTCACTCCCACTAACCTTCTTGTACACACAAGGTTCATCCTCGTTCTTGATGAATCCAAACAGTCTTACAACTTCATCAAAATGAAGATTCCAGCTTCTGGAAGCTTGCTTTAATCCATAAATGGATCTCTGCAGTTTACACACCTTTCCAGCATCCTTTGGATCGACAAAACCCTCGGGTTGTGTCATATACACATCCTTGAGAAGATTCCCGTTAAGGAATGCAGTCTTGACATCCATCTGCCAGATTTCATAGTCATAATATGCAACAATAGCAAGTAGGATCCGAACGGATTTAAGCATTGCAACTGGGAGAACGTCTCGTCATAGTCTACACCATGAGTTTGCTTGAAAACCTTCGCAACCAGTCGCACCTTAAAGGTGTTCACCTTACCATCCATGGCAGTCTTCTTCTTGAAGACTCACTTGCACCCTATGGGTTTTACCCCTTCGGGTGGCTCAACCAAGGTCCATATCTGGTTAATGTACATGGATTCCATCTCAGATCTCATGGCCTTAAGCCACTTCTCAGATTCTGGGCCAATTACAGCCTTCTAGTAGGTTACAGCACATCACCTTCCTGAATCAGGAGAAGTCCATATCTCTTAGGTTGGTGATGTGGCCTATTAGACCTATGTAATTCTTGTGTTACTTGAACTGTTGGTTGAACTACAACATCTTCCAAAATCGGTTCTGGTTCCATAGCGGGCGGATCAGTACTCTGTGGCATTTGGATATCTCCAAGTTCTACATTCCTCCCACTGGCTCCTTTGGAGATGTATTCATTTCTCAAGGAACACTATAGTCCTAGCGACAAACACTTGTCCTCGGAGGGGTTATAAAAATAGTTTCCTTCGATTTCCTTAGGATATCCCACAAAAGTACATTTATCCTATTTGGGTCCAAGTTTATCTATCATTAGACGTTTGACATAAACAAGACAACCTCAAATCCTCATAAATGACAGGCTAGGCCTTCGGCCCGTTCATATCTCATATGGAGTCTTTTCAACCACTTTAGATAGAACACGGTTAAGAGTGAAAGCAGCTGTAAGTAAAGTTTATCCCCAAAAAGAGTTAGAGACATCTAAATGACTCATCATAGATCGTATCATGTCGAACAAGGTGTGATTTCTCCTTTCGGACATGCCATTCCATTGTGGTGTTCCAAGAGGTGTGAGTTGGTGATGTGAGCCCACTAAGGAGCTTGGACCAAGGAGCACTACAAGGACTTGGCGGACCCATGACAAGATCTAGGATCAAGAAAGCCCAAGAAGTCTTAAACCAAGTGGTGACAACATTGATGGAACCAAGCCCAAGTTTAAGTCTTGATGTAGTGGAGCCCAAATTGGTTATTTGTCTTATCCATCTTGAACACATATGATGTTGATGGGCATGAGCTTCTTCAAAGCCCATTTACTAGTTTTATTTCTAGTTGAATAAAGTGTAAAAGACTTTGTGTGGATCCAATTTTGGGGGAACTTCACTTTGGTGTCCATGAAGTGTGGGCTACACTAAGTTTGTATGATGACCAAGCCCACTTCATGAGGATGCACGAAAATGGGAAGCTTCTAGGAGGGCAACCTTTGGCTTGCATGCCTAGGTAACTCCTTTAGAAGATGTGGAACCACTTTTTATTACTTACTTAAGTAGGATAGTTATTTAGCCACTTAGTGGATGAGTAAAAGCTTTTATTACACCACTTAGTGGGATGTTCATGAATGGGGTTTTGTCATCTAGTGATGACCCTTTGTATGCATATTCTATGCAGCCCCATCCCCTATATGTATTCGAATTCTATGATGAGTAAAAGGTAACTAAGAAGTTGATTTTTGGATTGAATCCAATTGTGAGGGTTTTGTCTCTCTAAGGTTCTTGGTTGAGCCACCCCCTTTGATCTTATCAAGAGTCCAAGACTTTTGTGGCGATCTTCACTTGGCTTATCAAATCCCCTTGGACTTGTGGCGCCTCTCCCCCTTTCTCATCTTCATCCATTTTCTTGTTTTCTTCTTTCTTGAATTGATCACAACATGTTTTCTTACTTTTCATTGGTAGTCTCACCAAGTGTGCTTGATAATTCAACCTAAGATCATCAACAAGGCAACCCACTATTTTGGTTGCCATCAGTTGGGACACTATCCCACACTCTCTTAGAAAGTCATCAAACTCCTGGCTTTAGTATTCACCACAACGATATGATGCATCGCCTTAATACTTTTGCCCAGTTGGTTCTCCACTTCATTCTTGAACTCTTTGAACCTTTCAAAGGTTTCAGACTTGTGTTTCATTAGATACACAAATCCATGTCTACTGAAGTCGTCAGTAAATGTAACGAAGTAAGGAAAGCCACCTCTAGCAAATTTGTTTAGGGGCCCACATCCATCACTATGTATTAAGCCCAAAAGTTCACTAGCCCTTTCACCTTGACTGGTGAATGGGGCCTTGGTCATCTTCCCCAACAAGCAATCGCATACATCAAACGATTCATAATCGAATTAGTCCAAGAGCCCATCGGTATGGAGCTTGGAGATGCGTTTCTCACCTATATGGCCTAAACGACAGTGCCAGAGATATGAAGGATTCAAATAATTGGGTTTGATCCTTTTTGCATTTATGTTATATATGGGCATATCGAGATCAAGGATATAAAGTCCATTACTCATAGGCGCCCTAGCAAAGAAAACATTATCCAAATAAAGAGAACAACAATTGTCCCTTATCATAATGTAAAATCCTTTCTTGTCCTTTCTTGTCCAAACAAGAAATAGAAATAATGATTCTACTAATGGCTGGAACGAAATAACAATTATCATGTTCTAAAATAAGCCTAGATGGCAAATTCAATACATAAGTCCCTACAGCTAATGCAGCAACCTGCTCCATTTCCCACTCGTAGGTTGACCTCGCCCTTGGTCCATCTTCTACTACTTCTTAGTCCTTGCACATTAGTACAATGTTAGAACTGTGACATCCTTCTACTCCGCATGTTATAAAAGCATTAAAGATAAATAATAATAATAATAATAATAATAATAATAATAATAATAATAATAATAATAATATAAAGTAAAATGAAACATGCAACCTTTCATGAAAAGGTTCACGGGTAGAAAAGGTACATGAACTAGTTCTCAACAATGTGGAAAAGATTAAACCAAAGTTTAAAAGAATAAAGAAACATCAACATAAAACAAACCCAACCCCAATGTCACAATTCAGAGCTAGTACAACTGTTCCGGAACATCCTCAGAATACAACTGAAAAACTAAAGAAAATAAAACAACTAAACTGAAGGCCCTAACTATGAGTGGTGGCTCCTCAAAGTCACTCCTCTCCGGGCTGATCGTCATCCTCTGCATAAACCATACATGCAAAACAAGAACGGGGAGTAAGGAAACATGTAAACACAACGGCATAGAGATAGGAATAAGATGATCATACATCATGGCATAATAACAGTCATAAGCATACACATACATATATAAACATCATCTCAACATCATAAATCAACCGGGTATGCTATATGATGCAATGCAACACTACTCCACTACTCCATCAATGCATATGGATCCAACTAACTCAGGAAGACGATTCGAAGTACATCAACTTGTTGACCATCATGTATCAACACTGGCTATTCACCTTACTCTGGGATGAACCCCCATGAGTAACGATTCACCTTACTCTCGGATGAATCCCCACGAGTTGCCTGCCCAGCAAACTCTCGGGTGAACTCTCAACCCTGGCTGTTCATCTTACTCTCGGATAAACCCACATGAGTAGCGATTCACCTTACTCTCGGATGAATCCCCATGAGTTGCCTGTCCACCAAACTCTCGGGTGAACTCTCAACTTTGGTTGTTCATCTTACTCTCGGATGAACCCCCATGGGTAACGATTCACCTTACTCTCGGATGAATCCGCATGAGTTGCCTGATCACCAAACTCTCGATGAACTTTCATATCTCCTCGTTTCCTTCCATCCATCTAACAACTCCATGCCATGAATGCATGAACACAACAGCCAACAATGGCAACTGCCACCTCCGCTCGTGCCATTGAAAGCACCCAAGTGTATCATCCTCAACATTGGGCCACTAAAGACACCCAACCATATCATCCTCAACATTGGACCACTAAGGCATCCAATTATATCATTGTGTGGTAACCCCTCGGGTACCGACTTAACTAACTTATCATTTCTCAACGTCTTAATTAATATATAATTAAGTTATCTAACTTCATCATTTGTTTGGTGTATTATTCTATCATTAGTGGGAATATTGGGGCTAAAACCCCTATTAAACCTGAAGTCTTAGATTCTGACCAGATGGGTGGCACAGGCATGCTTAACCCCGGCACGGGTGTGCTGCCACTTAAGTGTAGCACGGGTGTGCTTCCTTTCTTGCAAGGCCGTGCTCATCAGCATGGGCGTGCTCCTATTAGGCACGGCCGTGCTCATATGCACGTGCATGCTCCTCTGCTACACGATCGTGCTTATTGCACGACCATTTCCAGAATTCAAACTAGAAGCACGAGCGTGCTCCCTGTTCAGCACGGCCATGCTGATCGCGCGACAGTGCTGTTCTGGGCAGCGATTAACATTTAAATTATTTAACCAAATAGAGTCTTACACTCAAAAATCATCCCTACGTTCATGACTAAACCATCAGATCAAAACCTCACCTTTTATTGATCCATGTCTTATGAATATTTTTGGGGAACAACAGTCCCTTTATTATTTGACCAATAAAATCCTAATTAACCAATTTAGGGTCATATCAGCAGGTTCATCACAACAATAACTATTTAGCCATAAACATCACATAACAACATCTTAACCAACAATTCTGATATAAACATGCCATAAGGTACCAACATAACAGGCAACGCATATAATATTGGCATATTATTAACAACAAACACTTACAGCAACAGGCATACAACATCCAACATGCAAATAATCTCGAGGTCATAGGTACCCCTCATCTTACACTACCCCCACTGCCTAGTGGTTATACTATCCTTCTCCCCATACCTGGTTCGAAGGTTCCACCAATGATAGCCCCAGACAACAAATGGGTCACGTCCACCCAAGCGGCTCAGTCTGAATCCAAGCCTTGGTCAAATAAAACATTAACCAAATCGGTTTCCAATCAAATAACAAGAAAGGAAACCAAGAAAGAGGAGAAGCGTTACCTACACAACTGGCACAGACTAGAAAAAGCTTCCCAAAGGTCACCAAAAATCCCAATAATGCATTGAGCTTGACGAAGATAGGGAACGGGGCAAGTCTGGTTGCACTAGGGTAGTAGCAGCCACCAAATAAGGGTTAGCAACGCAACCCTCGGTTTCTGTGCCAGTATATAAGCTGTACGCATGGCACTGCCATGCACTATTTTGGCACCGGCGTGCTGAACTTAGCGTTAGCGAGACGCTGTCCGCACTCGAGCACGGGCGTGCTCACTAATGGCACGGTCGTGCTTGTGACTCAACTGGTCACAAGACACGCGGCCAAGCATGGGTGTGCTGGAAATCAGCATGTGCGTGCCGATGTTCCAGAAAGGGACTTTTAAGTCAAAAATCTCACTTAGCCCTTAACCAACGATTATAGCTTAACCAAACAAACTTAAACATTCAAACAAGCTTAAATACTTAATGAAAAGCAAGGTGTTACAATTCCACCCCCTTATAAAAATTCCGTCCTCGAAATTTCTACATACCTCGATTGAAAAGGTGTGGGTATGCTTCCATCATCTTACTCTCCAGCTCCCAGGTAGCACTATCCTTAGTAGCCCCACTCCAAATGACTTTGACCAAAGGAATCTCCTTGCCTCTTAGCTACTTTACCCTCCTATCCTCGACTGGAAGCGGTAATACCTTAAAAGTCAAGTTCTCCTTCAATTATATCGTGTCGGGTATTATCATGTGACTAGGGTCATGGACATACTTTCTGAGTTGAGACACATGAAAGACACTGTGAAGGTTGGACAAGAACGATGGTAAGGCTATCTGGTAGGTGACTTCGCCGACCCTCTTTAAGATTTGGTAAGGACCAATGAATCTAGGAGTAAGTTTCTTTGCTTTCATCACTCTACGAACCCCAATTGTTGGGGTAACTCTCAAGAATACATTATCTCCATCCTGGAATTCGAGTGCCTTCCTCCTTTTATCATGGTAGCTCTTTTGCCTACTTTGTGCCACTCTCATCTTTTCCTGTATCATCCTTATCTTCACTTTTGTTTCTTGTACTATTTATGGTCATAACACCGCATTATCACCTGGTTCATTCCAACACAAAGGTGTCCTACATCTCCTCCCATACAGAGCCTCATAAGGTGTCATCCCAATACTAGAATGGAAGCTGTTGTTATAGGTGAACTCTATCAGGGGCAAAAACTTGTCCCAATTGCCTGACTGTTCTAACACACAAGCTCTCAACAAATCCTCTAAGGACTGGATGGTCCTCTCAGACTGCCCATAAGTCTGTGGGTGATACGCTGAACTTAGCCTAAGCTGTGTCCCAAAAGCATTCTGGAAACTATCCCAGAACCTAGAGGTAAACCTAGGGTCTCTATCTGGTACAATGCTAGAGGGTACACCATGAAGTCTAACTATCTCTCTGATGTATAACCTGGCCAACTTCTGTAAAGGATACTCCATATTCATCGGAATGAAATGGGCAGACTTATTCAATCTATCCACAACAACCCATATAGCCTCAAAACTAGTTGGAGTCTTAGGGAGTCCAGACACAAAATCCATGGATATGCTATCCCACTTCCTTCTGGGATGCTCAAAAGGTGCTACTTACCTGAAGGCTTTTGGTGTTCTATCTTGGCTTTTTGACACACTAAGCACGCGTACACAAACTCAGCCACATCCTTTTTCATCCTAGGCCACGAAAACATGTGCTTAAGATCCTGGTACATCTTGGTGGCACCTGGGTGTACACTCAACCCACTCCTATGTCCTTCTTCAAGGATCAAGTTCCTAAGCTCAGGAACATCCGGCACACAAACTCTATCTTCAAACCTCAAGATACAAGCAATTCCCACTAGTCTAAGAGAAACTTATCTGACATCTGACCCTCTCTAATCCTATCCATCAAACTGTTGGTAACCTTCAAGGTTCCAAGCCTAATTCTCTTAGGGGTAACTTCACAAACTAAACTAAGGTCTCTAAACTCCTCAATCAGATCCATCTCCCTCACCATTAAAGAGGAGACATGCAACATTTTCCAACTTAGGGCATCTGCCACTACACTGGCCTTTCCCGGGTGGTAGGTCAACTAAAAATCATAATCCTTAAGGAACTCCATCCACCTACGTTGCCTCATATTAAACTCCTTCTGATCAAAAAGGTATTTCAGACTCTTATGATCACTAAAGACCTCAAACCTCGCTCTATAAAGGTAATGCCTCCAAATCTTTAAGGCAAAAACCACAGCTCCTAACTCTAGGTCATGGGTAGGGTAGTTCTTCTAATGAGTTTTCAACTGCCTGGAAGCATAGGCCACTACCTTACCATCCTGCATCAACACACCACCTAGACCTTGCTTGCAAGCATCGCAGTAAACTACGAAAGCTTCACTAGGGTCTGGCAAAACCAACACTGGTGCTGATGTCAACCTATCCTTAAGGGTTTGGAAACTCTCCTCACACTTAAAGTCCCACACATACAATTGTCCCTTCTTGGTGAGACGGGTTAAGGGTAAATCTATCTTAGAGAAGCCTTCTATAAACCACCTATAATACCCGGCTAACCCCAAGAAACTCCTAATCTCAGACACTGACTTCGGCGCTTCCCACTGGAGCACCGCCTCAACTTTAGCTTGGTCAACTGCTATGCCACCCTTAGAGATGACATGCCCTAAAAAGCTCACCTCTTCTAACCAAAACTCACACTCAGACAACTTAGCGTACAACTGCTTCTCCTTAAGGGTCTGTAAAACAACCCTCAAGTGCTCCTTATGTTCCTCCTTTGTCTTGCAGTACACTAAGATGTCATCTATGAACACCACCACAAACTTATCCAAGTAAGGGTGAAAGGTCTTGTTCATGGAGTCCATGAACATAGCAAGGGCATTGCTCACACAAAGGGCATAACCAAGTACTCATAGTGACCATATCGCGTCCTGAACGCTGTCTTCGGGATGTCCTTAGACTTAACCTGAATCTCATGGTACCCTGACCTCAAATCTATCTTAGAAAAGATGCAAGCGCCTATCAACTGGTCCATGAGATCGTCAATCCTAGCGAGAGGATACCGATTCTAAATGGTCACTGTAACACCCCGAATTTCACCTTATATTAATACATATTACTATGTATTATTCTTGACCAATATTTGTTATTTACGATTGTTCTTCATGTCGAAGTTCATAGTTGGGGTAGTTTAGCCTTAAGGAATTGCCAATGCATTCAAGTCCAAGAAACCTATTTCACGGTTTTGGCCATATCTTGAGTTCTAGATGTCCGATTGAGGCGATCTTGGATGCGTTGGAAAGCTTAGAGAATTATCTACAAGTCTTATTTCAGGTGTTAAGGCCAAATTCGGCTTCTAAAGTTTCGCGTCGTGAGGATACATTCGCCTCGCGAACCTGACAGCCAGATTTTTGCAGCTCTCTGGTTCGCCTCGCGAAAGGCTACTCGCCTCGCGAATCTGCGTGCACCAGAATCGTGTTTTTGGGCTTCTAATCAGCCCATAATGACCCTAACTAATATTTATACCATAAGACTCGACCTAAACCTATTTTCTAAGTCGAATTACTCTTAGAAACTGCCTCTTCCTCTCCAAACAAGGATTTCTAAACCCTTTCCAAGGATTCTTGAAGGAGATTGCACCATTGTTCATCGTTCTTCGTCTCTTTCGCTTGAAGAGCATCACTGCCATCACAAGCCCTCTTCCTAGTTGCTGCTCTTGAACCTTTGGGGGCTGTGATCGTGAAGTCAAGCGTCGTAAGATCGAGCATTCGTGAGACGCAACCTTTTCCGAACCTTTTTCCTTCCTTTGTTCATTGTGATCGTCATACCAGGTATGGGGGGAAGAAATAGATCATGGGTATGTGGGTTTTGGGATAGGTTAAGATGAAGGGGTTAACCCATGACCCCTATATGTTTGTCTATATGCGTTGTAAATGCCTACGTATATGCTATGAGTGTATCTATATGTATGTTATGTATATGATATGTATATGCCATGTATATGCCTATGTGAATATTGTATAAATATATATATGTTTATGGTTCTATGATTATGATTATGGGTGTTTGTCTTGATGATATAATTGAAATATTATGATGTGCGATGAATAGTATGAATATAGATACGATATGCATTGATGAGATTTTATAATGTGCATTGATAATGATGACTTGATGATGATGTGCATTACTATGACAAAAATATGATTAGTGAAAGAACATAGTTCTAGGACGTTTGGCACCCTATAATGAATGAGTTGTTATGAGAGGCGAGATTAATGATATTCTATTAGTCTTGGAAACCCATAGGGATGATTCTTGAGAGACAGGATGAAAGGCATAGGGATAACTTAGAGAAATTCTTAAGATTCCCACATCTGTCATGATTCGCCTAGCGAATAGCCATTCGGGAGGCGAGACAGAGAGACCATTCGTGGTCTGACGTGATTCGCCTAGCGGATTGTAATCCGCGAGGCGAATGAGAGAACCAGACATTGGGGCTCTCGGGCTCGCCTCGGGAGCCAGGATTCGCCTAGCGAATCTGAGAACCTGTTTAGGAGCTCTTGGGCTCGCCTCGCGAGCCACGATTCGCCTAGCGAATCTGGGTTTCTCACCCAGATTCTGTTGTGAAGGGATAATGATTATGGTAATGGGAAAAAGACTATAAGATCATAATTCAAGGATTGATAATATAGAAAAGAACGTTAATAACTATATAGCTTGAGATTTAAATATTAGGATTAAGTTACAATCTTAATAAATATATGACTTGAGGTTTCAATATTAGGATTAAGTTATAATCTTAATAAGATATGAATTGAGGATTAGATATTAAGATTAAGTTATAATCTTAATAAATATATGACTTGAGGTTTAAATATTAGGATTAAGTTATAATCTTAATAAAATATGAATTGAGGTTTAGATAATAAGATTAAGTATAATACTTA